>JAZFAU010000283.1:0-115000 GCA_037178615.1 Dione vanillae | reverse complement strand
TTTTAGCCACGTATTCCATTTTTGGTAAGACGTATATATTTACAATATTTTAAGTGATACAAATTTATATTACCTCTAAAAATGTCTTCAGCTTTTCGACATTTTTTCTTTTTCTCTTAAGACTTGCACCAAGCGTATATAATTTGTTCTAGTAAATTATCTTTAAAAGTTTCGCTTGTACGTTGTTTATTAAGCACTGCCACGGGTGGTTGATTTGTAATTGTGAACGTTTGTAAGAACAAACAGCATTAGACGGTGTTTAGATATCATGTTGTGATACTGACAGATATATAGGAGAAAATAAAAATAATAGATAACTTACTAAAGCTTACCGCCTTGTAAATATCTTAAGTACTTATATTGTTACAATTATAAAAGCTTTATGTAATATAGAGCATATAGAGGGAACCTAAGACAACTCCCCTACAATCTAGAGCTAAGACTTCCCCATTTTTCGCTTTATTTCGAAGAGGTTGCATATTAGTTGGCGAAACTCAACGATGCCCGTTTTTCCTTATTTCCAAAATAAAATAATAATAATTCACTCCTTCGTTTTGTATTGAACCTAAAATCATCATTTACATTTAGACACTATGTCGCTGCACCACGATGATCTTTATAAGTATAGATTTGTACACAATATATGTATGTATATACTATCAACACGATAAAATCACAATGTTATAATTATTTTGATAGGGCTAATATATTTGTTACTATTTTTTTTATTTAACACTTAATGAATACTTTTACTAAAAGCATTATCTTTCACCTAATATTAGTATTATGTAAAAGCCTTTGTTTACTAAATAATAATAAAATTTCTAATTTCTAATTTCAATTTCTAATTTTAATAATATTTTCTAATTTTAATAATTCTAAATAGAACTGAGCTCATAACAACACAATGGGAAACCATGATAATAAGCACGATAGTTATTGGTTGGTAAACAGGGAAATATTTATAATATAGGAACATAACCATTAATACCATAGCTGACTAAAATAAAATTTTTCATTAGCAATTCTTATATAATACTGAGGACCGTCGTGGCGCAGAGGCGCAACGTCTGCCTGTAACGCGACGCTTACTGGGTTCGATCCCCAGTCGGAGAAGATGGATTTTTCTATTTCCATTTTCTTCGCTCTGGCATCTAAGGCAAAGCGCGGCGTTGAGTTCCGCCACTCAACACGCAATGCCTCGAAAACGGCGGAAAGCGGGGACAGAGAAAGCAGGGACTAAGCAACGGAGTGTCTTAAGCACTAGGTTCCCACGGTCCCTGCAGTTCCCTCTGCCTACCCTGCCATGTGCAGGATAAAGCGTGAAGCTATATAATACTTTAATAGGAATATTTATATATACATTTCAGAACAAATATACTTTACTTGAAATTTTACAATAGTACTGCCAAAAAAATTAAACCGACACCAACATGTATATGCGACAAAATTAACTACACATCCTAAACACAACGTCCAGTACCTAGCTAGTTCAAAAAATCATAATAACATCACGTTCTAACTAGAATCATTTTAAAATATACTTAGTTGATTCCATCTCGACATCCGCCGCTATGATTGGCGCTATTTCTGTAATCATGTGCAATGGGACATATTTTCACGACATTATTGTACTAGAAAGGGTGTAGGGTGACTGTGGTTTTATTTATTTATGACATATTTTTTTATTATATTTTTTTTTGTTTCAAGCTTTATACCCACTTATAGCAAGGTAGTTAGAACGAACCGCGGGAACAGTGGGAACCTATTCTGTCCCCGCTTTCCACCTTTTGAGACTTAAGGTGTTGAGTTACGGAACTCAACGTGTTTGTCTCACTGTCAGAGGGAAGTGAAATAATCCATCCTTCTAAATATTGATGAATAGATTTTGTTCAACAATTACGCTGGAAATAACATAACTAAATATTTTTACTGAACTATTGACATTTTGAAGGTAGGTTAGTAAGTAGTTCTGTGTCCATTTTCATGTTTTTTCGGTGTAGGTTAGTAAGTAGTTCTGTGTCCATTTTCACTCATTTTCATGTTTTAGTTCACTGTGTAGATAGCGTAGCGATACTTTGTATGACCAAAACCTAATTAAAAATTAGTCAAATTTGAATTTCATAAAGTAAATTTAATCCAGATTAAAGAAGAAAATAAAAGAGATTTCATAGAATAATTTGAGTAATACAATGTGAATTCTAGAAAATACTGCAAAAAAACAAAAATATTCTTACACTCACGATGGTCACCTTAAACAAAATAGAACCTAGTTTCTTTCTTATACATTATTTTACAGGGTACAATAAATGGCGAAGCGAGACAACTTTGATAGTATCGAAATCGTTTTAGTAACTAGACTGAACGACTGTCGATATACGACTTGCAATATTATAATGAACCAAGAATTGTCTTTTTTTTGTTTATTTTTTGTTATTCATAATAAATTTCAACATTACATACTTAGTAGTTGTAAAATTATGATTTAAATAACTTTACATGTAGCATAGTAGACGTACTCATAGCAACTCGACTAATATTGCTTGTGCTTGAATACTTTAATAGACTGAAATAGTAGTAGATAAATATTGACGTGCATAAGTGTATCTGTGATACCTATATGAATAAATGGTTTTTAATTTTGATTTTGATTTTAGACCAGGAAAATGAAAAGTGAATAGTATACAAATAAAACCCAGTACCCTAAAGCGTACTTAGTTACTTAATCACTATTATTGCATTTATATTTCCCTTTATTATCTAATAAAACGTTTTATATAACAAAAGGACGTCTTACATAAACCTCTCTACAAATAAGCAGACGGCTGTACAGAAAATTGTAAAATGTGTGGGACAGAATTATTGTTAGCGGCGCATAATAGAGCGTGTGCGACTTAAAATACGGCTACACTCAATTGCAAAATATCTATAAACAATAATATATTAGTCGTTTAACGCTTATTGCTAAAGCAATTTACACGAACGTTCACAATAAGTAATTTTGCTAATAATTTTAAATGATTACATTTAAACAATAAAAATTGTTCGACTACTATTAGTTTTAGTTAGGCTAAACTGTTATTAAAAAGCTTTCAAGTTAATTTATTATTATTATTATGTAGAATAACTACAATTATTTCAAAGTTATAATTATAATTTTACAAATATATTAAAGATATTGTATTTAGCTGTCAAGAAACTTGTAATTTATCTAGAAACAAATTTATACTAGTTAGTTCATATAACTATATACTTTTTTTTATTTAGCTTCACGCTTTATCCCGCACATGGCATTGTAGGCAGAGGGAACTGCAGGAACTATTGGAACCTAGTGTTAAGACACTCCGTTGTTAGTCCCTGCTTTCTCCGTCCCCGCTTTCCGCCTTTTTCGAGGCATTGCGTGTTGAGTGGCGGAACTCAACACAGCGCTTTGCCTAGGAGCCAGAGCGAAGAAAATGGAAATAGAAAAATCCATCTTCCCCGACTGGGAATCGAATCCAGAAACCGTCGCGTTACAGGCAGACGTTACGCCTCTGCGCCACGACTATATACTTTATTTAATATATTCTTAAATTTTCAGTATCTGCACGTCGTTTATTGATTTTATTTTTTATTCATAGAAATATTTGAATATATGAAATATATATAAGTTCATACAGGTAAAAGTACAATGCGAAACAAAGAAGTAAAGTATATAAATATAAAGGAAAAATATATATTTTAATAAAGCGTATAACCAATTTTGTCAACAAGTATACTAATAACAAGTAACCGAAAGTCACGTGCGAGTACTATGCGTCCGTGTCGTCATCACCATCTCATCAATTGTCAAACTAACGCCTGGGAAATCTCAGTGGAATTCCAATTCGACACATCTCGTTGGATATCGATTTGGAGGAAATTGCTGTATCGATTATAGATGATAAATTAAATCGATTTTGTATCCTGTGTAGCCTGATTATTGTTTCATTTTCTCATTTATTTGTTATTAAAAGTGTTCCACCCAAAGTTATTTGTTATTTAATATTTTATCGCGATTAGAGTATTGATTAAAATTTTGAACTTAGCTTCATAAAAACAATTTTTTTCCAGTAAACAAAAGTATTTATATATATATATATATATATATATATATATATATATATATATATATATATATATATATATATATATATATATATATATATATATATATATATATATATATATATATATATATATATATATATATATATATATATATATATATATATATATATATATATATATATATATATATATATATATATATTTGTAATATGACACGATTTTCTCTCTATATAAGGTGCTATATGTTAAATTAAGCGTACACTATAAAAAACATTTCTTACATATATTTTTAGCATCACGTTTTATCACATACAAAGCAGGCTTGACAGAGAAAACTGCAGGAACTGTGGAAACCTAGTGTTTTAAGCACTCCGTTCCCCACTTTTTGCATTTTCAGGGCATTGTTTGTTGAATGGCGAAACTCAACGCTTTTACTTCGTTGCCAGAGCGAAGAAAACAAAAGTGATAAAATCCATCTTCCACGAACGTGAATCGAACCACAAACTGTCGCAACTGACGTTGACCTTTAAAATTTTTTATACCAAAAATCCTTTTCCTAAATTGTAGGTTAATTTCTAATATTTCTAATACTAATTCGTACACAATCCGGATACTAGATATCACCAAACAAAATATATATTTATGAGGTAAACATTAACGTAGGTAGCTATGAATAGACAATGATGTATTTACTGCTAAGCTTGCATTCAGTAATCATAACCACTCGATCTTAGTCCACTTGACGCGAGATAAGGACCAGTTAAAGAAAATACCTGTTGCAGATTCCGCTGATAATGTTACTTCGTCCTAAGAACAAGTTGCGAAATATTATAACGGTTAACTATATTTAATTTGTTGTTGATTTAGATTCTATATTGTTATATTTTTGTTTTAAAATGGGAGTGATATCTTGAATGTTTTTTTAAGTTTAATGATTTATGTTCTTGTAATTTTTCTTTACATTATACCTACATAATATGCAGAGACCACTATGTCTCTAAGTAAACAGAAAAATTGTAAGTAATTGGTTCTAATGTCATTTTTTTAAGTTCGATTTCTACATACTCGGGGGTATAATGTTTTTTTTTTAGCTTCACGCTTTACCCCGCATATGGCAGGGTAGGCAGAGGGAACTGCAGGGACCGTGGGAACCTAGTGTTAAGACACTCCGTTGCTTAGTCCCTGCTCTCTCCGTCCCCGCTTGCCGCCTTTTTCGAGGTATTGCATGTTGAGTGGCGGAACTCAACGCCGCGCTTTGCCTAGTTTGCCAGAGCGAAAAAAATGGAAATAGAAAAATCCATCTTCTCCGTCTGGGGATCGAACCCAGAAACTGTCGACTTACAGACACACGTTGCGCCTCTGCGCCTATAATTTTCACGTTTATATATTTTTATTATTTTCACGTCTCCGCTCTAAACACGGCGTTGAGTTCTGCTACTTGACACATATGTATGTGTCTTAAAAAAACACATATGTATGTATTAAAAACACACGACCCACGACACACAAAACTAAGTCATGCAACGGAAAGCTGTGCTGTAAAATTACTATTTTTTCCACAGTGGAATACATTCAAATATGTTTTTTTTTCGTAATGATGTTTAATTATATATATATATATTTATATATATATATATATATATATATATATATATATATATATATATATATATATATATATACATATATATATATATATATATATATATATATATATATATATATATATATATATATATATATATATATATATATATATATATATATATATATATATATATATATATATATATATATATATATATATATATATATATATATATATATATATATATATATATATATATATATATATATATATATATATATATATATATATATATATATATATATATATATATATATATTTATATACATATGTACTGTTAGATCTGTGTAACAAAATACAACTAGCGCCACCTGTTGTCATTCATACATGCTATATACAAAGATATTTAAATAAAACAGTTCAGTTAATTACAAGCCACCAAAGCGTTTTATTAGGTTATGGGCCCAGTCCCGAACTTCAAGTTAGTAATTAATAATTAGTGCAATCGGATCGAAAAAATGTCTACTAATTATTTAGTGAACGTGCCAAAACTGAAAGGTCGGGAAAACTACGACGACTGGTGTTTTGCGGCGGAAAATGTTCTAGTATTAGAAGGCATGGCGGACACTCTCAAGCAGCCATTAACAGATACCTCTACGTCGGCTCAAAAAGCTGAAGATATGAAGGCAAAAGCAAAATTAATTTTAACGATCGACGCTTCTTTGTATGTTCACATAAAACAGTGTGTTACGACATACGATTTGTGGAAAACGTTGAAGAATATGTTTGACGATTCTGGATATTCACGTAAAATTAGTTTGCTTAGAAATCTCATAAATATACGTCTAGAGACCTGCGATTCAATGACGAGCTATGTTAGCCAGATTATCGAGACTGCACAGAAACTTGGAGGAACTGGTTTTGAAATAAACGACCAGTGGATTGGATCACTCATGTTGGCGGGATTACCGGATAAGTTCGAGCCGATGATAATGGCTATCGAACACTCAGGTATCAACATAAACGCGGACGCTATAAAAACAAAACTATTGGATATGAGTTTTGAAGTTAAGTCGGAAGGTGCATTTATCGCGGGAAAAAGATTTCATAGTCATAAATATGGCGGTAAAAATCAATTACAAAATGGCGGTAGCAGTGGAATGAGCGGGAGTCGAACGAACCCGTCAACTGTCACTGTCAGTGGAAGCGGTAACAACACATCGAAAGTAATTCGTTGTTATAAGTGTAAACAGAGTGGACATTTTAAAAATCATTGTCCACAGACACAGAGTGATAAAGCGAAAAAGAATGCATTTAGTGCCGTTTTTCTCACAAGAGAATTCAGTCAAACCGACTGGCACTTGGATTCCGGCGCAAGTACTCATTTGGTTTCCAATAAGAATTTGTTGTCAAATGTGTGTAATCAACCCAAGACCAAGGAGATTATCGTGGCAAATAAAACGATAGTGCCTGTTAAATGCTCAGGAGATTTGCAAATTATGACACGCGTCGGTAGTAAGAATTTCAAGATATCTGTAAACAATGTTTTGTATGTGCCTAACCTCACTACCAACTTGCTATCAGTGAGTAGAATAATAGCCAACGGAAACAGAGTTGAATTTGGACAACATGGTTGTTTTATTTATAATTCACAGAATGATTGCATTGGTGAGGCTAAATTAGAGAATGGTGTATACAGACTGAATGTTGTGAAATCTGAACAAGTGTTGGCAGCAGCAGTCAAAGTATCAAGTGCAACTTGGCATAGGCGTCTTGGCCATATTAATGCAAGTGATCTAAATAAATTAAAAAATGGAGCCGTTGAAGGTGTTAACTTTGATGACAAATGTGACATCAGTAAAATTAATTGTACAGTTTGTTGCGAAGGGAAACAAACAAGACTACCATTCCCTCACAGTGTAAGCACAAGTCATGGAGTTCTAGAACTGATTCACATGGACTTATGTGGACCAATGGAGAATTTATCACTAGGTAAAGCCAGATATTACCTATTGTTTGTAGATGACTACAGTAGAATGTGCACTGTGTACTTTCTGCGAGAGAAGAATGAAACTTTCAAATATTTAGACAGTATAAAGAACTTGTAGAGACACAAAAGTCAAAAAGAATTAAAGCTCTAAGATCTGACAATGGAGGTGAGTTTTGTTCAGTGGAAATGGAGAGCTACTTACAGAAACATGGTATAGTTCATCAGAAAACAAACAGTTACACACCTGAACAGAATGGAGTATGTGAAAGGTACAATAGAACAATAGTTGAGAAAGCACGTTGTCTCCTATTTGATGCTCAGTTTGAGAAATGTTTATGGGCTGAGGCAGTAAATACAGCTGTGTACATTAAAAACCGTTCACCAGCTGCAGGTATTAATGGATGTACTACTCCATATGAGTTATGGATGGACAGAAAGCCAAAGTTGGATCACTTAAGAATATTTGGCAGTCCAGTTATGGTGCATGTCCCAAAAGAAAAACGAAGAAAATGGGACAAGAAAGCAAAGAAAATGTTTCTTGTTGGATATTCTGAAAATACCAAGGGCTATCGCTTATACAATCCTATAACGCGAGATGTAATTATAGCCAGAGATGTTGTTGTCATGGAAAACATAAATGACAGATCAACAACAAGCATCACTATTAATGAAGATAGACCATCTAAAGTTGTAGAAGAAGAAGAAGCTCCTGTGAGTGACGAGCAAGACAGCTGTGATAGCCAGAAGGATGACACATTCATTCCAGATGATTCATCGAACACTACTGATTACAGCTACTCAGATACCTTATCACCAGAAGACATGGATCTCCTCTCTGAGCAGTGCAATGTTCCTGAGAAACGTATGAGACGTAAACCAGACTACTATGGTATTGGAAACATGTGCATGGAAATGTCAGATGAGCAGCTTACTGTAAGTGATGTATTAAATAGTCCTGAAAAAGAAGAATGGCAGTGCGCCATTAAAGAAGAGTTAAATTCTTTTAGGGAAAATGACACTTGGGAGTTAGTGGATAGGCCAAAAGACAAAACAGTGGTTAAAACCAAGTGGGTGTTTAAAAAGAAAGTTAACAGTGAAAGTGAAGTGCGTTACAGAGCTAGACTTGTGGCCAAGGGGTTTACACAGAAAAGAGGTATAGACTTCAATGAGACATTCTCACCAGTTTTAAGATATTCTACTTTTAGATTATTACTAGCCTTAAGTGTTCACCTTAATTTAAAAACTTGTCACCTAGATGTACCAACAGCTTTTCTTAATGGATCTCTTAATGAAACTGTGTATATGGAAGTACCAGAATGTTCAGAATTTAGGAATTGTGCTAATAAGGTATTGAAACTAAAAAAAGCAATTTATGGTCTTAAACAGTCAGCTAGAGCTTGGTATATAAAAGTTGAAGATTGTTTGTTAAAATTAGGTTATAAGAAATCTGTAAATGAACCTTGTCTTTTTATTAAAAGTGTTAATAATATTAAAGTTTATATTGCTTTGTTTGTGGATGATTTTTTTGTATTTTTCAACTGTCAAAGTACTTGTGAAGAATTAATTAATGAACTAGTTGTGAAATTTAGAATTAAAAATTTAGGTCAGATAAAACAGTGTCTAGGCATGAATATAAATATATGTAAAGACTGTATAACTGTAGACCAGAAGCAATTTATAGAAACTATTCTAAAGAGATTCAATATGTCAGATTGTTTAGGATGTGATACTCCTATGGAAATTAATTTAAAGTTGCTAAAAGATGTTAATAATAAGTCATTGAAAATTCCATATCAGCAATTAATTGGCAGTTTAATGTACTTATCAGTGTTAACTAGACCTGATATTTCATTTAGTGTAAGCTACTTAAGCCAGTTTAATAATTGTTTTAATGAGACACACTGGAAGCATTTGAAACGTTTATTAAAATACTTAAAGAAGACTAAAGAGTATGGTATTTTGTATAAGAAAACTAATGATAATTTGCATGGTTATGTAGATGCTGATTGGGCTTCATGTTCCTTAGACAGGAGGTCATATACTGGATATTGTTTTATATTGTCAAATTCAATAATTTCTTATGAATCCAAAAAACAAAAAACTGTAGCATTATCCAGTACTGAAGCAGAGTATATGGCCTTATCTGAATCATGTAAAGAAGGAATATATTTAAATAGTTTGTTATGTGAGCTAGTACCTAATGAGCTTATGTCACTGTGTTTATATAGCGATAACCAAAGTTCCATTAAATTAGCTTCTAATCCTTTGTTTCATAATAAGCGAACCAAACACATTGACGTTAAACATCACTTTGTTAGAGAATGTGTGTTACAGAATAAAATTAAACTTGAATATGTTTCTACAAATGATATGCCAGCAGACATACTTACAAAAAGCTTATGTAAAGAGAAACATTATAAATTCTTAAGTTTAATGGGCATTTCAAAAGTATGAATATGTATGTGTGTAATTTGATAACTGGAAAACTTATTTATTTTTTTGTTATGAAAATATAATTATTTTGTTAAGTTAGGGTGTTAGATCTGTGTAACAAAATACAACTAGCGCCACCTGTTGTCATTCATACATGCTATATACAAAGATATTTAAATAAAACAGTTCAGTTAATTACAAGCCACCAAAGCGTTTTATTAATGTACTTCATAGGTAAAATTATCACAATTTATATACTCTGGTTAGTCAACACAGTATGTCTCTAAACTAGAAAAATCTAATATTTGAACATTTGGCCCTCTTCATCTCTCGCTCTCACTCTTTCTTCTATCTTTTTCTCTCTCGAAGACGAATCGTAAATGAAAAAAAACCATAATATTTATTAATTTGCACAACTTTTGCTATTTCTACAATTCTACATTTAAAGTTTTCTTTCAAGTACATTATTACGTATTAAGGACACGATTACCTACGTATGTTATAATTGATCACCGTCCTAATAACACTTACTTCACGAGCTTTGTACTTCACGCTATGACAAGCTTGTGGGACAGAATCTTGGATGTTAATGTATTAAATTTTAAATACTTTACAGTGTATTTTTTACTGTATTTTATTATGACGTAGTTCTTTAGATTTTCTAACCTTTACATTTTTTTAAAAAAATAAAGTTTTGTTTTTATTATAAAAATTTTGTTTTTTTTAGCATTTATTAGCTACAAAAATAATATACGGAGTGTCTTAACACTAGGTTACCGCGGTCCCTGCAGTTCCCTCTGCCTAACATGCCATGTACAGGATAAAGCGTGAAGCTAAAAAAAAATTAAAAAAATAAATATGCCTATATTTAATGAATAGAATTTCCTCTGAGCAAAAGTATAAGGCAATAGTAGCAATTTTCGTATAAATCTTCTGGCATAGACGAGAGCAACATATTTAAATTGTGCCAAACATATAAGAATTTCATAGGATCAACGATTAGAGCTTATCATAATGGGAACATAGCCGATTTTTTAATAATCACTGGGACACATCGGATTACTTTATTGTTATGTATATAGAATTAACGTTGCTATGTATTTACAGCGAGAGCTTTTATGTTTCTTGTAAATTTAGCGATTTCTAAATAACTGAAAAACAAAATTTACTTGGAATTATATATAGTATTAAAATTACATTATAGAGATCTATATGGTCTATGTAATAATAGAGCCGTTTAGAAATAAGTTGTTTTATATTATATTATTATTAAAATATATTTTTTTAAATTATAAAAAATACAGTAAAAAAGCTATAAAGTTTCCTATGTTGCAGTTTTGTATTTAACTAAAATTTGCTCACTAGATATTTACCAAGAAAAATTTAATAGCGCCCTCTGTAAAAAAGTATTAGTACTAATGTTGCTACTCTATAAAATAGTATTAGTACTAATGTTTACGCCTGTACTAGGGACGAAAAAATATCGTAATATGTAATTATTCTACTAGATGGCGCTTTATTTATGGAAATAACTCAGTAGTTCTACAAACTGTTCATAGATGGCATAATGTAAGAAAATAATTTAAATATTTTTGAAAATTATCATTGTAAAGATTTGCTTATATTTTACAATTTACTTAAATTTGTAAAACATATTTTTTAAAATATTTTGTATACTCTGTAATTTATAGTGACTTATAATATTGATATATCTTACCAAAAAAATTGTCTTTAACTTTAAAACTTTTCATATATCGTGACGAATGTCGTCTGCCTATAAACGCGACAGTTTGTGAGTTCGATTCCCACCCGGTGAAAATGGATTTTTCTATTTCCATTTTCTTCGTTCTGGAAACTATACAAAGCGCGGCATTGAGTTCCGCCACTCAACACGCAATGCCTAGAAAAAGGCGGAAAGCGGGGACGGAGAAAGCAAGACTTAAGCAACGGAGTGTATTAACACTAGGTTCGTGTGGTTCTTGCAGTTCCCTCTGCCTACCCTGCCATGTGCGGGATAAAGCGTGAAGCTTATAAAAGAAAAAAAATCACACAGATATAGTAAATATAAAATACAAATGTTGATATATATATATTTTCTCAATGAAAACATCTTTATTTCAGCTTCACATATATACCTACCAAAATAGACAGAGAGAAATTATACTTAAGTCTCGGAAAAGAATTTTTGACTCCTATGAGCATGGGTAAAACTTGTATAATATAAGAAAATATTATTACCTAAAAGTCTCAACACAAGGTCCCCACGTGGACTCTGCGGTTGCGGAAGCTATTTCTATAGAAGGAAGTATTTATATAGTATCTATTTAGTACTGAAATTGAAATAAAATTCGAGACTAGTGTTATGCGCAGCCTAGTGGCGCAGCGGCGCAATTTGTAGCTGTAAACACGACAATAGTGGGTTCGTTCTAGTATAAAGCGTGACGCTAAGTGTCGTCACTTAAAATGCAATGCCTTGAAAGGTGGAAACTTCTACACATTAGCTTCTCTCTGCCTACACTAAGCGGGACGTGATACAGCGTGTGTGTAGTGGAGAACAGATTTATAAAATGTAATTATTTGCCGGATACAGTGGAAAGCCGAGTATAAAAAAATAAAGCTTAAAAGTCTTCTTAGCTACAAAAATCGTACAACATTATCATTCGTGAAAACTGTTATTTTTTATAGTTAAACTTAAAAGCAAAAAAACATTTACTTCTTTACTTTTATTCCATCCGTTCCACGCTTTCTGCCCTGTTAAGAGAAAAATGGCAAAATCGTGATTTTAGTTTTATAACCCGGGATTATACATTTCATGTATTGGAGAAGGCTACTAGCTATGTTATATAATAATTAGTTTCTCTACTCTCAAACTGTGCATCGTTAGCTATCAAGCAAGCAAGAGCTGTGGAAATCTGTGTAACCTATCTCATGGCTATATCAAATGACAGGTCGTAATAGTAAGAAAATTTAAAAAATAATACTACAAAAACAGTGGAAAGGGGCAGTGCAACTATTAAAATTATTTAAAAACAACAATATGGGAGGAAAAAATATATAATATATGTATATAACAAATATTTTAAAATACTATGGGGTTACCCGGGCACACGTTTTTCATTTTATAAGCGAAAAATTTTTGTGGACAGTAAATATTTTGCGTTAAAGGACAGAGTTTTTGAGACTGACAAAGAGGATGCGCTAATGTTATTCGAACAAATCCAATTACATAACGTGTAGAATTTTTTTATGTCAATTAAATCAATTTTTTTACTGTTCAAGTACCAAAATCGGCTATATTTACCACCAATTCGCCTTATATGATGATTTATTTTATAATTGGAACTGTTTCCTTATATAACACTTATTTATAACATATATATACTATTGTAAGATATACAAAGCAATTTAATTTGAACATTTCTTCACTAGAATCACGTTCGACTTACCCCAGTCAAGTATAAGTAACAAGGTGACAAAGCTAAGCGAATTAACGTCTCTCACACGTAACACGGCACGTATGGAATTTCAATCAAAACCGATGCTCAAAGCGATGTACACATCTTATCTCTGGACCGTGATAATACATAGTTAATTGTGTAGCAGGGCTTGTTACTACCTAACTTAAAATATATATTTTTTTTTTCAAGTAAATTGGCGAGCGAAAATGGATGATCCTAACAATTAATTAAAACATCTATATATTAAAAATGTATCATTTTTATCGATTTCTTTGTTTAGTTTAAGTAATAAGATTGAAATTGCAAACGAAAAAACAAGGTATAAGCAATGTCAACTTATGACACAGCAATAATAGTTAAACTGTAGCTTTAAAGTATAATGTCTGATAATGTCTGATATATTATAGAATATTATTTCTCGCATTGCACTTAACTCCTTAATACCTGTACGAAATCACAGAAGAACTAAAAGACACAAAATCATTGAATCACAGAAGTAATATAAAAATAATATGTATTCAAACTAATATATATAGTTCAAAATCTGTTAATTAAAAAAAAACAAGATGTCAACATTAATTGCATATCGACTAACATAAAACCAAGTGCAGTGCAGTGCAGTGTTGCATTTAAAAAAATAAACAAGCATGAAAACTTAGGAGGCAAAGTAATCCAAGTTTAAAAGTTATTATAGGATTTTCCTACTTGAAACACTCAAACACTGGCAACTTGAGTGCCCTAGACCTTCGAGTGGACTGGAAATGAGCAGACCACTTAGACGTTAACAAACCACTTTTGGATTATACCGGAAGATTCGCCTCCTTCCCTTTCTTTATTTATTTATTTTGATCAGTATCCATTTTTTGTGTAATGTTTATCTTCTTATTTATATGGCTTTAATTAAAATAAGAGAACTTTGACTTTGAAATGGATTTTAAAATATATTTAAAATTAGGCTATCATGGTGAAGTGGTACAGCATCTAAATGTAATTATGATAGTATGAAGTTGTATCGTAATATAATTTTTCAAGTCAATAGTTCAAGTGGAAGCTATAAAATAATATTTTAAATACATATCACAATCATGTTACAAAATATATTTGGCGTCATTATTTTTATTAATAGTTATTTTTTTTAATTTTAAATAAAACAAAGTGATATATACAGCCACTACAATTTTTTATCTGTACCCATACATCATAATAATTATTGAAAATAAACATTAATATATTTTATTTATTACTAATTAAATAAAAAAAATTCAAAAAATATTTACAAATATTTAATAAAATTAAATTAAAAATAAATTATACATTACTAGCAGTATAATAAGTGAAACGCCATTTGTTTTAAAAAAAGACAAAATACAAATTAAGAATACGTAGCCATAGAGATTTTAATAACAAGAGCTATCGAAAAACGGAAAGTTTGACGGGCGCGTGTTTTTTGTCCAAAAAATAATTGAAATACAAATAAGTGAATATGTTCTCAGATGACGAAATAAAAGAAAACAGCCTCATGCGCCCCGGAGATGAGATAATAAGGTCGGCAAAATAGATACTTAGATATTTTGTTTTATTACAATACTATAGAGAATTATAATTGATTTATATATTATGTATAATTAACTACACATTTATTTTCTAAACCAGCCACTGTATATGAAATAAAATTTGTTAAAATATATATTTTTTAAATTATTGTTATATGTATTTAGACAGTTAAGGTTACGATAGTCGTGCCAGAAATAATGGGCTCTGTCTTCTTAGAAGCATATATAATGTAATTTTTATAGTTATTTTAAGTGGAGATAGACGGAGAGCGGCGTTGAGTTCCGCTTTTTGAATTGAAAATTTTAGTACTATCAGTAACATCTGACGTTCAATACGTTGTATAAAGCATATAAAATATATAAAAAAATAGCTAAAGAGTCATGTTTCGTAAGTTTAGTACTAACAAATGAAATACAATATTAAATACAAAAATCATTAGAAGAGGCCGTCGTGACGTAGAGGCACTGCGTCCTACAGATGTAGGTTCAAATTCTTCTTGGGGGAATGAATTAATGAATATTTAAACTGGATCTCTTTTAAACATGCATTCTCCAACTGTGTATGATATCTCTTTTTTTTACCGTACATTCTCTTTTGTGTGTTCTCCATTCAACGTGACATTGGCGAACTGAATTGTGCTCAACTGGCACGCTCGTAACGCCATAATTAAAGAGAAGAAGAAGAAGAAGAATTAATGAATTTACTTATCCTATTATGAAGACTTAATATCTCTAAACTTGAGCAGTAATGGGTAACGGGCTGTAGACTAAACTTTCTTTACCTTACCTTACATACACTTCTATATTCGGCGAAAAGCGTGGAGCTAATATGTATATGTATATATTATTGTTTAACTTGGGTCTGCAACTGTACGGTACATATGTCATCTCATTTTCCTCGCTTGTTAATTTATTTATTTTATTAATTATTTATTTTTTTACAGCATTCAAGAAGTCTGTTTAATTAACAAGTATGACCGAAAATATTTCGAGAGTGAACCTCTGCTCTCTAATACGAGCCGAAATGATGTACGTATCTATATAATGTATTTTTATGGAAAACACGATCATCATTATAAACACCTCGCCAAAAACTATTTTTTACTTATTTTTTTTTTTAGCTTCACGCTTTATCGCGCATGGCAGGGTAGGCAGAGGAGAGGGAACTGCAGGGACCGTGGGAACCCAGTGTTAAGACACTGCGTTGTATAGTCCCTGCTTCCTCCGTCGTTAAAATTCATTGATTTCAGTTGGAAATGCCTAGATTATTTGCCTGGACTGAGGAAGATGGTAACATAGCATCACTTATATCGGAGCCAGGGTTTGGAAGCGCTGGCCAAGCTGCCTTTGAAAAGGACCTGGATGCAGCACTTAGTAGTGATATGAAGGTTAAAACTACAACTTTTACTTATACACATGAGTTTAAGGGTTTCATTTTTCTTTTTATAACCAAATCCAGACATTGTGTGCTGATTGAGATTAGGCGAAGAGAATTTAGTGTTAAAACACTTCCTTCGACACTTCCAATTGCCGAAATAACCGACGTAAGTCAATATTATCAAGCCATATAAATAATAATTATTTCTCCGAAAGAGTAAGTCTAGTCACCACTGTAAGCTTTTTTTACATAGTAGGTACAATTTACTTTAATATATGTTGACAAGAAATATTAATTTGGATATTAGATTGTCAAAATAAAATTATATGTTTTTAAATATTAAAATAAACAGAACCTTATTCAAAAATACAAATATATATGTACCTATGAGTAACTAACTGTATTTCAATAAGAAAAAAATTATGCGAAAATTTAATAATGGCTCTATTTTTATAAATCTGTTACTATATTAATTTATTTGATTCAATTATTTAAATTACTTTAAAAATATATTCATATATTCATTCCAGGAAGCTGACACATCCACTTCAACGTTCGACGCAATAAAAAACCCCCTGTCGTTAGAAGATAAATCTTATAACTCGCTCGTGTCGTCTACTTCGTCTTCACAGCATACAAATTTATCAAGTTAGATTTATTATTTGTTTATTTTTTTTTTCTTTTTTAGCTTCACGCTTTATCCCGCACAAGGCAGGGTAGGCAGAGGGAACTGCAGGGACCGTGAGAACCTAGTGTTAAGACACTCCGTTGTTCAGTCCCTGCTTTCTCCATCCCCGCTTTCCGCCGTTTTTGAGGCATTGCGTGTTGAGTGGCGGAACTCAACGCCGCGCTTTGCCTAGTTTACCAGAGCGAAGAAAATGGAAATAGAAAAATCCATCTTCTCCGACTGGGGATCGAACCCAGTAACCGTCGCGTTACAGGCAGACGTTGCGCCTCTGCGCCACGACGGTCCTCATTATTTGTTTATAAAAAAATATTTGGCTTTACTCTTTATACTGCATATAGTAGGATTGGTAGGTACATAGTGTCAAGACACTACGTTATACGGTGTACGTGCTGCTGGCATGAAACGCCTTGCTTTGTAATAAAATTCGGTTCAGAGCGGAGAAATCGAACCTACAACTAATGCATTCAGGCGCTATCCCATTGCGTTACGATAAGCTCAGTAAGTTTATAATTAGTTAAGCTAGTCAGTCATGGCGTAGTAAGGATTTCTTTTACCGTAAACTATAGTTTTATTTTTTATTTCGATTAAATAAATTTGGAAATATAAGTTTGTTGAAAATGAAATTTACAATTTAATACTGGTCTTTCAGTTTTTATTTTAATTAAATAGTGTGAATATTTGTGCGTGAGAGTGAAATAGTGCGTACGTATATGTGTGTGTGCATGTGGAGTGAATATAATACATAAAATGTTACCTTGAGATCTCTCGTGCTATATCAATATTTACATAGCATTTTTTTTATCAATAAATAACTATCTTGTGACTTGTGTTTATACGAGTATGTAGAAATACTTACACTTACAATACGCAGAACGTAATCTTGGAAAACTATCCTTAATTTTATGAAACCAAATCCTAGTACAATTTTATTAACTTTTATATCAAATCAAGTTTTAGATTCTTAAAACAAATATATTTTTAGATATCACAACGAACGTTCCAAAAAGTCGTAACAATCACAAGGTAGATAAAACTGATCCTCGCTCCAGATACCATTACGTGAAATATGTCAAACGTCACGGACGGACTGTCAAGCTGTGGGAGTGTGGGATATGTAAGAATTTTTTTTTGGTATACATCTTTCAAATTTACTTCAATATTTTTAAGCTTTGTTTAATTTTTAAAAAGTTTTACTTACTTCAACATTAGATTGTAAATGATATATTTTGAGAACTAACGGTACACTTCCAGCCAACGCAGCTATATCGTCATATAGTCTCATGCATTCTAATATCTAGCATCACACCATGTTTACGATGACGTGGTAGGATGCTTTTCACAAAAAATCATAGTTAAATAAGTTAAATAAAATCATAGTTAAATAATAAAAAATCATAGTTAAATAAGACCGTCGTGGCGCAGAGGTGCAATGTCTGCCTGTAACGCGACTAACGCGACGGTTTCTGGGTTCGATCCCCAGTCGGGGAAGATGGATTTTTCTATTTCCATTTTCTTCGCTCTGGCAACTAAGGCAAAGCGCGGCGTTGAGTTCCGCCACTCAACACGCAATGCCTCGAAAACGGCGGAAAGTGGGGACGGAGTAAGCAGGGACTAAGTAACGGAGTGTCTTAACACTAGGTTCTAATAGTTCCTGCAGTTCCCTCTGCCTACCCTGCCATGTGCGGGATAAAGCGTGAAGCTAAAAAAAAAAAAAAAAAAAAAAAAAAAAAAATAAGTTTTATTCAAATTTTATCTATTTATTTAATGGCGGTAAAATTTATACTTAGTACCATCATGTCTTTTTTATTTCTTATTATCTATTAAATTATTATATAAGACTTATTTATATAACTGTATGCTACGAGTATATTAACCAAATGTCGTACGAATAATAATCCAAAAAAAGTACGATTACTTGGTTTTGTATATATACAGACTGTCACATATTTAATTTTCTCCATTTATTTTATTGCTCTCTGCATTTTACTTTTTCCATACAAGGTGGTAGAGAGTTCCAACACCAATACACTCTGATGCGTCACCTTCCAACCCACACGGACGAGAGGAACTTCCACTGCGACGCGTGTTCGAAGAGCTTCCGACAGCTGTCGACTCTGAGCCAACATCGCGCTATACATTCTGCTGCACGGCCTTACGCTTGTGAGGTTGTTATTCAGTAATAAAAATGTAGTATACAAATATAATTTACGAGGATTTTTAACTCTTCCCACTCGTTTTAGATGGTTTTTCTATTTAAATTTTCTTCGCTCTATCAACTAGGCAAAGTGCGCCATTGAGGCGGAGCAAGCGAGGACGAAGCAACGGAGTGTCTTAACATAAGGTTCCTATGGTTCCTACAGTTCCCTCTACCTCTGCCTACTCTGTCATGTCATGTAGAGCGAAAGCTATGATTAGATTACAAAAAATATTTTTATACTTACGCTCTAGTTAAGGCATAATGCGGCGTTAAGTTCCGCTGAGTGGCCTGATATTGACCTACTCCACTCTACCAACTATACCAACTCTAAATTTCCTACGTCTGTCTATCTTGGTATATTATGCTTTAACCCGAGTATCAAGTTGTAGAGTTCGAATCCTACTGACAATAGAATAAATTTATCAATTTTCCCCACACTAGACAAAGCGCGGCGTTGAATTCCGTCATAAATACGAAAAGGTAAATTTCTCTGCCTATATATATTTATATATATATCGGGGACACAGTGTGAAAAAACCCAGCTTATATATTGTATTAAATTTATATATTTTTTAAAATAAACATACTCAGGTGTGCAATAAGACGTTTAACCGCGTATCCACCCTCATCTCCCACCGCAAGACTCATTCCAATGAAAAGCCCTACAAATGCCACATCTGTCCTAAGGGCTTCCATCAGAAAGGTTATACTCGTCTATTAAAGTAACACTGTTATATCATGTTATTCCATTTAATTTTTTTACTTATTTTACAACCCCAGTAAAGTCTGGCGCCCACCTTATATATTTTTACTAATGAACCATTAAGTCAAGTAATATAATTTTGTGCATTTTGTTAATATTTTTATAGTATAATATTAAAAATAATAAATTAATTAATTAAAATTAAAAGTATGTTATGTTTGTAAAATTCTATAAAGAAACATGTTGTTAACATCTGAAGTGATAAAGAAAAATGTTTGAATATTTTTATATTCTGATTTTTCTCTTCTTCCTAAATAATTTCTGCCCCTACTTTGATGCTAATACTGAGTTGTAGTATTCATAGGTATACTCATATATGTGCGTGCTATTTCACTTAACAATTATGGTTGTTTATGTACATTTGTAATGTTTTAATTAAGTTAGGTTAACTTCAAAATCTTTTTTACTTACACAAATATAACTGTAGGTAATCTCCGCAATCACCTCTTCACCCACACCAACGAGCGTCCGTACCGCTGTAATATATGCTTAAAAGGATTCAATCAACAATCCAATCTCGTCTGTCATAAAAATAAGGTAATTACCTTTTTCTATATATTTCATTAAGAGAAATTTCCATTTTTCATTTTATCTCATACGTCGCGTACTAAATGTCGTAATTTTTCTTATGAACAGGGACAAGTACAATTTGAATAAGAAATGGTCTATAAGATAAATATAAAATTTGCTAAAAAAAAAATTATAAATAAAATTAGCAATGTACTCAAAATTTGCAATTTTATATTATTTTGAGGCAATCATGAACGCAACGACTGTAGATTCGACTTCTACTTAGGAAAATGATTTTTTTTAATACTTTCACACCAATACACAAGTGTTATAAGTATTTACTCTCACACTATTATGTATTGTATTATACACATACATAAGTGCTGCGGCGTTGAGTTTTGAATTTTAAACATCATTAGAAAGCGCGAGATAAATCTAGAAACCTAGATTTTTTAGCTTCACGCTTTATCCCGCACATGGCAGGGTAGGCAGAGGAAACTGCAGGAACCATATGAACCTAGTGTTAAGACACGCCGTTGCTTAGTCTTAAAATAGATCAAATTTCTCTTTATTAAATGAAAAATAATGTATAATTTTTTATGAACAGGCTCATCCAGACGATAATTTTCTGAATACGAATACTTCTAACAAAAGCAACAACGCAGTAAGACCGTCTACTGAAACTCAAGTCGATGCTTCAAGGTTATTTGCCACCATTTATGTGTTTACTTAATAATTAATTCAAAAAAAAAAATATTTTATTAATTAGTATTTAGTGTAGCATATTTTAATTAGTAAAGCGTCTGGCTGGTAGACACGGTAGTTGCGGCTTCAATCTCCTAAGGGGATGAATTGATTTCTTTTTACCGGTTTAGTAAGACGCGGCGTTGAGTTGCGCTAAATGCTTACATAAAAAACGGAATGTTCAACTGTGCAATTCGTACGAAAGCTATATATGTATTTAGCGAAATTAATGAAATTTCATGTATTATTATAATCACGTTACGTCATGATTTTTAAGAGGTAAAAAAATATTATAAATATATAATCAAATATGGAATAAAAATAAGTATCACTGTTTATTTTGTTCCACATTACACAGAAATACCCTATATATAAATATAGATGTATACAATTTAAGTTATTAAAAAAACTTTTTAAACTCATTAAGACCTTAACCCTTTTATCAAAACAATTCAATACGTCTTTTTCCAATATAAGCATTTTTATTTGTATAGACCACCTACAGAGCAATGTGAGGTCACATCAACTGTGCCTTACATACCTCTAGAGCCTCCAATGCTATGGCCGAAACCAACGTGGGATCTCTCGAAACTTGACGCTGATATTTGGAACGAAAATCCATGGGGAAGTAATGGTGTGATTGTTGATCCCATAAAAACTTATCACATGGGAGTAGCTTTGGCTACAAGGCAAACACCCTTCGCTTTGCTTAAATCTGATAACAATACACCTGTTCTTGTGAAGGTCGTGGATACAAAGCTGCCTGGTGGGAAGCAGGTATCAAAAATTTTACCTTTTAAAATAAAAAATATATTAGTTCCTTTTAAATGTATATTATAGTTTATTATAATTTATTTTAAATGCTTATTTTAATTATTTAGTTTAAAATTTTTCTGCATAATTTATTACAATTGTTCTATAGATGCTTGTACCAGCTACGGCGGAAGACTTGAAAATTGGCGGAAAAATCATTGTTAACAATGAAGACAACTCCACCGAACCTCAAGTAAATAACATTTAAAATTTATTTGAATTATTAAATTTTTACATAAAATTGGCTAGAGTCATAACATATTGCCCGAAATCAATTCTGTTTTAAGATTCTATTTCTTTACTTTTCTTCTTAATATAGCTCGTTTACGTCTTTAACTGGGATTAAAATTATAGTTGAATTCGAGAGAAAGCGTACAAAAAGACAAAATATTTTGACAAAAGGTTCTTTCTAGTTATTTTGCCATATTTATAAATGTACAAATGTACAGGAGCGGGGACGGAAAAAGCATAGCGGGGACGGAAAAAGCATAGCGGGGACGGAAAAAGCAGGGGCTAAGCAACGGAGTGTCTTAACACAAGGTTCCCACGGTCCCTGCAGCTCCCTCTGCCTACCCTGCCTTGTGCGGGATAAAGCGTGAAGCTAAAAAAAAAAAATGTACATGACTCCTGCCGTAGAGGTACAGTGTCTGCTTAAAGACACGAGCGACTGTTTGTGTGTTCGATTCCCATTTGGGAGATCATTTCCATTTTCTTCTCTCGGGTAACTATGTAAGCGGTGGAAAATGAGAAAAGGAGTGTCTTAACGATATGTCCCATGGTTCAGTTCCCTTTAAGCTTCTATGTGCATGAAAGTGCGTGAAGGTAAAATATATAGTAATTTAATAGATAGTTACATTAATATATAAAAATATCCATGTTTCAATCAGAAAATAAGTATTAAAACCCCACAAGAATTGAACACGGCGCTACAGATACGAGTGCCGGTGGTCGCCACCGTCGTGCCGAAGGTGAAGCCCGGCGGCGGGCTGCGGCTTGTCCGTTGAAGAGCCCCACCACGCTTATTCTTCTTTGGCTAATGGTGTTCATTTATACATATATAGATTTATTGGAATTAATTCTTAAACTAAATTAATTCATCATTCACATTTTAAGTAGTTTTTACGTATCTTGTCGGTATATGGGAAATGTACAGTTAGTAAATAAATATACATATATTCCTTAAATATATTTAACACGTAAAATAAATTAAATGTTCAATAATTTAATTAATTTTGATTTTATTTAGTTAACAACAGAGTACAGTTGCATGATCCATGTTTTATTTTACGGATAACTCTAATCAATTCACTATCTAAAGTTTGAATAACAATAACATTAATTGTTGATATTGCTTATGCTTGTTTATTTTCGTTGTTCGTATATAAATTCTAGAATAATCTATGTGTCAATGGAAAATAGCTAAACGTTGTTGTTAACATATGTTCAGGTTCGAGTCCTGCTGCATATATATAGCTGCTTAAAAACGTTATAGTCTTATTTTTAAGGGCTTTAGCCATACGTTGTAAGCTGGGTAATACATCTTCAGGCCCTCATAATGTGGCATGTCTCCACTCTTCGTTGTTTTCATTTGAACAATGGAAGCTAAAGCTCTACTAGTAAAGTAATCTATAAATATATGCATTTGTTAAATTTATATGTATTTGATAAATTTAGGAGGAGACGTCAGTTCAAAAGCTTGCATGCCAACTCCGTCGACTTCGACCGTCAATGTGCAACAACTCGAGTCTAACAGCTTCGATTCAAATATGAAACCTGGTAAATTATATTAATTTTAAATAATAATATTTACCATATTTATTGCATAAATGTGTATTTATTTTAAATGTGTTCTTTCCTTGCTTCACAACAACAATACGTAGAATTAGAATTCAACACTGTGCTTTTGTCGTTATTACTGTGTATTTGTTGAAGAAATGGAAATAATTCTTTATCCCTATTTTCCTTTCCAATGATTAGGGAATTTTAAATAAAACAATTTAACCGGATTTATCGCGTATATTATCATTTTTTAGTGAAACCCGACGTTTCGAACACTTTGCAGTAGTCCATGGTCACGGGTAGACTGAGGTGGCATTCGTCTGTCATTTGATACAATTATTATATCAAACTACCGCCAACGGTTCCTGAGTATCGCGAAAATCAAAGAACTTATTAGATTAGGGAATTATCCATAGTACTTATGTATAGTACTTATGTAGTTATGTATATATATATATATATATATATATATATATATATATATATATATATATATATATATATATATATATATATATATATATATATATATATATATATATATAATATATATATATATATATATATATATATATATATATATATATATATATATATATATATATATATATATATATATATATATATATATATATATATATATATATATATATATTATATATATATATATATATATATATATATATATATATATATATATATATATATATATATATATATATATATATATATATATATATATATATATATGTTAAGCATACATTACTATGTGTAATATAATAAATAATATATAAAAAAATATAGTGACATCTTTGTAGCATATTTAAAAACATTACGGCTACAATATTACTATTAGTATTATTTGTATTGATATATACACATTGTATACGAAACTTCATTTAAAATGATCTCATGTGCTTTCAATGCTAAATTTATTAAATTTATAAAAGAATTTTAGAACATTGTCAATTTATATTTACATTATTATAATATATATTTTATACAAGTAAATAAAATAAATAGTTAAATTCTTAATACTAAATACAGGTCGTGCTTGCACTCCTCCACTGGATCTCATCTCGCTTGACCTCTTTGAACCAATAGGATGCATTCCTTTAGGTAAACAATGTGTTTTATACTTAAACAAATAATACTTAAAGAAAACATATAAAAACTTAAACGCAGCGAAATTTGAACCCCCGTCCTCTTGCGAACCGTGCAATCTCTATCATTAAGTGTGGATTCACACTTATCATAGAAATGTTATTTAATTGCATCGCAGCGTTCGCTTGTAAATAGGCATGGTTTTGGATTGGAGCCTCACTTGATTGAACGATATTCAAATTATTTTCACCTACCGCTCTGGTTAGACATAGTGCAGCGTTGTTTCGTCATACAACACAAAATAGTTCAAAATTCGGGTTGAAAGGTACGTTTCATGCCAGACCTTGTGCTTCCCCTGGTGCGCAAAATATAAATCATGATAAGCCTATTATAGCAACTTAATCGTCCTAAAGTGATCACTATGAATGTAGATTGCGAACCCTTTCTTAATATTATTTTATAAATTCCCTACATTTTGGTTAGGAGACGAAAGTCGAAAGTCAAGGATCCTTTAATATATGAAGCTAACGAAAATATTTTACGACATTAGAATTTTGAGTGTAAACCAAAGGTCTGCATCTGCCTTTTGAAATTATAAATTCTATTTCTTTCAGGTCCACAAATAACGACAGTGGACAACATTGACCAGCCTCCAAACGATCCTGATATATTATTTATTCGGAAGTTTCAAGTAATACATTTATTTATTTCATTTCATTTTTATTACTTAACCTGTAATTTATCACATTTTTCTAAGTAACATGAACTCAACGTGGATGAGGAAACGGTTATAGTTAATTGATAATTAGATTTCCACTCAAGATTGGATTGCTTTAAATATTTTCAGCTCTGGTTAAAAAGATAAAGTGCGGCGTTGAGTTTTGTCACTCAATCTACTAATGACTTAAAATTAAACAGAATACAGAGTGTCTTAAGAGTAGTTCCATTCTCTGTACCCTCTGTTATACATGGGGTATAGCGTTAAAGCTTTTTAAATTATTTTTATTTTTCGCTTTAGTAAAACAAAGCCCAATTAAATTCTCATACTCAAAACGTATTAACGTCACGCGTTAACCTGTAAAGTAGACAGCGAACTAGCTATAGGAGATTTACTCTGAATACTCTTTAGGGGAAATATTGTGAAACAAAAGAAATACAGCCCACTTGCAATACCTATTACGTATACTATCTATAAATTTAAAACGTTACTCAGATATTTGCATTAATTTAATATACTCATGTGTCCTGATTAATTTTAAGGAAGTAATAGGAAAATTTTACATATCTCTAACTAGACATATTTTAATTTTCAGGAAAGCATCCCTCTATCTGATTCTGACTGAAAAAACATTTTTTTTTTCACTTGCACAATGAAATTTATTTTTAAGTATAACAAGTAAATAATGTATTGTCTTTTGTTTGGTATATAATAAAATATTTTTATTTTGTTGACCTAAGTGTACTAAAACCATTTTACTGTTAGTCACTGAATTTTCTCTTCTCAAATTAAATTATATTTTAATAATTATTACATTAACACTAAAGTTAATGTTAATATTTAAAAAGTCACATTTTTCTATATATAAATATCACAAAAATATCTATAATTCTTTCTTAACAAAAAATATAATCTGTATAACGATATCATAAATATATTTAATAATGTTCCCTTCAACGTCGACAAAAGGCAATTTCCGGCTAACTGTAAATAATGTCATATAATGAAGACGTTCTATTATTTAGTTTAAATATCCTTTTTATATCTCATTGTGATCGCCACGTGGACGGAAATAAGTCCTTTGGGGGACAGATTTAGGCAAATCAACGATAGATGGCGGTACTTGCATTACATTGTAACATTTTTATTTCATATCTAATAGGTGCCTAATATAAAAGAATTGTTGACAAATTTTAAGTAAAATTTGGTCTCGGTTACCTGGACTACTGCAAATTGTTCGAAACGTCGAGTTTCCAAAAAGTGATAAAATACGTGAATAATCTGTTTAGATTGTTATTTTAATGTATAAAGAGAGCATAAAAAGCACACAAAAATAAATATTTTGTATATACATTTAAATAGTACTACCTCGCGGTCTCAAGCCATCTGTGCTCTTTAACTTCTAAAATTGTAAAAATTTATTTACATATCTTCTATTTTCTATATCTTTCTTCTTCTACCTTCTACCTTAAAGTAATTTTTAAATATATTCTGAAATACTATATACTAATAAAACTGAAAATGAAAAATGAAAAATAAGACCTAAATATAAATTAGTTACTGCACAACAGATGGCGCTGGCAGCAACATTACAAATTTACTTGGAAATATCGTTTTCGTGTGTAAAATTTAGGAATACATATATTTTTTGCATCGTTGCAAGTTGTTTTACTCATATTTAAAACTCTAAATTATACCATATATATAATATAATAATAAAAAAATTCTGTCTGTAAAAATATTTTTAAGAAAAAATGATGAAAGTGGATGTAAAAATACTAATTTAAGCTTTTTAAATTTAATTATTTCTGTTTGGACACGCAAATCGTCGGTCAGGGCAAGATTCAGGCATTTTGATACCTAGCATAGAGCTATCCATTAGTATGCGTAACAGTTACAGTAGTACCTGAATTATGAGAAATAATGAAATATTAATATAAAAATGATTGATGAACGTAATAAAAATTTCCTAGTAACGTTTAAAAATAAGGATCTCGAAGGCCTGAATTAGAACCACAATAAAACATCTAAATTATATATAGAAATGGCGTCTAAACAAAAGATATCTTTAGTTATAATTTATATCCCATGAAACTCAGTGTAAAAATCTATCATGAAGTCATGCCTATGCTAAAAATTTTAGTCTAAAAAAGAGTGATTAGTCACTTATTCCTCTTCATTGTGTTACCACAATCAAAGTTTTAAAAATGATTCATTTCTGACATTACATATACAATTACACTCAAATTAAACAGGATAAAAGCGAAGGAGCCAAAAAAGCACCCAACTTTAAACTACACATCGTTAGTTGAACACAATTCTAAATCAGTTAAATTAGAAATAATTACAGAATTCCTTGTACCATTAACCGCAAAAAATGCATGCCATAAAATTAACAAGTAGAATGCTACAATAAAATGCGAATTACGTCCTTACAGTTTTTTACCAAAGGACGACGCGTGGCGGTCGCGTGGACGAAAATATTAAAACTGGTGTCAGAACTGACACGCGGCCTTTCCCACCAATAAATAGTGAAATCTTCTGGCAACCCTATTTATCTAGTTTGGATATAAAAAATAATCGAAATTAAACTTTATTTCGATAAGATTACAGTAAATTTTCCTTAATGTAAAAACGCTTGGGTCAATTTCTAAGTTGTTGCCAGAAATATAAACTTTAATCCTACAAAATAAGGTTTAAAGTAAATTATTTATAAGCGATAGTAATATAAGGGTTGTCGTCAATGATCTAATACCGCCCCGGACGGTTATCAAATAATGCGAGCACGTGTTGATAGAATGGAGGTTTTTTATGGAATTTTTATGTCGTGCGAATCAGAAGTGGCGTCTGGTACCGACTGGCTCACAATAGCGTTGTGGGAATTGAAAAGTTGACGTGAAAGGATATATAAACTAGTGCTTAGAGATACGCGGAAAGCTTTAAGCTTTTCAGGCTATGCAACTAAGCCTTATTTTAAATATAGTGTGAAGAAAAGAAGTAGTACTTCACACTTGTTAGTAACTAATTCAATCATATAGACTATCTCTATTTATTCTAATTAAATATATACTTATATTAGTTTATAATAAGCTAAGTATAAAAGCCATTATCAAAACCTTAATCCTGTAGAAGTACAATAAAATAAACTATCAATTTCATAAACTATCGTTCATAAACAAACACGCGGCAAGTCCCTCTCGAGCTCCCCCTATAAATTCATATTTTGATTATGATATCAATGTCGCCCATTTTTTTATATCCTTTCGCCATTGTCCTATAATACACATATTAAGCCATTAAAAGTCGCGTGCCAACACAATATAATATTTCACACGTATAATGGATTCGATTCTTTGTTAGGGCAATTTATGAGAGAATTTCTTTTTTGTTTGTTTTATTTATTTGTTAACACGATAATGTAGTTATATCCGGTTCTTTTCCTCTTTGAGCATTTATTTTTATGGAAAATATGTAGATTTTACTTAGAATGTGCATTTTGTGTTAATTTAGAATCGTTGTTAGTGTTGCGACAAATCTCAAAGGTGTTCTTAATTCTTAACATTTAGAAATTTTAATTTGGTAGAGCAAACGTATGTATGTTTATATACAATGTAATCTTTATTTACGCAAAATACATGTACAATTAAAAATACTCAAAAAAATGTTTTAAGAAACATATAATTATTTTTAATTTTTAAATAAAACATTTTTTCATTACAATAACAAAAAAAGGTGTACCTACACGTATTTAAATTATAACATCGGTCTGCCGTAGTGCAATTATGGCGCAGCGGCATAGCGTCTTACTATAAACGGTGACGTTTATGTGTTTGAACCTAACTTGGGCAAATTAAATATTTCCGTTTTCTCGTCGCTTAATATGAAAAACAAACACGTCAACTGACGTGTAGAAAATTTGACGAAGAATGATGGGAACGGAGTGTCTTAACACTATTTTCCTAACTACTATGCTATAAGCGGAATCCAGCTAAATTAACGGGAACTGCTGCAACCGTGGGGACCTAGTGTTAAGACACTCCGTTGCTTAGTCCCTGCTTTCTCCGTCCCCGCTTTCCGCCTTTTTCCAGACATTGCGTGTTGAGTGGCGAAACTCAACGCCGCGCTTTGTCTAGTTTGCCAGAGAGAAGAAAATAGAAATAGAAAAATCCATCTTCTCCGCCTGGGGATCGAACCCAGAAACCGTCGTGTTACAAGCAGACGTTGCGCCTCGACGGTCCTATAATATATATTTCACTAACATAATTAATTCCGTTCGTTTCGTTAAGTCATATCTGTCAAAAAAGCTAAATAACACTGTCATGCTTCATCAGTACATGAAAATGAAAGGCCCAAGTATAAAAATATAAGGACATCGTATGTGACGAACGAAAGCGGATAATCCGAGGCGTGCGCCGGACGCGTGGCCGAATCGTTAATTATTGTCACATGTACAATTGGCACTCGCAAGGACAATAATTAAATATTTTTCTGTATATTTAATAATATTTTCTTAGTTACTTAGTGGTTGTTGCTTGTTAGTAAATATGGGTTTGATTTGTTATTCGTAAATTAAAATTAAGACTAACTGTAACATGTGAATTTGTTCACGTCATCAAATAGAAAACAAACTAAGAAACTTATATAACAAGCCTGTGTGCCTTAGTTTACTGTAACCGCTGGTAACGTATTTTTGTATAATATATAATTATTGTTGAAGAAGAGACCTGTCTAACACAAAAATAAATATTCCAATTCGAACCAGTAAGTCCCGAAATGAGCGAACTTTATTACAAAAGTAGATATTTATATCTAAATTAAATGTAGTAATAGTATAGATATTTGTTATATGTGACTACCATTTATCATAATAGTTAATAACACATATAGCTACTTAAGTTTTGAGAAGATTTTTTAGGCTTTTAAAGCCAAGCGAAGAACATAAATATGGTATGGTAGGTATATGTCGGCGCTAGGCTAGAGTTTCTCTGTTCAGAGTATATTTTACATAATAAAATTACAAATTCATGGTAATTTGTTTATTCTCTTGCGATAGATAATACGAAGACAATAACTTTACATAATTCAGCCCCTTTTATTTCATTAACAATTGGCACTTATATTCAAAAATTATATCATAAAAAACTTTATATTCCAAATTAGGCTATATCACCAGTACAATTAATAAATATTTATTTTAATTATAACAATATCAAAAATTGGCAATACGATAAACCCTTACCGTCTACTACCGTTTACCGTGTACTTTGAGTACCGTCGTGGCGCAGAGGCGACGGTTTCTGGGTTCGATTGATGGACACTCGGAGAAGATGGATTTTTCTAGTTCCATTTTCTTCGCTCTGGGAAACTAGGTAAAGCGTGGCGTTGAGTTACCACTCAACACGCAATGCCTCGAAAAAGGCAGAAAGCGGGGACGGAGAAAGCAGGGACTAAGCAACGAAGTGTCTTAACACGAGGTTCGTATGATTCCTGCAGCCTCTGCCTACCTTGCCGTATGCGGGATAAAACGTGAAGCTAGTAAAAAAAAAAATAAACCTTTAATAAATTGATTGGCGCCTATATATACTTAGTTCTGTTTGCTTAACCCAACATATTCAATAGTTAAGAGCTATATTAAATATAAGAGCTATATTAATATATTAAAAATAAGCATAAAAACGTATACAATACTAATTATCTCTTTTTTCTATATTTAGTGCAGTATTTCTTTAGCGCAACCGCGGAACCCAACGCCGCGCTTTACCTTACCAAAAAGGATAAATACAAAATCTCATGTGACACGAATTATTATAAATCATAATTATTATAACAATTAAGTGTTTTTTTGAGTGAAAAATCACTATTGTTTTTATTTCATGTGTCAGTTAGAATGTATGGAAACGTTAATGTAAAGTTTCAATGTATATATATTTAACATTCAAATAAGCTTTTATCACTTGCATTTTCATACTGTAATGTTATTCAATTGTATGAATACGACGCGTCATCTAACACTAATAATGTTAATACAATATTAATTTTGCTATCAAATTATAAAATACAATACTGTTGTGGCACAGTGCTTGTGACTAATTAACACGCGATAGTTTAAACTGGTGACTGGTTCAATCCCGAGTCGATCAAATGAATTATTGCTATTTCTATCTTCTGCTAGGATGAAACATAGTATTACAGTCGAGTTTATAAAATTGTAATGAATAATAACAAATAATGAAATAAGACATAGTATATTATATAAGAAGTAACCTCTAGCCTCTCACTTGATCTACTCTATGTATTACACAAAAAATACAATATTACTGACTTATAGACAAACTGCTATATAAATTATAAAAATCAATCACATTTTTTATTTTAAAATATTATGTTAATATTCGTTATATAAACTATGATAATTCGCACTCTAGCAATAATTTATTTAGAAACAAAATATTGAAATATTTGCTTTTTTCTATTAATTTATTAACACACAAATTGCTAATAAGAAATGTTTATTTTTGGATTACTTATAATATTTGTCAAGTAATTATGTAAAACAGTTGAGATTAATACTAAAGTATTCTTTTCCAATTAAACGAAATTAAACAGAAAATATACATATGTATGCTCAAAAATTATAATAATACTTTAAAGTTATATAAATATATATAAAACTTTACAATCATATTTATATTTCCATACAACCGAAACAAATCACCAGAACTACTTCCATACCAATTCATTATTTCAAACAAAAATAAAACGAAAATGCAAGCTTAAAAAATCAATTGCAGAGGGAGGATTGTGCCGCCATATAGCACGCATGGGCGGAGAGGCAAATTGTTCGCTAACCTGATTACAACTAGTGCACGTTGTCTTTACCCCCGCCCCTAGATCTACTGCCTACCTACCAACCTACGACTATATTTATTATAGACAATTTGTATTCCGCGACTTTGCTTACATAGGCCAAAAAATGTGAAAACTTGTTTTGCCCCATTCCAGTTTAATAGATATCTTAGAATTTTCAACTTACATGTTAAATTCCAGTCTTCCATTTTCAGTAATTTCTTGCCTTGTTTGTCAGACAGTCTTAGTAACTAAACATATTTCTATGTTTATATATAGTTATATATTATATATTTCAAATAAAAATATAGGTATATTGATAATAATAAGCCATCGATACGATCGAACATTGCTCGAACAAAACACAATATTAAATACAAAATCATTGTTTCTAATAGAAAACTTTCTAATACAATACCACAATATAATGCCACATTCACAGTAGGGATGCGATTTTAGTAATTTAATGTCGTTGTTGGAAATAGAATAGGATTCTCTTCGAGTGAACAATACAAATTGACATATAATAATGAAAATTGAAATGAACGTACTATTAAGTTGTTCATATTGTTTATTTATTACTATTTTGATTATATCCTGTCCAGTGGTATTGTGTATTTGTACACACGATGGTTGGGTGTTCAAAATCTCTTTGGGGGAATGCAAATGTACAAATTATTGTCATTTCTACGCTCTGTCTAGATGAAATGCTGTGTTATGTGAATTATTTTATTTTAAATATTTAGTGAATTTACAGTTTTACAGTTTTAATAATTTTTTGGTGGATGGATATTATTTTTCATATATATAAATTACTGGCAAGACTAATGAAAGAAAATAAATAAATATGTAGACTACAAATGTTTGTAACCGGGTAATGCTTGAAGCTATGAAAATATATAAAAAAATATGTTTGAAATTCCTATGTTATTTAGATAACTAAGTGATCTCGAAAATTTAATAAAAATGTAATTTTTATACTTAATAATAGATCCTAATTCTCCTGTTTAAAAAAAATCAAGTCATTCTAAGAATATTCTTATATATTTACTTACTAACACAGATATAGCCACTATAAATAAATATAAATGAAACGTGGATAATGATATAACAGAGTCACTTTTAATACACGAACCACCCCAAAGTCATAAAGATCGGGTGGTCTTTATGCAATAATTGCTAATTTGATTTTTATTTTGATCTCATTTGTACCACAGTACCCTTGATTGTCCCCGAGGGTAGGTTAGCGGTGTTATTATATTTGACTAGCTGATGTCTCAGGGCTTATTTATTTGTTCGTAACTATTTTTTTATACATACCTATATATTTTTTAGCTTCACGCTTTATCCCGCGCATATCAAGTAGAGGAAAGCACATAAACTATAGGAACTGAGTGTTTAGATACTCCTTCTACCGCTTTCCGCCTTTCAAGGCTTTGCGTGTTGAGTGACGGAACTAAACGTCGCGCTTACCTAGTAATCAAAGTAAAGAAAATGGAACTGAAATAATCCATATTTCCCTATTGGGAATCGAACTCACAAACCGTCGCGTTTACAGGCAGTCACGTCGCCACTGCGTCACGAGGGAATATGTTAAGAAATATTTTAGAAAACTCGTGGTTTTAGTGAAGTTTATATTACGTGCGTGTGATTTTATATCTTATATGATATTGTATAGTATGTATAGTCATTTATGAGATAGGATTTTGTGAAGAGTATATTACTTCAATTGTATCGCTTATAAGATACCAATATTTTTTATTGTAAAAAAATATAATAATAAAATAAAATGTGGCATTGCGTTCTGCCTCTCTACTACTCGCATTTAAACTGAAAATGGAGGCCGGGAATGTCTTGATTCTAAGTTCTTTGTGCCAGATACAGCGTGAAGTTGACAAAAAATATATGAAATATGATATTAACTTAATGAATATAATATAATGTAATAGATTGTGGAATGACAATCGTTATATTAAGATAAGGCTTGGCAGATGGGCGTTAGAAAATATTTTGTTTTGTTACAGTATTTTTTATATCAAATATTTACACCGAAAGCGTGGTATTTACACCAAAAGTCTAGAGAAACTAATTACAAATCTTCTTTTAGTTTCTCTATATAATAGTCGCTACATTCAAAATCACGTACACAATACTAATAAGCGTATTAAAAAGCAAACTTCAAAAACGTACATCGTTGAATCTTTCAAAACAGAAGCCTTTGTGTCACAAAAACACTCAAGCACTTGTCAACTGCTATAATTATTTTATTTAATATTGTAAACAATTTCCTTCTTTATTTCAATAAACTAAGAGGTGAAATTTGATTGAATTTTTTTACGTTATATTTAGAAATCGTGTCGTTTTATTGTATAACATGTATAAATAATGACTAATTTAATTTATATAGTTCAAAGGGCACTTAATGTACAGCTTTGTTAACATTTTTTCTTTCATAAATAAATGTTTTATTTTGTAAACCATGAAATTTTGCACGCTTAAGGTAAATTTCGTCGGTTACGGATAAAATTTTAGTTAGTAAGCTAAACCTGTTTACCAGATTAAGGTCTTATACAGGTCTTATCTGCTAAATATGTCTATCTGACACTTTTTATGGTTTATCTGCCAGACAAATAGTACAATAGTAGCTTTATTAGCATACAAATAGTAGCTTTATCAGCAAGGGGCAAATCTGTCTACAGCCCTAAGAGTTATGTTTCGTGGATCTCGATAAATAGACTAAAGTCTATGTTTACAAAAGAACAGTATTTCTTTCATTTTAAACCAATAGTTAGTGATATATACCTACGCGTCCAGCCAAACATAACTATTATATTAATACAGGACATATATACAGCTTTATTATATTAATACAGGAATATACGTAGATTATGTATATCAATTTAATTTTAAATTTCCTTAAAGCAACATATAAAAATAGCTGAAAACGATAGTATACATATATAAAGTAGCAACCAGACACACTATTGATATTTTGTCTTACAAATCCACAAGGTGGAGTCAAATTCGTGAATCAGTTTACTTCCCCGTCGCAGAGGGCAAATACTCAGGTAAAATAAAGATTGTCAAAGATAAAAAGTGATAAGGTACATATCTTTTTAGGTTGAGGTAAGAAAAATATATAAAAAATAAATTTAATAACAATTAAGCTTCCATCTATGTGTTTGTCTATTTGTAAATGCAATTCTTAAGCACTATCTACCTAATAGACGCGTTTGAATAAAAGTTTCACTATATAGCTTGTACACTTAATATGTAAAGATTTTTTAAAATTAATAATATATAAATTTAATTTTTTATTCAAACGGCGTTGCGGTAATTTTAAAATCAACTGCTACAGAAAAACGGAAAATGAGTTATAATTAATTCTATTTAATAAATATCATACAAATTTATTTCATATAACTTAATCTTTTCTTAATTTACACTTAATTATTATTACAGTATCCCCAAAGAAAACATTAACATATTCTTAAACCATAGTAAATGTATACTACAACCATATACTAAATATCTAATATTATTTCAAGAAATTCTTTATTCTTAATCTTTGGCGTCTCAGCAGAGAACGCGAATAAATTCAAGCCTAGGTTTAGTAAATTTGCCAGTCTAAGTTCACTGTTTTCTTGGGAAAGGGTATGCAAATCTCATTTTACTGTACGCTGATTTTTCAACTGTACTATTCTTTTAATTTATTTACCAAGTCTATTAAATAGTTAAAAATTAAAACTATAATACCTATTATAAAACATTTTTTCCGTTTTAATTACACTTGTTATGATGTTTTTTTTTTATATTTATATACATTTAAGTCTCATACAGTGCATTTAGAGATACTACATCAAGATATTTAATTCAATATGTCTAATAGGTATCATGATATTTTTATGATTTTTAAAGTGTTAATCCACACTGTCTATAGAAAAAATACTTAAAGAAAACATATAAAAATTGAACGCAGCGGAATACGAACACGCGTCCTCTTCGGGGCGCGGGTTTGAGTCCCGCTGCGTTCAAATTTTTATTTGTTTTCTTTAAGTATAAGTTTCATGATATTGGATATTGAATGATTTTTTTTAATTATAATCATTACTCCTTTATGTCTTATATTATAATCACTAAGTAAAAATGCTAGTAACAACTACAGAAAAAAAATTTAACTAATTTACTAAATTAAATAAATTATTCACAAAAACAAATCCAGTACAGGTACGCGTACTAAAATTTGATTTTCAAACAACACTTGTCAATAACTGAAATGAAAAAAAATCCGCAGTACTTTGACTGCATTAATGCGAAATGTCGTTTCAGTAGAGTTTGTTCGTGGCAGGTTGTTGGAACAAAAGGGTTTTACGAAAATACGCCTCCGTCCGACAGATGCCTCGTTCAACGTGACACCGTGATTGGATTACGCGATTTGAATCAAGATCAACTTCGATTTGCTTTTTTTATTTCATTTATATTTAAATTTCTCGTATTTGGCTGTTTTTCATTTATTTTCAAATTAAATGATGATGGACGTTGTCAATAACAGTATAAGAAGTAAAGACTTCTATTTACGTAATTAAAAATATTGAATGAATATCAAAGAAAAAAATAATCACCAATCGAAGAATAGAGGATACTTTTTAACGTTTCTAGTTACCAGGTTTGAAGGTTTTCTATGTCTAAATTTATTGCAGTTCTAGGGTTTTTCTTACATACTTATAACAGAGTAGGCAAATGAAGCCTAGTATTAATACACTCAATCTTCTACTTTCCGACCTAAATTCATTGTTGACAATTATTTGATCAATGGCTGTACTAAACACCTTTTTTATCTAACAGAGTGGTTAAATGTAGATAAGAAAATCATCATCTTTTTAAATGTAGATAAGAAAATCATCTTACAGCCAGACCCTAATATAACGAACGACAACCTAAATACACAATGGACTATTTCGTTAATTAAATTTTTGTCTACACTTAAAATATTATCTACATGTCGTAACGAATGCTATGGTAAATATTTTATTAAAAATACTTTATACGGTTGCAAAACATCTTTTAACAACAAGATACCGCACTTTACGTCTATACATTACTTAACAAATATCAATTCAACGCTTAGTTATATTTTGATATAGAATAAGCAATTCATATATAAAACTATGTAATTTATATAACGCGACATATTATTACGACAATTGCCAACGAACTTTAAATAACCACAGAATGATTACTTCCAGTAGAAATTTAAATATGAAATTGCGTCAAAATGACGCGAACAATAGAGTCGTGTCACCATGGCAGTGTACCCCACAACCCGCTGTCTATTCTCTCTCTAAAATTAAAAACGAAATTCGCATTCGTATTCGTATTCGCATTGGATTCGTATTCCGCACGAGTGGCCGCCCGAAATGGAAACTTAACAACCGCGGTAAATAACCACAAATCACCGCTTCCTAACACCCGGGGCGAGATTTAAATTTCACGTGAATATATTTTGTTGTAACCATTGCATTGTTCGATGGGTGTCGTTTAAGCTTAGTTTGCCGGTATTGTTACAAAAAAATTTGAATTTTGGCTATATTTTATAAATGAATGTTTATGTTTAATAAATTGTTTTTTGTGACATTTATTTTAACGAAAATAATAAATAGTTTAACTTGTATGAAAATTTTTATATGTTACCTTTAATTATACGTTTTTTCTCACTTTCTATTAATTTTTAACGACCTTTTTCTAATAAATCATACTAATTCGTAATAGTTATTTATTTATTATAATTGGTTTAGTATTAATGATTGGTGATACCTAATTATAGTATCTGGGAATAATCAATTTGGGACATAACTACGTTGTGTTTTGTCGAATCATTTTAAAAATAAATAAATAAATCATATGACATTTAAAATTTCTATTTATTTTAAAGAAACCTAATCACGACAAGATAAAAAAACACGACAACTTTAATTTAAAAAAATCTTTCTATTACAACCTGTCCCGCTATGACAATGGAAACAGTTCTCATATACTCATCAAATTCAACATACGACCGTAACGTGTATTACGGTACACCGAATCAAAAAGACAGGGGACTGAGCAATGACGTATTATTATTTTTAAATTCATACACCGTTTTACGTCCAGAGAAATGTTTTCATACTCTCATGAAGTCGAAATTTTAACTCTTTAGACCACAAAATACGGTATATTTTAGAAATGTTCGTCATTTATTCACGAAATATCGTCATTTTAGCACTTGTGCGAACACGCGGTCGGTGCGTATCGAATTATTTATATACATAAAATAGTTTTTAGAATTTGAATAGCTTGGAATATCTCGTAAGCCGTAACGAATGTTTTGTTGTTGGATGAATAAGCTTTCACTTGTCAAGGAGCTGTGGCTAATTTGTGATTTTAATGATGTATGGACATTTAGTGGAGGCTTACGGTATGTTACATGCTGAAAAGACGATAACTGTTTATGTCATTTATTATTGTATAATAAACTATGATAACTTATGTAAGCATTTTATTTGTTTATTATATATAAATGTGCATATATCTCTACTTCTATTTTAAGAATTAATTGTTATAGTTTTATATAAGCTATTTCTATTATATCGACCATTTATACTTACGTTACCTATTTTTAATCTTTGCTTTAAGATGACAGAAATAATATTTAATTTTTTATTTTTATGATACAAAATACTCACAGGGTATAAAAAATATATGAAGTGTCAGCTTAGTGGTTAGAGCTTTTGCTTTTCTAAATATACAATTAGTAATTATAACAATAATAAGCACAAAAAGGCAGTTTTTTTATTTATATACGAGAATGTCAAGACGCATTCTAAAATAATTTTAAATTTAAGTACTAATTTAGATATTTTCTTGATTCTAATAGTACTTTTCAAATTGTAACATCTAAAGCGCGGTGCTAAGTTCCGCTAACTAATTGAAGCTAAATGTTAGTTAGCTTAGATAAACAAAAGCTATTTAAAGACTTTATTGATCCATTTCCATGCAAATATCAAGCTATTATACCTAACCAAGCCCCCTGGTGCGTTAGTGCTATTTCTCAAAGGACGTGACATCGTAATGGGTCCTGCCTTCCGACGCCTGCCGCTTCCGCCGTATAATGTGAACTGCATCCGTATGCAATTTACTATCTATTTGGAAAATATTGCGGTTAATGAATGTTTAGTTGACTGTTTGGGTTAATAGTTAAATAATCTATATATTATGTATTTTGGTTCATTATACTTCAATGGTTTTTATTTAAAGTTAAAATTTATATTTATTGTGTTAAAAATGTTGTATATTTATAAAAGAATATGTCTACAATATTTTAGCATTTTTTATATTATAAAATGTTACTGTCGTAAACGGACAGTGGTCGTGAGTTTAAATCCAGTAAAGGTATTTAGTCAATTTCATTTTTTTAATCTGACAAGACTAAACACGACGTTGAACTTCGCTAATCAAAATTTGGAATAGAATGTATAGTTCCTTCTTTGCCTACGTAAAATATAATATCTACAGCAAAATTATTCCACATCTTTTTATAATGTAATATTTATGGCCAATTTCACCACTTGCTGATAAAGTTCCAGATAGGAAATATGTTAATTATTGTTGTAAATTAGTAGATGAACAACAAATTTTCGTTTCACAGGTTTTAGATAAAAACATCTAGCAGTTAAAGACCTGTTTAAACTATAAAGATTTATCTGTTATAATAGCATTAACTGCCAGCTTAACTGAAATAATCTATAACCGGACAATGAAATTGTCCCTTATTCTTTTAACCACATTTAACTACCAGTTAAAATTCGTATCTGTACCATATGTAACAATCTCTTTATTAAATGTATTCACACTAAACTTACACAATTTGCTCTATTAAATCAATATAACAATGAACGTTATAATGGGATGAACTTGTCAGTACTGAGCTTAGTCTGTAGTTCATTAGGCAACAGTTTAAGATGTTAAATAAACATAGGTATATTATTGAATAACTGGATGGTGTTATGCGTTGGAATAAATGTGTTATTATACTTTGAAATAATATCACACGTATACAAGTAATTGTGATTATTTACAGAGAATAAACTAGATAGATCATTGTTTGAAGTTAATATTTATTATTGGTTTGTTAGCATTTTGGTATGGAAATAACTAAATTTTGTCTAAGTAACAAATTCAAAGTGCCTAAGTGTAGTTTTGAGCTTCAGCTTCAGTTCTTTGTTCAATTGTAAGTATATTGGGTTATACTAAAATAAATAACGTGATAATTCTTCACCTTTTACTATATCGGCGAAGATTTATTTTATGTGAAAAAATTTAAATAATTTAGGTATTATATCTGCTTACCTAATGAAGACTTCGTAATTTTTCATAATAATAATTGCGAAAAATTATGAAGTGTTCTTTAAGTAAGCAGTTATAATGTGATCTTCTAATAGGTAAAGGTAAAATGTACAATTTAGAATTATTTCAATTTTGTTACCTAATTTTTTTTAATAAAAAGCCAAAATAATTATTTATTAATTTACTACATGGACTATATGAAACCTCGCATAATACCATCCAAACAACCCTACTAGATTAAGAACGCTAATCAGCGAGGGTGCAAAATACACGACCCTCTGAACGAGGCACAAGTGCTAAAAACACAATAAGATGGACTAAACTAAACGTATCCTTTACAAAATCATTCTTTAACCTAATATATATCTTATTTCGATAGTAATAAGGCAGTAGCAAGTAAATTTCATAGGAAAAAACAAAGTTGGTATTCCGTTATAATTCGTAACGCCTTCAAAGTGTCATATAATAATTCACAACGAATATAAATACATATTTTCAATTGCGTCATTATTGTGATATGAAAGGGTGTTGTAACATTTATACCGTTTTGATAGTAATAAATACTGAAGGGTAATTTTGTTAACAATCGTTTTGAAAGTTTAAATGAATTGCTTATGAATATAGACTTAAATATTAGTAAATGATCTGTTTTTTAAATATTTTAATGCACTTAAATTGGCAATTTTTATATTCTATTTGCTTTCATCTGCTTTTACATTTTTCCTTCATTATCGGAGACTAAAGTCGTTCTTCGCTTTACGTTAGTTTATAGGATACTCATACTGTATCCCACCATGACATGAAGTTCCCATAAACGTATAAAACAAAACGCTAAGTTACGATAATTATTACGAAATGTTTCAATAATTGGGCGAACATTTAGAAACCGTGTGTGTTAATTCTCTTTTTACTGCATTGCCTACTTTGGCTTGTGCGGGATAAAGCGTAAAGGGAAATAAAAGAAAAATTATTTATATGATGGAAATGCTAGTATACTAGAGAAGTAATTCAACTTACAAGATATATATATATATATATATATATATATATATATATATATATATATATATATATATATATATATATATATATATATATATATATATATATATATATATATATATATATATATATATATATATATATATATATATATATATATATATATATATATATATATATATATATATATATATATATATATATATATATATATATATATAAAATAGACGACTGTGATTCTAATTTCTTATATATATATATATATATATATATATATATATATATATATATATATATATATATATATATATATATATATATATATATATATATATATATATATATATATATATATATATATATATATATATAAGAAATTAGAATCACAGTCGTCTATTTTTACAAGCTTCATAAATATGCGAATCATGCATTTTAACATAAAATTTAGCCATATATTAAATTCTTAGCAGTCGAGATGTCTAGGCTATTTGAATGACAATACAAGGGTACGGTTTAGAGTGTCTGTCTGTACGCAAGTTGGGAACTTCTGAAGGGTGGAATGCGGCATCAAGTATTTTGGGACTTTTCAGGGATCATTTGGGGAAAGACGTTAACATTTTAAACTTTGATCGCATTTTATACTATATATGTTTGCTCTTTCATTATATTTAAAATAATATATTATATATTATGTAGGCATATATTTTTTATTACAAGTAAAAGTAATTTAATATATGTTCTTTAAAGCTTCTTTATAATATGCAATTTATAGAGTCTTTTTGAAATATTACACATATCGAATTATAAAAATTTTTGCTGAAAATTTGATATAATTTAACAAGTAAATTTCTCTGGTACAAATAAATTCCGAATAATAGTCAACAAAAATCTATTAGAATGATTTACGAGTACATTAGAACTTTAAAATGCAATACGTGCGTGTATCAGATCGGTCGTTAGTGCGGGTTCGTTTCCGGCACGTGGCCAGTTTAAAATATACTACGAGATTATTGTTGGGGGCAGCATGTGATTGGAAAAATAAAATAACGATAAAGTTTTTATTTAGATTTACCCGATTTTTTATCAAAGTTCGCTCTGTTCTTTCTTAGCATAGCGATGGAAATAATTTAAATATAATCATTTCTTATGTAAAAACGACTGCTTTCGCTTCGATTCCAGCTTGATTTTAATTCAATTTTATTTTAATTTTTCTTCCTTCGATAATCAGAAAAATCGCGGGGTTGAGTTCCGTCACATAACACGTTATATCTCAGAGTGGCACCTTAGCACTACCTTTCCTCTGTTTAACCTGCTATATGCAGAACAAAGCGTGAATAGACGGGTATATATATATATATATATATATATATATATATATATATATATATATATATATATATATATATATATATATATATATATATATATATATATATATATATATATATATATATATATATATATATATATATATATATATATATATATATATATATATATATATATATATATATATATATATATATATATATATATATCCTAGAATAAAATTCTAAGCATTAACATCGTTAGCAATCAGTCACTACCATCTGACTGATGGTAGTTAAGAGTTCATTTCCGGCACGTGGCCAGATTAAAATATCCATGAGAGATTACAGTCTAGGATAGTATAACTTTAAAACTAGTATGACTAAAAATATTATTATATTTTGTGCCTTTATGTAAATGTGTAAATTCATTGTTTAGGGTGTATTATTAGTAAAAAGTCTGAATTATTTAATTATTAGGGCATTAGATGTTCTGCCTGTAAATGAGACAATTTGTGGGTTCGATTCCAACTCAGGGAGTGCGGCGTTTAGTGCCGTGACTCAAACACAAACCCTAGAAAGGCGGAAAGTTAAAGACGAAGTGTCTTAACACCATGTTTCTTCTCCCTTTACTTCGTTCTTAATGGTAAATTTTGTCATAATATTAGACTGACTATCCTCTGTATCTAATATTAAGAAATTCCGTTCCCCACATTCAACCCAATGCTCAAGATACTACGTGTTGAGTAGCGGAACTCAGCACCGGGCTTTTTCTTCGGTAAAACTGAAGAAACTATAATTTAATCATGAAATAAGTCATTTCTGATATTTCGTATTATAAATCGGTTTTTTGTTTTTACGATTCGTAAATTATTAATACTTTATTACCATAAAATTAAGCAAAACGTCGATTTAAAATATATAGATATCTATATAAGATATATAGATAGAGGACCGTCGTGGTGCAGAAGCGAAAGCAGTCTGCCTGTAAACGCGACGATTTGAGGGGTCGATTCCCACTCAGAGAAGATGGATTTTTCTATTTCCATTTTCTTCGCTCTGAAAACTAGGCCAAGAGCAGCGTTGAGTTCCGCCACTCAACACGCAATGCCTCGAAAAAAGACGGAAAGCGGAGACGGAGAAAGCGGGGACTAAGCAACGGAGTATCTTAACACTAGGTTCGTATGGTTTCTGCAGTTCCCTCTGCCTACCCTGCCATGTGCGGGATAATAGCTATAAGATACTATAACTACTTTTCTTCTCTTTATTTATGACATTACGTGCATGCCAGTTGATTACAGGCTAGGCTACATTCCCATATTTTTAATTAATGTGTCATATGTCATAAAATATCTTACTTATTTCTACTAAAAAACGCAAGTGACGGCAATGGTATATTTTGCATAATAAGTGTTTTTATTATTGTTACATTTTTTAACTACGGAGTCCTTGTTGTTCATATTGATAATGTAAAGCTTTGTTTTTGTATGTAAATATATTGTAATTAATTAGTAACTATATATAATCATAGTAATGGAACTATTGAATAGTATATCAATATATATTTCTACCATATAAAAATGATTAATCTCAAGGGCCTAGAGGTCTAAATTGTTCACGGCATGATCTTATATTGCACAGTACAAATGAAACAAAAGTAAAAATATATTCTTTGAAACTAATCCCTTCTATAAAATAGAAGGAATCTTTTCATTCCGTACAATAATAGACAGGGTGGAGAATGGAAGTAAAAACGCAACCCGATTGAAATTCAGTGGAGCGAGCGACGCCGCGCGATGGGCATTGTAAAGCCATTATATACGGTTTGTTATTAAAATGAGTATTAAGCAATGATGAGAAATGACTTTATATATATATATATATATATATATATATATATATATATATATATATATATATATATATATATATATATATATATATATATATATATATATATATATATATATATATATATATATATATATATATATATATATATATATATATATATATATATATATATATATATATATATATATATATATATATATATATATATATATATATATATATATATATATATATATATATATATATATATATATATATATATATATATATATATATATATTGTTTGTTATTATTAGAAAAGTAAATAGATATTATTTCGACAACTAATTCTAGTTTAAAAGAATACACGTTATCTAATTCCACTTAATGTAAACATATTCTTGTTAACTTATGGCCATGATATCAAGATAATAAAAGGAAACTACTGAAGTAGTACTGAAGAAATTATTACTTGTTGAGGCTTTGTGTTTCTCTATACATAGCACATACTGTTACATGGATTCTGATGAAAAACAGAAAGAGCTAATAGCAGAGGTCGTCCAATGTTCATTATTAGACTAATATTGTAAAAAAAAAAACATTTACATACACAAAAAGCTCTCATCAATACGAATTTGATATAAAAATCACCTTTCTGTTAAGTTACCCTTGCCAATGTTATAAGAAGAATAATGATTTAAAGCTATTATTATTTGCTTAAATATACAAAAGCCTAAGGCGATACATTTTAAAATCAGCCACACACAGCCACAGTCCACAAATTAGTAAGTCATAACAGCTGTGCCCGATGCGATTAGGTTCACACTCCGGTACCCTTGTGCAATTATAACGATTCAATTGATATATTGTTAATCCGGTTTTTATTATACTAACCCATGCCTGTGACGATACTCGTTTAGTATCAGATATAATATAACTATAGATGTAACATATTATATATTATGTGTTGTATATAAAGTTCTAAAGGTTTTTCAGTTTCCTCAAATATTTTTAGTATAAGATGGATTTCGAGTTTTAGAGTTTTTCCACTCTATATATATAACATACAATGTCTTTAATTCAGATGTAAATCGGAAAATGGAGTGTCTTAACATTAACATAACTTACATTTTCTCTGCCTACCTTGCTGTATATAGTATATAACGTAGAAAAAATATGAAATTTTCATTAATTTTCTTACGAGTTTACAAACAAGTTTGAAGTATTTTATTTAAAAAACGTGTATGTTACTGTATTTTACATTTATTCTTATTTTCATAACCATTTATATTCTATTGCTGTTTTATTATTATTTATATTATTATTGCTGTTTATTTTATTGCACTATTAAAATATACTGGCTTTTTACTTATTTAAATTAGTATATGAAGCGTACAGCATATTTGGTCGTGATATGGTCCTAAATCAAGTTTTTTAATTGCATATTACATATATACAATTAAACTGTATTTATAAATGATGAATGTGTTATAACTATAGCCGCGTCTATAATCTAATTTGTATGTCAATCCAACAAATTATATATCTACCTAATTTCGTAAAAATAATCATATTTACAAACATTCAAACAAAGTAATCATAGAAACTATAGCAAGACATATAATAGAACATTCAGAGTACATCCAGAATATCTGCTATTAACCTAAAACGTTGGAAAACCCAACTGCACATCTTATGCGAATACTCTGCATAGCAATCTTGAAAATGCATTTCCAGTGGGCGTGGCCGAAATCAGCCAATGTGCACTCAGGCGATATATAGTGCATCCAGTGTTATACGAACTACCCCTACCCCCGTTTACAATACAAAACAGATGCTAAAAGGAAATAAGCTCGAATTTCCATAGTTCAAAGTATATTGGTCTCGAATAAAGCTCCGCCCATCGACACGCTTCCGCCAATTTCCCCGTAAGAGAGACCGAGACGGTATATTGAATTAGAATGAAATGAAATAATTTTCTTAAAGATAGTTACTAGATATTGGTATATAAGAAAGTTGACAATGTGTTTGTATGTAAATGAGACGTGTATTTATGATTGGTTCGCTGCTTACGTAAATTGGCGTTTGATTTATATATGGAATGATATATTGTTCTAGATGTTACTATTCTAAATATATAAGCATATTTTGTTCTATTTACCGTTAATTTTATACAAATATTAATGACATATTCGTAACGTTGTTAAGATGTCGGGTAGATGTCAACGCAAACGCAATGGTTGTCTTATTACATTAGAAACGGCGTTGTGTTCCGCCACAAACCTCGTATCAATACAATCTACTTACGGTTCGAATTTAAAATATTTAGTTTCAAGTATCAGAGCGTATATAGAAAAAACATTCATTAATGGATTATTTAATATGGCTACATTTGTAGAAATAATCCATTAGGGCTTGAAATAAAAGCTTTACCAAGATATTTTCTGCTAAAAACTTTGAAATGATTAACTTTATTTTATCGAAATTTACATAAAAATTATATGCAACGACATACTTGTGATTAAATTTAAAATTAGCATATACTATATATATGGAATATATGATTTTATATAACTTACTATAGTTTTACGAGTTAAAAGTCGAAGAAACTTTCCTCAATACTTATTCAGTCGTTTCGACCCTTTTACCTAATCAATTAAAAAAAACTGACATCATACTTCTTAATATAAAAATTCATGATATTAAAATGGTACAGTAGTTGTGTTCTATACTTTGTTTTCAAATATGGCCGATGAATTGTATGTCAGTAGTTAGACCATACTGGCGTAGGTTGTTAGTGGATTCGATTTCCACTAAGAAGAATGAACTATTTTTAGTTTCCACTCTGAAAAAACATAATTCGGCGTTAAGTTCCACGGCAGGCTTTAACGTAACTAGTAATATGTAGAATTGAGGCAGAATGCAGTAATCGGTGTACCTTGAGATTGGGTCCTGCCGAAAAATGGTCAATAAGTTCTACAAAATATATTATTAATATAATGAATGAAATTATGTATGACCATATAAGATAAGTATTAATTTTAAAGAATACATTGTACATTATTACAATAGGTACGCTGTGGTAAAGTGTCTTAGTTTTTACGACGCAAGTGAAATACGGTTATAGCTACCCTCTCCCTAAAGGGACGTATGGAGATTTCGACCCTCTTAAATTGTAATATTTTGCCTGTAAAACTGGGGGTGCGTTTCTTTCTATTTTTGGCGAAGTATTAAAAATCTGCCGTTCTAAGATATAGGGAAGGTTATTACTTGTTATAATAAAAATAACAATGCTTTTACTTAATAGTCGCTTTTATTATAGAATAAATAAGTAAAATTATATACATACATATATACATATCTTCACGCTTTATCCCTAGTGAGGAAGTCAGAAAATATTTTTTACTATATATTAAAGTTTAACTTATTCACATTTTTATTTTGCTTTATAGTGTACTGTAAATATAGATAACATACAATATTATACCGAAAACCAATTGAATAATATGGACATACACACGTCAGTATCACTACTAATCAACGATTTATATATGACATCATTTAGATGTAATTGAAATATATCTAATATTTTACCTATATATACTTCCCTTATACATAAATATTAATAATAATTTATTTATGAGTAAAATATTTATAAACGTGAATAAATACGCTAATATATACCCTAGTCTATTTTAAAAAAATAAGTTGTTTTCAAAACTTCCATTTTATTAAGTAAGACAATCTAAAAGTTTTAATACATCAATATTTATGTGATTTTAAGACATCATAAGCCACAAGCTGGCAGACTTACATAACTGACAAAATCTAAAAAGAATACATTACTACAACTAAAAGTACAACTATAATATGCTTATAACACACGAAATTACTCATGCGAAATAGAATTTAATCTGTATTAATGTGCTAACATATAGGTGCCAATATTCTTCGTACATAAGAGCATGTAGGATAACCGCACTAAATCTGACGGCGCGCTGGATCAGCCATTACTGCTAATGACTTCGACACGCTACCTGCCTCTAGTAGGGTTGGCTATTAAATATGAATATTAATATCGGAATTATGATTTTGATATAGCTTTGGTAATGAACAAGTAGACATTTTGTTTACGAAATGTCAAATTTGACATATTGGTTGACAAAATGGCGTTAAATTTACATATTTATAAGGATAAGCTACTATAATTTAAACTGTATTTTGTATAATAAAATTAACGTAGTATAAAAAAGAGCTTCACGATTTTCTTTCACAGCGGATAAAGGAAAGTTAGTGCTAAGACACTCATTTCTCCACTTCCATAAAGTGTAGAGTTTTTATCGGTTTGGTGTATATTTTCGTCTGATTGGGGATTTAACGCAGAAGTGACACAATTTTAGTCCAATACGGCGCGACATCCTCATATTGTAAACAAAACATTTTAGTCCATAAACAACGTGTTAGCTTACGTTACAGCTTCACATTAGCTGTGTTCAAAAGGAAATTCCAAAAATTGTTATTAGAAGAAAAGTCTTTCAAAACCCAACTAGAGAATACTTTCATATTTTCTTACCAACTAATAACTATTACATAAGCCAAAAGAAACCAACACCCAGCCCTGCACCATATTGCATCAACGCATTCGGCATATTGCAGCTACACACAAACACGACCGGCATAAACATCGCTATGAGCTGTGCCGTTCCGTTGATTGGATTTATTCACGCTGACGAGTTGATTTCGTCATCGTCTCTACCTCTATAATTGAGTGATACGATGTTAGAGATGATGTTCGAACTGTGCTATGCTGGCTCTATATTTTGGTATATGTTATTAAAAGAGTTGTAACTAGTTGATGGTTCTAGGTTCATATGCCTATATAGGGCGGGAATTATATTTTCAATATTGAATTAAATGTTTCAAAAACGATAATTTATATGAGATAAAATTGTAAATATTAAATTAATATTCATCTGTATATGTTATCATTCAAAATTTGTTATATTATATGTAAATTTTGAAAGTATTGTAAAGAAAATTAATAATAAAGCTTTTTTCATAAAAAAAAGTCATAACATAGATATATAACATACATACACCTCCACAAACGAGAACAGAGGAAAACCAAAGAATAAAAAAATAACCAACACAATTATCCATTATACATGAATAGGTTTTAAAAATAAGGTAGAGTTTTAAAGAGCCGATGGCCTCACAAAGGGTAGTAGGCCTAATGGGCGTAAAGTGTAAAATTCCGTGATCACGCGCGCTTAGCAAGCGTGAAACGTGCGCAACGGGGTTGATGTCCAGGAACAGGATGTAAATTGACTCTATTATATATGTACGTACATATGTCTACAGGTATATATAGCTTATTATTAGCTTGTAACTAATATTAGATATTATATATTTTTGTTTTTTTTTTCTTAATTAATAACGTTAAACAATTAATTCATTAGCCATCACCTTTTTATTGTACGAAAGATTAATTAATACATAAAGAAAGATTTTGTTTTTTTTTTATTGAAATTACCACAATAGTGCAAAGGCGGTTATATAATTAATCTCATTAAGTGATCGCTTATAAAGAAATCATTAAATAAACAAGAAACCATTAATTAATGTAATTTTGACATAAAAACACCAATTTTGCCAATGAAAATCTTTAACTGAATGAATTTTGAACATTTACCAGTAATGTAGGAAACTCTACTATAGACACGAATTTAAGATAAAATCTGCATCAGTCTTTACAAATTCAGTTATGTCATAAACATACGTATATCGTCTATCTATGAAATAAAATATAAATGGATATTGAAAATTTAAACTAGCGCAATGTCTAATACATTATACAATAAATACAATACATACGTTTAAATTAGTTTATATTGTGTGAGCGACGTAAATTTATTATGCAAATAAAAAAATGTCATATACAAATTACGAGTGCTTATATTTTGGAACCATTATGGCACAGAGAAACGGTGTCTGACAGTAACTGACAGTAAACGGTTATGAGTTTGATCACCATTCTGGGGAGTAAATTAACTTTAATATCGCTACTCTTTACAGCTAGTAGCGTAGAGTTTCATCACAAAATACAAAATACACAATGTCTCTATTTAGTCTTAGTAATAAGAAAGCCTCTTTGCCTGACATTTTAATTTTGATGAACATGTGAAACAAGAAAAATAGAAAATTGTAAAATTTTCTATTCCTATGGTAGCCTTAATAATACTACGTATGATGAAAACAAAGCAAAGTAATATTTGAAAATAATGAAAACTTAAGAATATATTCACATGTGTCCATCATTTCTATGTAAATATACAAGTAAAGCTAAACGCTGATTTGATGACTGAACCGACGTTAGTTCACAGGCTTTTATTAATAAAAGCGAGCTCCAATCTTTGTCATAGCATCTAGCCACCGGTGCGTTACGACTTGCCAGTTGGTTGCATATACAAAATATATACATAGCGAAAGGATATAACTTCCAACTATATATACTGAAAAATCTATCTAATTTTGTAAACATAGAGTTCAAATTGCCATATGTAGAGTCAGTATATAAGGTAGCATACTCTAATTTAGTAGTACCTCTGTGCTTGACAATAATGCATGGCTGAGCTAATGTTTGCTTTGTATCAAGCAACACTAGTTATGTTGACCGCGGTTCGCTTCGGGCGTGAATGTATAATTTGAATGACAGAATAGCCAATTAAAGAGGCTCATGCATTTTGTATTAAGATTTCGGTTCGGAGGGAATTTTGGTTGGTGTTTTGATAGTATCTAGATGAGGTAGATTTAACATAATCATTAATTAGGCCTTAAGTATATTCAAAAATTAAAATTACAATAATTTTATTTAAAATGAGATTACATTGATTATTTTGTAAACATTAAAAACATTACAACCGGATCACTAAAATTAATGAATCAGGCCTAAAAAGAACTGGCGTAAGAAAATCAGCGGGACGGGATTTTTTTACGTAGTCAATTATTAATTGACTAAGTAAAAAACTTAACCTGACTAATTTTAGCACCGTTTAACTTAATCATTTCGTTTGATGTCTGAAATATTCAGAACTAAGTGTTATGAGAAATAGAAGATAATAAGATAGTTGATAGCTCTTGTCAAATAAACATACATATGTAAATCATGTAAAAAGCAAAACATTTGGAGGTATTATTTATTATAATGAATTTCTATTCACAAGTTGCTTGGATACACTTTGTTATTTTAGAAACTTTGAAAATATTATGTGCAAAAAGTTTAATTCCACAGAAAAATCTTCCTCCTTACTGATAAAAAGACAAAGCGCGGCGTTGAGTACCCCCACGTCACACTGTATCTCAAAATAGGAATCGAATGTCTGACTAAACACTATGCTAAAAATGAGATGATTTTTATACAGCGATTAATGAAAATTACCACAATCCCTAACATAAAAGTTATCTTTATTAAAAAACTTAATATAAATAATATATTTTTAAATATTCATAACTAATAGAGCACAAGCCAATCGATTTTCGCAATAATTATCATTGTTTCTTAAATTAGCATAAGTTTCAGCCTGCCGGTATAACCAGAGAATAGCCCTTATGCGGGCACTACACCATAAAATACGTGTACTGCGGTCAACAGATTGGATGTTGCCTTACAAAATGTATAGATATGACATACAGATATTGCTTTTTCTATGGAATAGGCTGACGCCGTTGTGACTCAGTAGCAATTTGTTTATATATGCCTATAATATTATGACTATAATGACGACGATTGTAGATTTAAGTCTCTCTAAGATAAAGTCTCTTTTAACTTAGAAAATGTATGATCTCGTTGCGTTACGCGACTCAACACGCGATTTCTCGAAAATTTAATAGATTATAAACACAGTTAGTACGTGAAAATAAATTTGCACTAAATATGCACCTAAAGAAGCTATAACCGAAAAAGGAAAAAAATGTATTTAAAATAATAACTGTTAAAATGTCCTTTAAAGTATTTAAAAAATCTTGTCTTTGCAGTACTTAACTCTATTTAGGTGCTGATTCATTCGACAGGCGATGCACGTCCGTAGTGCGGACAGACGGCGGTGCAGCCAGTGCTAGTGCAAATAGAAACGGTTCAAAATATCATCTAATCAAAAATGAATAGTACATATGATATTTAATTTTAACATACATATACTATGTTTGAATATTTAGTGTTTGTTATTATAGTTTACTGAATGCAACATAAGTTGTGTCGAGATGAAATAAAGCTTTAAAGTATATTTTATTAAATATTTTCAAAGAATTTGATAAAAAAATTAAGATTTTGTATGAGAAAATGTAAAGCTGTATATGGTGGAAAGTTAAATTACTTTTTAAATATCCATATTGTGATAGAATAAGAGAATTCTACAAGTAATTCTAGGCATTCTACTAAAATACCAAATCGATTGTAAATGCACTAGCAGGGCTAAGCCTGCACTACTTCACGCACCCTCAAACATATAGATATACGCTTATGTGCATATATTATATATATGTGCATATAATCTGCAGCATCGGCTTCGGGCAGGAATAATTTTTCCGCTTCCTGAATCTAGCATGGGTCGGCCCCGGCTGTAGGGGAAACTACACCATATTCTTGCTATGGATTAATATACTAATATAGAATATTGAACCAATTTATACCAGCGTAGTTTAGTTGTTTATTTATATTGATAAACGATTGGCAGGTAAATAAAAAGAAGCGAAAAGAAGTAATTAAGTTTATTATTTCATTACGATCATAATTTTATTTGAATATGTATTTTATCATATAGCTATATCTAATAAATACGATTTTTTTTCGATTTTCAACATATAAATAATTTAAACCTTTTATAAGATAAGAAGGATATTTCGGAAAATTCACACATAAGATAAGGGTGAAAAATATGTTAATATATCCGTACTAAAATACTCTTAGGTAAAATTTTAAATATATACTATTATTTTTTAGACTCTATCTTATAGGATATTTCTAAAATTTTATGACAAGAAAATACCTCACGTAAAATGTTTTAAATTATGCGGACTAAACCACGAATAAAATTGTCAATTTTATTCAACAGCTCTCTTAATTGCATTCCATAGTTACGTAGGAATTAACTAGGGTTATGTCATCTGCTAAAAAGCATCTCCAACTTTAATAGGCATACATACATACATAGCTTCACACTCTATCCCTAGCGGGGTAGTCAGAGAGAACGGAGCGCCAAACGCTGCGGTCCCTGCATACCTCTTTCACCTTGTCCACTGTCATTAACATGCTCATTAAATAGGCAGTATATCCTAAATTGATTTGACAAAAAATGGGGCAGTAATCGATAATTTTATAAAATAATATTAGTCTTTTCTTAGACTTCTTTCTTGTAGATTCATTCCTCGTACTTTCCTTATTTTAGTTATTCAGGACTAGATGTAAGCCGTCGGACTCGGCGTAACGATTTTCTTTCAGTTTTTGTAATCTACGTTTTGCGTTGGATTTTTATAGCTTAATATAAATACCGCAATGGCTAATGGAGATTCCTATTATAATAAGTGTAATACTTACGAGTTCGATCCCTATTTGGGAGAAAGAAGTACTTCATTTTCTTAGCTGTGATGTACAAAATGCAAAGTTCTGCAACGCAAGACGCCTCTCGAATTTAAGCGTATAATCGCCGTGATGAAACGTGAAAATTGAAATATATGAAATTCATTGTGAAATTTACATGACAGAAAGAGGTAGTTCTGTGTCAAAATATTAACATTGGGAATTTTTAATTTATATAATGTATAGCGTATATATAAAGTATAACGTTAGTTATGACAAGCACCATGATGTTGTCTAAATTTGTAATATATGGAGACAGTGACTTCTTCTATTTTTATCTAAGAATATTGAGATCTAAGCCTAAAGAAATCTTAAATTTATTTGAAACAAATATTATAGAAGTGATATAAAAATACATATAAATAAATCATTTTTCATGTCATGAAAGATTCTAAAACTTAATAAACTAATATATCGCCACAAAACTATTACGAAAAAAATAAGTAATAATATTGCTTCCAATCGTGAAATAACATTTGATCTTACAAAAGAAAATAAATAAAAGCACATCTAAATCTCCCTTTCTTATCGCATACAATCATACACTTGCCATATTAATGTCAAAATTACAATCATACATAAAGTATTACAACTAACATAATACATAGCAAAGTTAAATCAAAACTCGAATCAAATATCGCGATGTCACTACACCGCAAACCGCCAATTTGACGTGCAAGTGTGATCAAAGGGGCTGATAATTCTCACAGCTTTGATATTTACTTGACGAACTATCGATTAACTTGAAATGTCTTCAAACTAATTACACCAATATGACGAGGTTAGTGCTAGATGTATGTCTGTTATATTTATTTGAGTGATTGTAGATATTAATTTAGTGAAATATGAAACAGTAGAAAGGCGCGATTGCTTGTGCGTTCGATTCTCATTCGGGTTGAATGAATTGTTACCATTTTTAACTTTGGTAACAAGGTAAAGTGCGACGTTGAGTTCTTTCACTCAACACACAGAGACGAAAATTAGAATCCTACAGTTCCCTCTGCATACCCTGCTATATGTGCGTGAAGCCAAAAAATAAGTACTGACATCATTGTTCAGTCAGCACTAAGCGACCAACTGGAGAGTAAATTAAATAAATTTTCTTTGCCTATTCTCTTATATACGGGATAATTTTCATGAAGAAGAAATAGAGTAAAATGTAATGGAAGTGGTTAGATATATATATATATATATATATATATATATATATATATATATATATATATATATATATATATATATATATATATATATATATATATATATATATATATATATATATATATATATATATATATATATATATATATATATATATATATATATATATATATATATATATATATATATATATATATATATATATATATATATATATATATATATATATATATATATATATATATATATATATATATATATATATATATATATATATATATATATATATATATATATATATATATATATATATATATATATATATATATATATAAGTAATAAGATCTGTATGAAGAGCTATTTATAATGTCATAAGTAGAGATTCCGACACAGTGATATATAAGAAACATTGTAAAACAATAAACTGAATATTATCTAATTATATATATATATATATAATCATATATATATATATATATATATGATAACACTATATATAATATAATTTAACTTACAAATTTTTAATTTAAATAAGTATACATTTTTAAAGTCACCCCTATCAAGAGATATAAGAGTTCATTTGTGAAACGTTCTGCATTTGACGTGACGTCAGCCGGCACGTCGATACACGCATCAGCGGCTTAGTTTGCGATGGAAATTCATTTCAACATCAGACTGCAAAAGATTTACTGTAGTTGTAACTGAAGTTGTTATTTAATAAAGTTGATTTTGGAGTTGTCAGCTGTGATGATAGAACAAGCATAGATCACAATGTGTGTTCCGTTATATCTAAGAATTTTTCTTTTACGTATGTCTTAAATTTTTAAATGTTCGAAAAAAAATTCGAGTCGTTGTGTTGTCAAACTTTCAACATCATTTTTATTTTAAATAAGAAGACATAGTTCACTAAAAATAGTGCCTCAAACCTGAGAAAATCGGTACAAGAAATTCATTCGCATTTTTTTTACTTTTATACTTTATTAAGTTGGTTATTTGCAATTTTTTATCAATTGTTATTGAAAATAATTTTTTTAAACTGTTTCAGTTTCGTTCGAGCATTTAATTCCCAAGCCGTGTTCTTATCACATAACCTTTAGCAAACAAACTGTGCAACTGTGTTTTATCCTGATACAACCAACTAATAGGTGCTTCAAAATGATTTCAATAAAAATGTAATAATTATACAATCTTTCAAGTAAATTAGAACATTAAACTGAAAAACTGTAATTTACCCAATTTAATGTCATAAACATACTAAAAACCATCGAAATATATATCAGTTTCAATTTTTCAATAAATACTACCTAAATTTATGTGAAAACTTTTGATATCTGCATATGACGTGGCGTATGCGTTCGGCAAGTCAGCCATTTGTCTGTCAGTTTACGCTTCACTTGACTAGTTTGGACAAGGGATAGGATTTTGTTTTGGATTCTGTACTCATATGTTGTATTAGACCGTCGTGGCGCAGAGGCACAACGTCTGCCTGTAACGTGACGGTTTCTGGGTTCGATCCCCAGTCGGAGAAGATGATTTTTTCTATTTCCATTTTCTTCGCTCCGGAAAACTAGGCAAAGCGCGGCGTTGAGTTCCGCCACTTAACACGCAATGCCTCGAAAAAGGCGGAAAGCGGGGACGGAGAAAGCAGGGACTAAGTAACGGAGTGTCTTAACACTAGATAACACGGTCCCTGCAGTTCCTTCTGCCTACCCTGCCATGTGCGGGATAAAGCGTGAAGCTAAAAAAAAATAAAGATTATTTTTGTTAGACAGAAAGACTTATAGTGGTTGTCTCGTCCCTTGAAATATCGCCTTTGATATAAATGAAAATTTTAAGTAGGTTTCTGGGTGAAAAAATCTCATTTCATCAGCATGAAGCGTTCCTCTGCTGGACGTAGGCTTCGAACAGGATAAGCCATAAGGCATGATCTTCCACTTTTGCCGTACAGTAACTACCAGTTGCTTTCTAATATCATGAATTCATCTCACCTTAGCCAGCTACACGACAGAATATGAAAAATGAACCTTTGCCTATTTCTATAAAATTACAAAGAAAAAAATATCGACAACTATTAACAATTTACTGGAAAAAATAACCCTCTATCCGTCCGTTCCAATCAATAGTCGATTAATCAGAAGGAGCGACGCGCGCGCAGCCGCGCGGAAAATCTTACAAAAAACGCGAGGGGTTGGGTGTACGCACTAGTGGACCGCGATTTAGGCTTAGAATCAAAGTGATATAGAGTAGCGCATGTTGAGAAATATTTTATATTAAAATATTTTATATTACTTGATCACATAACACAATAAAGTGTTCACTTCACTGTTTAATCCTTTTTCAGTTTGTACGGAGAGCGGAGAATGTAATGAATGTAATGTTAATACTCACAAACTAAGCTCTCTGTGATTATTTGTTTATATTACATTTTTTACTCTTTGTCCTGCATATAGTATGACAAGTCATGATGTATTTTTTTTATTTCAACTTTAAATTTGTTTTGATATTACATAAAATAAGTATCAGTGAACACATATTTTATTTTACTTAGTTATAGATAAAAATGCTACTGTCATAAAACTTACAATGGCAAACGTCCATACTGTTGGATATAAAATGGTTTCTTTTTCTACAGTTGACAGTATTTATGGACTGTGGACAAAATCTGTTTTTTGTCTAAATTGGATGTAGATATTTTAAATTATAAACATTTTTCAAGGGTTAATACAAGAAACTACGCATGCTTACTTAAATATCTTTCATCCATAACCTTCCTTTGAGCTTTACTATTTAAGTTCTATGTTACAGGGCTAGCAAAGGGAAGCTAGTCTTAATTTTAAAAAAATAAAATAATCGTGGAAACAAAAAATAACTCATTCCCTTAAACGAGAATCAAATCCACACTACCAGGCACTAACGAAATGCCATTTTCATAAAACAATGATATTATTATACTCCTATTAAAGTTTCTAAGCCAAACAAATATGTCTCTATTCCTTTTCTCCAAAGAGAGTACGGTAGTGGCGTGTCGATAACAGCGCTCCATAAATCATTGTCGGTAAATGTCTTGTCGTTGGTTGCAGATTTGCTTGCCACGCCCACGGCTATCGACTAATACACTGTGTTCGTATTGTTAATGTGCGAATTTAACTAATTATTTAACTAGCTGTAACAAGTACATCTAGGAGGACGCGACGGCACATATATATATATATATATATATATATATATATATATATATATATATATATATATATATATATATATATATATATATATATATATATATATATATATATATATATATATATATATATATATATATATATATATATATATATATATATATATATATATATATATATATATATATATATATATATATATATATATATATATATATATATATATATTATATATATATATATATATATATATATGTTTTAGCTTTCAAGTAAAATTAGCTAGCGGAATCGATTTTTAAATTGGTACAATGCCCTAAAAATCAATGTATTACTCAAAATATTGTTAAGGTAACACATTTTTTTTAATTAACTGTTGTGATTTACAGTCAATTGAAGAATTTTTTTTAATTATATATGTTCTTATATATATTTAAAATATATATATAAAAACATACATATTTTAAAATTTATTCTCATTTTTTGGTTGTAAATTGCAGCGTTAAGTTCCATCGACCAAAAAACCCAATGTCTAGTCGGATGACTTCGAAGTCGAACGGAATGCCTTAACACTAGGACCCTTTTACCTGTCCTTGAAAATATTGAAAATAACTTTAGGATATCCTAAATTTTCTTTTCCCACCCTGTAAATTATAGATCACGTTTAGGGAAAAAGATACAAGTCTATTAAGTTAGAAATCCTTTCATAATGACATGTCCGTGGCAGATTTGTTAACCGCACCCTAACAACCATAAACGATCACTTATCTGTTAATGAAAGCTAATTTACGATTTAGAAGAGAGGGATCCAGTATAGATTGTAAGACTATTGTTGTATCTCGTACGAATTCACTTAAAAAAATTGAAATAAAAATATTATAGTAAAAAATTTATATGAGATAACATTTGGCAACAAATTATGTAATACCCAACTTTAAGAATATGCTGTGGGTAGCGATAGCAAAAAAAAATAAAGTATAAGAACGATAAGAACGTACATCTTTATTACCTAAATACTCGGACAGCATCCAAAAAACAAAATTACCAAAGCTGTAACGTATACTTAAGTTTTTTATGAAAACAAAACATTAATATATTAAATAAAACCATTTAATCGGATTAATCGCATATATTGACAATTAATTTATTTACAATGTATGAAAATCGTGAAAATCAAAGATCTTATTAAAATATTAAAAGATAACTCATGCAGATGCCGTGTTGCAGCAGCACAACGTCTAACCGTATACGCGACGATTGTGGGTTCAATTTCCACTTGAAGAGTGAATTAATTTCACAACTTGACTCTGGTAACAAGCCAAAGAACCAACCAATCTATTTCCTCTGCCTACCCTGCTATATACCATTAAAAACAGAAAAAGCTGTCTAAATTCATATATTTAGAATTAGTACCATCAACTATCTACAAGTTACACCTCAACCATTCGGCAGGCCAAATAATTTAATATGTTACGTGTGACGTCACGCGTGTCGGCATGTCTGCTACGCGGCCCCGTAAATCCTTCCACCCTGTTGGTCCGTTTAATTAATTCTCAAATAACAGAATTTGCTACATGTTCTGTACTATGTAACATATTATTTATAAATACAAATAAAGTATAAATATGTATTATATTTTTTATTTATACCTGATACCTGAATATATTATTTCTTGGCATTATGAAATGTAGGAAGGTTTTATTTGAATTCAATAATAGTTTCAATCATCAAAAACTTTGAATGTTATAATCATTATTTTTGACTTATTAATAATGTTAAAGTACGACTGGATATATGAGAGTAAGTTCTTAATATAATATAAAATAGCTATGTTATGTTACATGCGTTTGACGGTTCTTGTAAATTAAGTATAGGCTCGTTATATAAATTGTTATCACTTTGTTATGATAAACATTTGATATTTAAAAAATATGCAAAAAAGAAAAGATTTTTAAAAATTGCAGTGAATGACTATCATAGCGTAGAGGGCTAACAACTACGATGGTGATCATTTACATTCAGTCCCATCCCATGCAAACACGATAGTATGAGGGTTCGATTCCCACTATAGGAAGATAAATCATTTCTTTTCCATTTTATTCGCTCTGGCAACTTGTAAGCGAGGTGTTGTCGGCTGTCGCCTCTCAACCCACAATGCCTCGAAAGTCGGAATATGGGGATCGGAGTGTCTTAACACTATCTACCCTGCCTATATGGCTACGAGCGGGAAGACCAGGAAAGCCAGAATTATAACAAATTTAGTTAAAATCACAATAAAAAGTTAATCATAGCATCTCATATGGCAAGTCCAAAGCAGTATATTTTATTACACATTAAAACGAATACAACAGTCATTGGCATAATCTTAGTATATTAAATTAAGGCCACAAAGCAGGGTAATGCCCCTCCAATTTGTTGAGTATTCCGCAAATGGGACGTCAATTTACGATGTCCCTTCACATTGTCTTTGTCCGATCCAATAGGGGTCTAGAAATCTATTAATACGAGATAATGGAGGTTTCTTATTAATTTGTTTATTTATATACATATATGTAGTAAATGTATATTTAAATATTAGAATTTTTTATAAACTAAGGTAAGCATATGACAGAATGACAACAATTTATAAAAACACATTAAAATGCATATAATTTTATCAAGATATATAATATCAAATTTACTTATATATGTTTCTTAGGCTAAAGTATAATTTGTGGACATGTTCTTTTAAGGACAGGCAAACAAACAAATATTTTACACAATTAACAAGATCTTTGGTGTTTGAGATTTTCACATATTTAAAGTGACATTCTAAATAAATTATCTAGTGTGTATAAATAAATATATTACTTTATTTCGTAGACGTATACCATACGTATACATACTACCATATTTAGGTATTCAAACGAAAATATCGTGATTTTAAGATGTCTTTAAATTCTAACGGCCTTATTCATAAAAAAGTCTTATAAAACGTTTTAAGCATACTTTAGTTAACACGCTCTTTAGGCTTATAGAACGTTCGATAAATGTTTGTATTCATAAACGCTCTATAAGTCTTCTATAACTAAAGTGTCACTAATTTTATTTATACGTTCACAATGTTGCCACTATAGGTACTGAAGTCGGTCGACTTGTTGCCGAAAATACCATTAAATCCACAGATGATAAGTGACAAACGCATTGACATAGTATGAGCACAGATAATATTACGTACAAAAATATATTATTGAATCTGGCTTGACATATACCGGCTTGATTTACGTCGTTGTTATCACAAAAACACGAATGTTTATTTTATTTTAGTTTATAAATTTACTTAATTTTTAAAAAATAAAGTCAAAAGAAGTAAAACGACAAAGAATTGAAAATTGTTTAGACGTGGACAAGTATTACCTATGTTCTGTGCACCTTTCTTATGTAGAATTTATTATTAATAAACTTGTTAATAACTAAATATAGTTAATAAATATTGAACAAAATGTCAATTGTTATATTGTTTTGTTTACGAAACTGAAATTGACACTCTTGATGACAAGCGACTCGACGATGTCATATCAATGCTCATATTAGTATGAGCTATAATCAGCTGTTATATGAATCGGCCATCTTTGGACGTTAAAACACTCTTATAGTAGGGTTCTCGGCTCTATAACTTTATGGTAGGTTTATAGAACTGATTGGCACAAAAATGCTGTTATGAATAACGTTTTTTGACAACTGTACTATATCGAGTCTTTAAGCGTGCTATAACTTTTTATGAATAAGGCCGTAAGTAAGTAAGCGATTAATAAAATTAAAACTTATTGAGAAAAAAATAAAAAAAATGCGTTATAAATATTTTAATAACTTTGATTTCTATTAAAATATATCAATGCCGACCGCCGGCGATTTTTATAATTTTTTTTAACAAAAAAAACAGGTCAACTTTCCTCAGGTTTCTTTCTCCAGCCTTTCCCATATATTACCGATATACTGAAGAAATTTTGTGTTAAGCTTTTGCTTTTCTTCCTATTTTCATGAAAGAGTCATGTTAATTGGCAAAAAAATAAGAATTGTCTTCCAGAACGGAAAAACAAAAAACAACATTATTCCGATTGGGGAAGCCACATCCTACGGCTCACAGACGTATATACTATGACCATATATGTAAATAATAGACCTTAAATTGAAATAGATTTATAAAGCAAAAATAAACATATTTTATATTAATTTGTTTTTAATTATATATTAAATTTATTTTCAATAAAGTTTTATGACACGAAAATAATTTAATCTTTTTTAATTTTTTATAGTAACAAAATATATAACAGCACAGCTGAAACTAAAGGACTTTTTAGTGTATAAATAACGTATTTAAACATGAATTATTTAGATCTCGAATGAAATGGTTTTACCTGCCATTCTTTTTAAGTAAATACATTCAAAACTTCAAAAAATACACGAGCGGAAGCACTCAAGTACGCAACTAAATAAATAGGGCAAACTAATTCCATCCTAATTACTACACTACACTTAAAACTATACTTAAAACTTACAAAAAAATATAAAAGAACTGAAAAAAAAGTCTTCAATTTGTAGGGCGGAGAAATGCAAGAACATTTTGAAATGAGATCTTTCGCTTTTATAGTTATTTTTTCTCTCATTACTATAGCGGTTGGCCGTTTTTTGCCTTTTCCGGTGAACGAGATAAAAAATGAAGATGAACTGCGAGGTGCAGAGTAAATACGGGGTCAGATAGTTGAGGGCAAAGTTAATGTCGATATCGGTGTATAATATAAATTAAAAAAAAGATTCGACAGCAGTCCATATGGAATAGTTTCACTAAATTTATTTGATATTTCAGTTTATTTATAACAAACCTTTATCTATGTAAATTTTCAAAGTATACATAAGCATATATATATATATATATATATATATATATATATATATATATATATAAATATATATATATATATATATATATATATATATATATATATATATATATATATATATATATATATATATATATATATATATATATATATATATATATATATATATATATATATATATATATATATATATATATATATATATATATATATATATATATATATATATATATATATACATATATATATACATATATATATATATATATATATATATATATATATATATATATATATATATATATATATATATATATATATATATATATATATATATATATATATATATATATATATATATAAATAATTTTATTTTACATACACTCGACAAATACAAAACGTTATATATACTAATATAGATAAAATTTATATGATACATAATTAAAAAAAAAACCAAAAAGACTTGAAACATAAAAGTATTCATTAAAACAAATAAATTATATGATATATAAATAAAAAAAAATAATTAAAAGCCATAATTTATATGAAAAACGCATAAAAAAAACAAAAATAATTAAGACTTAAGCAAAATAGTACAAAAAAAATTACTTATCGATGGTATGAACTCAAACAGGTTTTCCTTCCCTACCCCTGGCCGCAGACCGCACGGGCCGGTAAGCACGAAAAGTCACTCCCGGCAAATATATTAGAATATACATTACCCTACGTGACTTCAGCGAAATGAATAGCTCTGCCTTCTATACATTTGATCCACCTTTTATACCTGTATATAGCTTACCTACCTCACTTGAGTAACTATAGCTTACCTGTGACTTTGGTTCGTTTTTAAGATTATAACTTTTTTTTTTATATTTTCTCTACTTTTATTTTAATTTTTTTTTAAGTATAAAATGTTTCTCATCGTTCTGAATGCAATATGTATGTAACACAATATGTACAATAGACGAATAGAGGGACGGAGAAAGCCGGAACTAAGCAACGGAGTGTCTTAACACTAGGTTCCCATGGTCCCTGCGGTTCCCTCTGCCTACCCTACCATGTGCGGGATAAAGCGTGAAGCTAAAAAAAAAACATGTATTTTGGCATATATTGTTATTTTTCTTTATATATTGTTGTATTACTTAATAATTCAAAAAATAAAAAAAATGCTTATAAATAATATATATATATATATATATATATATATATATATATATATATATATATATATATATATATATATATATATATATATATATATATATATATATATATATATATATATATATATATATATATATATATATATATATATATATATATATATATATATATATATATATATATATTATATATATATATATATATATATATATTTCATATACATTTATTAATCACTTTAATTCTATAAACTAAAAATATATATATTTTTATATAATCATAGTGCTATAAATATACGTTTTTCAAATTTTTAATTTCTTATTAAATTACTATGACATCATATTACTTCACTATCATATTACTATCATAAGTCATATCACAAAATTATCACTAACATACATCATATCACAAAAATCTTACTTTTCGTATAGCACAGACAAAACATATTCATATTTTAAGTTGGCGGATTTTTCTATGTAATGTAAACTGAATGGCTGGCCCACATACGATATTTAATATTTTATGGGCTTTTTAAATTGAATGTTGCTTTATGCAGACCTGGTTTTGAGATCGTACGAGTACGCAGTAATCAGTGATAGTGGATTTTTGTTTCATATACGACTTATGTATTGTATAATATGATATGTTCTTAAATAATATGATACATATGTTATAAATCAGTAAATATACTATGTACTCGTATGCGTATTATATGTCTAAGCTTGAAAATTAGTTTATTGTAGGTAGATATGGCTAAAAATATGACTAAGTTAAATTTAAAGTAAAATACAATCACACTATTTATTTTACAATTGTTTACACATGTTCACATTATATGAAATGAGTCACATATGTTATTCATATACATTATATATAGAACATTATATAGCGGAGCATCGTCTGATTGTAAAAATTATTATGGTGACTACAAATGATTATGTAATGTGGTGGAAATTCGATGTCCGATCAGGGGATTGGTTTATTTTTATTTCCTCACTCTAAGAAGACAAAATGTAGCGCCTGACTCCGCCACTCTACGGGCAGAAAACGGAGAACGGAGGGTTAAATTTTTCTGTGCCTACCTTTTTATACCGAATAAGTCGGAAAACAAAAATTATACTTATTATTATATTTATATTAAACTTATTATATATTAACATAACTTATTATATATTGTTTAAATTTCTTATTTATATAGATATAATGTCACATACATCTTATTTTTATGCTAAATTAAGAAATACAACACATTTTCCTTTTTAGGCTGCACTTAACACTTTTCAAAGTATTTGCAAGATATTTCAAAATTTCAACGATGGCTGGATTCGAACCTATATCTCTTGAAACTCTTCTTGTGATGAAGCCATAAGTTCTTAGCTTGACGTTTTCTTTTCTTAGTATGGAACACTTCGAAATGCCAAAGTATCAATTAATGTCTTAACTAATAATAACACTCTACACCGTATGTCAAACACAACTGCCAAGCATTTTCCTCAGACTTTCCTTATATAAGGTACATTTTCAGTGGAGCTTAAAGTTCTTTGGAGCCGAAAGCTCGCATCATGCGCCAGAGCACGCCTGTGTGCCCTTGACTGCTTTACGTTATTCAATGACGAAGAAACTTTGTAGCTTTTGCTAACTAAGACATTTCTGCTCTTTTAACCTAACAATCACCAATCGTGCCTTAAAAGAATTATACTAAACGATTGTGATTAGTTATTAACATGGTTAAAGTATTAAATTTAAAAGATTTAGTTAAAAATTTTATTATCGTCTTGAAATCATTCGATTATCGTCATTCGAATATGCTAGCAATATTAAAATCGAAAGTTGACAAGTAAGAACATACAAAAAAGTGTTTTAAATTTTGTTAAAAATAAAAAATGTTATTACAAATACTTTTCTTCTCTATTTGTGATCTATCCATATAGAAACGAAATAATGTTTTTTTAGCATCATACATTTCAACTTTAAAGATTAAGTATAATTAAAATGTTGTCCAATTATCACGTCACGTTTTTTCCCGCATATTGCAAGGTAGGCAGAAGGAACAGCAGGAACCATATGAACCTAGTGTTAAGGCACTTCGTTGCTTAGTCCATGCTTTCTCCGTCCCCGCTTTCCGCGGCATTGAGTGTTGAGTGTTGGAACTCAACGCCGCGCTTTGCCTAGTTTCCAGAGCGAAAAAATGGAAATAGAAAAATCCGTCTTCCTCGTGTGGGAATCGAACCCTCAAACTGCCGCGTTTACAATCAGACTCTTACGTCTCTTGCCAGGACGGTCTATTTCCGGACGGAATTAAATATTAATAATTAATTAAATGTAGAGTGCTAATTGGTGGATTATGATGCCACGTTTTTTGATTCAACAGATATTTTCTATATATCCATACAAAATGAAATAGCATAGAATACCGTTACCATTACTTATTAAAAAAAAATTAAATGATCTTCTTTTAATTATTACATAATGTATCACAATTTATAAGTCAATTATAAACAATAACAGGAATCTGCCTCTCTTCAGACTAATGCAATAAGTCGAAATTGCCTTCAGATGTTTTGGACCGTGAGAGCAAGTAAAGCTTCATTCATAATAATTTATGGCAATAAGTACTAAAATTAATAAAATTATTGAATAAAAAAACGGTCAAATGCACGTCAAAGTTATGCATCGAAGGATTCTGTAGTAATTTCAATATTGTAGGCGAAGAAGCAATACGGAATTTAATGCAATTAAATTTGCTGCCATGCTGTTGGGTAAAAATGGACTTTTTGTAGTTTTCAATTTTCGATTCATTTATTTTAAGCTAGAAGTTTGATTTTTAGTAAGTACAAAAGCTGTAAATCTGATTATTAGATATTAAATTCAACTTGGTCTAAGAATGTTAAGAGAGAGTCTTGGCAGACGAACAAATGGACGGAAAGATAATTTGTCGGAAATTGAGATTAGTCATATTTCAAATATATCGTTTTTGTATTTTTATTTATTTTTATGTAAGGCAAACCATCTTTTTAATATCAAATAAATAAATAAATGTACACACTTAAACAGAATTGCAATCATCTAATATACCTAAATTAGGTAAGATAAGTTTATATAAATCTAAAAAAAAACCTTTTAAATTTAGAAAATAAGCTTAAAGCTTGATCCTGAACTTTTTATAGGATTTTGGCTAAATTTTATTCTATATAATTTAATATTTTATCAAATGGTTATGGTGAACAACGATATTCATAATACTAGAGATAATCTACATGAAACAAGCTTTACAACACAATAGACTCATCAAAAGCTAGTTTGCAAATACTTGAGCAGTTAGCTCGAATTAGTACACCTAGTAATATTGTCTACAGAAATCATTTGCGTACACACAATTATAGCCTCTAATTACCACTTTATAAGATCTACTTCAGGTTAAAGTTAAACAATGTAGTGAAAAGCTATGGAGATTATGCCATGGGCGTATGCGAGACTTTAGAACTTTGGCATGTCTTAGGTTACGTCGTAACTACTTCGTCATTTATAACTGTTCTTAACTAGAAATAAGTAAATTATGTATAATTTTATTGTAATATTGTATACAAAAAGTTCACATAATTTATAAAATTATTTTTCTGTATATTTTACTTTATCAATTCTTTTATTTTGTATCTTATTAATATTTTAAATGTATATGTGGTTTAAAAATGACTAGTAAACTTATTTTTTTTATTTCATTTTATTCGATTTATTAAAAAATTTTAATGTCGCTTTATTCTTCACTGACGTAAGTAACTGTAGAAAAAAAAGCGCTCGCCCGCCCTACCACGCCACTATCGCTTTCACGTTTCCTACAGTTTCTCGTAGATAACATAAACCTACCATAATGGTTGCAAATTTCATATATTGTAATAAAATATTAAAGAATTTTATTTTAGGGAGGTTATATCGTAGTTAGTACTCGTATAATTTTATCACACAATAATATGAAAATTAAAAATAAATATAAAAACTTAACTTTACATCTGTATATTTATAGACATATATTAATATTAATAATTATTTATAAAATAAATTAAACTAAACTATATAAACTGTTTAAACCTAGTGTTAAGACATTTCGTTCTCACTCTCCGCCGTTAGAGATATTGCACGTTGATTGGCGGAACTTAACGGTGTGCTTGCCTGAAGCGAAGAAAATGGAAATGCAATAATTTCCGAGTAGAAATCGAACCCACAAACTGTCACGGTTTCCAGACATTTTTTTTTATGATTGTCATAAAATAAAAGCTTAACATTTGACACCAAAGCTCTTGGCAACGGAAGACATAAGAGAACTAAAAGACGTATATGACGCCAAATATGCAACGACGTCTTTGTAAAACTTTGTTGTTCAGATTTGCTACATAATGGTCTAAACTTTGTCGATTCATAGTGAATAATACGTAAAGAGATGTTGTGATGTTATCTTACAATAATATATACTATATTTTTAAACTTTTTGGTGCTTAGTAAAAAAATAGATGTAGATTAATTTAGGCATTTTAAGAATATCTTTTTTATATAGGTATGTATTTTCTTAGATTATAGTAAGTAGTACTTCTTTATTTCAGAAACCGTTTTTCAGTTAAGTAAATTTAGTATCACAAAGTGCACTCTACTTTTTTGCACCCGGGTTCAAAATATTATATACATATATAAACGATATAAGATGAAACTCAACGCTGCTATTCGTCTTAATTGACAAATTAGTTCCTCAGAGGACCCTTCTGAGGGGGTGGAGAAAAAAAATGAATATAGCGGAATTTAAACCCGCACCTGTCGCAAACCGTCCAAGCGCTCTGACTACTAAGCCAAGCATTAGCATCTTATATGATTTATACTAATTATTGCGTTGTTAGCTTCTCTGTAGGGACTTAGATCTGTAGGTACCGCTACCTAAAGATCATTACAAAGAACAAGTAACGAGCGAGAATGTTATTTTTATAAAGTTCAATAAGTTTGAAGTGTTGATCCACACCAAAGTTAGAAAAAATACTAAAAGTAAGCATATAAGAGTTTGAACGCGGCGAGATTTCAGCCCGCAACTCTTGTAAGCCGTGCAAGCAAGGACTTAAGATATGCCAAATTGTTATTATTTTTTATTCTCTAATATTTAATACGTTGTTAAAATGAACATTTGAAATTCGGGGGAAAAACCTTTGATTTGCGTCAAATTTCATGACAAACAGGCTCTAACATTTTCTGGTTCCCGCTTGTAGGCAGATTAAATTTTCACCTTCAGCTAACTGAAAAAAATCCATTATTTCCGCCAGATGTCACCAAAATCAAATGTCGCTGGAATAAAAATACCGTGGATACGATGCCGTGTAATTTATTAGTCGTTCGTTGAAAATTATTAAAATAATATAAGAATGTGATTTTGACCTACCTATAAGAAAATTTATTTTTTTTTAATTTAAAAACTAATTATATATACTATACTAAACATATATATATATATATATATATATATATATATATATATATATATATATATATATATATATATATATATATATATATATATATATATATATATATATATATATATATATATATATATATATATACATATATATATATATATATATATATATATATATATATATATATATATATATATATATATATATATATATATATATATATATATATATATATATATAATATATATATATATATATATATATATATATATATATATATATATATATATATATATATATATATATATATATATATATATATATATATATATATATATATATATATGAACATACTGAGTAAAATACTAAGTCTGACACTATGATCAACTGATACTATAGAACAAGCCAAAGTATTATAGTAGTATAATAGTATTATTTAATAACGATATTTAACTAAAAGGTGTCACAACTATTTAACTTTTTTAAATCTAAGCCGACAACTAAAAACAACCTCCCAACATTTCTATACTCCGTGACCATATCACAGAAACAAAGTTTTTCAATCCATCCAGATAGACAGACAGACATTAATCAACGTCGATCAGTGGCAGACGAGAAAAAATGGAATATCACGGCCCGAGCCCCGTACACCAGCGCATCCATTGTCTGTACAAATAATTATGTGTTCGGCCATTGATTGGTTTTACAATTGGATTTTGATTTTGATCGTGATTTTGATTGAGTATTAGTGTTAATTGTTTATTTTAATATAAATATAATTATTTTTTTTATTTTCAATGTAAAAAAGTATACTTTTGTATGCTAAATACGTTTAACTGGATCCTATGACAGGATAGAAGTCTAAGTTATCGGTACACGCATACAATATATGTTGCATGAAGGTAAGCAAAAAACAAAATGTAATCATAAAAAAATGAAATTCTGTAATGTAATTTTATTTATATTTTTTATATTTTTTTAGGTAAAATTTTTAATTTCGATAATGTAAATATTGAACCAAGCTTCCAAGGTTTACTTATATTATGGTTTGAATTAGAAGTTTTTTTTTTTTTTTTTTTTTTTTTTTTTTTTTTTATTTCAAAATAATTAGCTCTACAGACACTTGGTCCGTACCCTTTTTTAACTTACACTATATGTTCTTATTACAAATATTGATTATATTAATACATAGAATTAATATTTATCATAATGAACATCTATAATAATCTTTACATTTTTTTTTTATATATTTAATATTACTTAGTGAATTAGAAGTTAAATAGTTAACTTTGATTCATAATCATTGACCTGTTATTTAATAATTTACCCCCTGTAATATTATGATATATAAAGATACTTCACCACTAATACATGTAGTGGTTTCAAATATGAGTAGGCAGAGAAGGTTAGTGTCATGACACTATGTTCCTCATTTCTCATTCAACGATAATATGTGTTAACTATCGTAATGTCTAATAAATTCTCTACAAAGAAAATAATTATTTCTCTTGAGATATAGTTGAACCCTCAACATTTACAGTCCAATACAGTTCAGTTCGGTCAAGTCCAGTCCAGTAAATAAACGCTATCTAATTAAGTTTTATTTTTAACTACTTATATTATAAATATGCACCGTATCAAAACCATAATGTTATAACGAACACAAAATTTTCCAATCTAAAATTCTAATTACCCCCGTGGCTGTATTAAAACTGGTTGCGCGATTGTAGAGACTTATCATACTAGCTTTATCACATGTCAATTGTAAAGAAATTTATGAAAAAAAAATACTTTTCCAAATTATATATAAATGTATAGATTTAGAGTGTTTATTATATATAGAATGTATAATCTGTGAAATAGATTTAGAATTTTCTTTTTAATGTTTTTACAAACGCTAGTGTGATAGATTCCTAAATCTGGTTTCGCGATACCGGAGTTAAATCAACAAAATAAGAGACAAACAAACTTTGCATATTTCGCTATTAATAATTAGGGATCCTCTATAGCGGCAAACGTAATTTATTCTGATTTTAAGGTTCGAAAACTTGCGCCTTGATGGGGAAAATGCGGAATTATTTATCTACAATGACTTTTGTTATTAATAAATTGTTATTATTACGTTTTAAAGAGTTATTCTGCACTAAGAAAAAGCCTTTCTGGAAAACACAATACAAGGCTATACCTATAATCCATAACGCCCGCCTCTTGGACAGTATTTAAGTCTAATTTTTTTGTGTTATCCAATAAAATAATTAGTAGTAGTCATCATGTATGTCATCCTCATTCAAGTTTCACGCTTTTTCAGTAAAAGCACTATGGTATGGTGAAACAGTATTTCACTGTACACGAAATAGTTGATAATTCGATTCTTACTCGGTAGAATTATTATGTTATATTTAATTCCTTTTCTACTGTGCACTGTTAGATGCCATTCAATATATATATTAACGCGATATCTTGTAAAGGCTATGCAAATCGGAGAATGGAGTGCTAGAATTTTGTGTTCCATCCAATATTGCACTTTCACTGACAAAAACGACAATGTACTTGTAGCACAGTACTTCACATACTTTTGAATAGTGGGATATCATGGAGTCATGATATTTAATTATTTCAAATCATGTATTCTTTTATATATTTACATGTCGTCAATAGTAGGCCGACACTTTCTTTTTCATATTACATATAGTTATTAAATGTAAAAATTTCCCTTGAACGGGAAATTTAATTTTTAATTAAGAAGTTAATCCATTCAAGTATGAATATATGGAAATTTCTGTAAAATCCCCACTAAGTACTCGCGGTATGCAGGACAAAAAGATAAGCGCAGCTTTCTAAGCTAAGTTGTTTCAGCTGTACAATATAAATATTAGTCAGTCAGCTATAAATATTAGTCAGTTTATTACGCAAAGTCATAACATGTAATAATTTTCATGACAAATTTATATAAATTATATTAACAAATACAATATACATTTAATTTAGAATATTATATACCTACAATTTGGTTGTAAATAAAGAATTTTCATAGGCATAATGAAATTATGTAAGATTTATACTAAGAACCAAAAGTTGGAGCTACGTAGCGAAGCGTCCCTACGAAGTCTTCTACGTCGGTAGACGGGCGACTTTTTAGCCTTTCGTGATTCAAATTTTCGACATGTTGAAATATTCGAATGTGACTAAAAACATTTTATTAAGGAAAGTATAATTTTTCAGCTTAATATAAAAAAATAATTGATTAAGGATTTTGTGATCATTCTTAAAATGAAATATAATTTTTTTATTTAAATCAGCCTCTAATTAGGAATTATATAACATCATACTACAAAATTATGATATCACAAATGTTTATTTTTTTTTTTCATTTTTTGATGTTTGACTTCATTTACTTTATACACAATTAGCTTTATTTTGTACGCCGCGCTGGTAAATACCGTTTAATCTACCGTTTAATATTTTCAATTTTGCACCATTATAGTATAGTGACACAGGGACGGCTACAGGGAGCGTGATTGTGGTGGAATCAATTCCTTTTGAAAAGAAAGGATTTTATATCTCTCAAGGTCCCTTTTTCTCTGAGCAGTGTTAAACGCCACTATTAACTATGAAACGTTGTCTGGATAGCATATGTACATATAACTCCATAATTAGTGCATACAGCTAATAATGTGATAAACCACCATTTTTTAATTGGATAAATAATTATTTAATAATAATATTGTTCAAGCGCAGCCTTAAATTCCCTCACTCGACACGTAATTATATAAAAAAGGCAAAAGGCAGATAAGCAGAGTGTCTTGGCACTAGGTTCCCAAGATTCTGGCGGGTCTCTCTGCCTACCCTGCTATAAGTGGGACAAACATAAAGCTAATAAAATTCAATTATATATATATATATATATATATATATATATATATATATATATATATATATATATATATATATATATATATATATATATATATATATATATATATATATATATATATATATATATATATATATATATATATATATATATATATATATATATATATATATATATATATATATATATATATATATACATATATATATATATATATATATATATATATATATATATATATATATATATATATATATATATATATATATATATATATATATATATATATATATATATATATATATATATATATATATATATACATATATATATATATATATATATATATATATATATATATATATATATATATATATATATATATATATATATATATATATATATATATATATATATATATATATATATATATATATATATATATATATATATATATATATATATATATATATATATATATATATATATATATATATATATATATATATATATATATATATATATATATATATATATATATATATATATATATATATATATATATATATATATATATACATATATATATATATATATATATATATATATATATATATATATATATATATATATATATATATATATATATATATATATATATATATATATATATATATATTTTCAATTTGCACCATTATAGTATAGTGACACAGGGACGGCTACAGGGAGCGTGATTGTGGTGGAATCAATTCCTTTTGAAAAGAAAGGATTTTATATCTCTCAAGGTCCCTTTTCTCTGAGCAGTGTTAAACGCCACTATTAACTATGAAACGTTGTCTGGATAGCATATGTACATATAACTCCATAATTAGTGCATACAGCTAATAATGTGATAACCACAATTTTTTAATTGGATAAATAATTATTTAATAATAATATTGTTCAAGTGCGGCCTTAAATTCCGTCACTGGACACGTAATTATATAAAAAAGGCAAAAGGCAGATAAGCAGAGTGTCTTGGCACTAGGTTCCCAAGATTCTGGCGGGCCTCTCTGCCTACCCTGCTATAAGTGGGACAAACATAAAGCTAATAAAATTCAATTATATATATATATATATATATATATATATATATATATATATATATATATATATATATATATATATATATATATATATATATATATATATATATATATATATATATATATACATATATATATATATATATATATATATATATATATATATATATATATATATATATATATATATATATATATATATATATATATATATATATATATATATACATATATATATATATACATATATATATATATATATATATATATATATATATATATATATATATATATATATATATATATATATATATATATATATATATATATATATATATATATATATATATATATATATATATATATATATATATATATATATATATATATATATATATATAGTGTAATAAATAATATTTATTATTATAAACCAAGTACGAAATCGTACTCCACCTCTAACTAAACTTACGTATTCGGTATTTCTCGGTCGAGAAGCGTCGCGACTTGTCGGCGCTGCCACGCGCCACTGCGCGCATCGCGTTATGAGATTTACTAAAGGATTACCGTCGGGGGTATACTTGATTATATTAGAATTCACCTTGATAATGCTATTTTGTAGTACTTTTTGTATAAAAGAAGAATTGATTTAAATGTTACTTTCTTTTTTTATGTTCCCTGAAAAAGTCAAATATCGAGTCATATTTTACTGACTGGTGGCTTTTTTGGCGTTGGCTAAATTAAAGGATTGAGTTTAGGCATGGGAGAGTTCTTTGTCGTGGAGGAGAAGAAATGGCCAAAGAAACTCCTCAGCAGATCTTTAAAAAAATAACAATTTGACATAAAATAAAGGTATTATAAATATTGCTCAGCCTGAGCGGAACTGGTCGCAGATTAACTCCATACGTCTTTGTCATTGACATAGTCATCAACTCTAAAATAACCTTTGCTAACAAGTTGTACTTTTGTCGGTTTCATAAATAATTTTATTGGCAAGTCACGTATGAATTTCGGAATTATATTTAAAAAAATACGCTAAGCCCTATAAACGACCGTAACACCGTTTTATAGTCTTTGTCAATTACGACAAGGCCAGTCTTGAAAGAGACATTTAGCTCTGTTTATATATAACAAGTAGTATATAGTAAACGCTAAAAGGTCCCCTTATTCGTATAAACTATTCAGTAAAGTATTTCCAAACTGCGGCGCCGCGCTAAGAACTGATGCAGACTGACACGCACTTGAAACTTGCACGTATTGCGAATATTTTATTATGTATCTATGAGAGTTGTTGTTTTTAGCTATTCGTGGATTTTTATTTCAATCCTCACTACTCTTACTACTCTAATACTCACTATTTAATGTATCACAAGATAGGTAGAGAGAGCACTTCGTTCTCCATTTGTTTCAAATTAAGACATTTTGTATTGGGTTAAACCCAACATACATTAGGCTCTCCAGATCAGATAATTGCTCGAAAACATCTAGAAAATCCACAATAACATGCCAATTAAGCATTTGCGTGTTCTATACATTTCGAAAAATTTATTTTGAGATATTTCTAAGCTTTAAATTCTATACTGTATATAGAGAATATCTTTTTTAAATATATAAAACAATGGCCGATTCGAAAAGCAGTTCTTCTGCTGACCTGAGCGGGCAATAAATTTGACCCTTGCTAGTCTAACTGACAGTAGCGGCGCGGAGGCACAACGTCTGCCTGTAAACGCGACGGTTTACGGGTTCAATTTCCACATCTTTCATATCTTTTTTATACTATGAACAGTGTAATAGTCTTTACTTATCGGTAACATTTTAGATTTATATTTTTAGCTGAATTAGTATTTAGTTCATAATAAATATTGTATTATACACAATTATTAATGTTTCAAATAAATAAAAAAATAAACCACTTACATTACAAAACGTACAGTAATTTAGCAGCTCGTAGCATATCTTAAATCAAATCGTAGTGCAGCGGCGCGAAGAGGGCGACGTGACGACTTCCGCCCTCGGAAGCGCGCTTGATGTTTAATACATTATATTTCAACAGTTTACGTTTGATAGTTGCTGAAAACTATATGTGAATATGTAAGAATGCTACGACTTAATTGGAAATATGTATGTGCTCAATGGTTGTGGATTTAATTCCCGGTTAAAGTAATTTTTGTTACTTGTAAAAAAGTCGATGAAGTGCGGTTTCATCGCGGCAATAAGTAGGTCTTGAATTTTGATTTAAAGGGGGGAATGGAGTGTCAATTTCTCTACTTTTTTATCTTTAAATGTGCTTTATAAAAAAAGAAGAAATAATAACAATTTTAATAAGAAATAAAAAATAGTAAAGAATAATAGTCCCAGTAAGAATATTAAAGAAAAACAAATTTCTACTACTTCTGTCCCTTAATATATGAACAAATTATTTCAACATATAAAATATATAGCATAACATGGTCTAGTAGATAACAGAATTGAAAAACACAATGGCATAGGTAGGAGTTATCTCCCGCGATGACAATTGGTGGCAAATCAAGCGGCCACGTGAAAATAGGAACCTCATTTCTTCTTAAACAGCATTTGATGGGGCGATCACGAAAATGTGATAGTGGTTCAATTTTAAAAAATCATGAATGTATATCTATATATATATATATATATATATATATATATATATATATATATATATATATATATATATATATATATATATATATATATATATATATATATATATATATATATGTATATATATATATATATATATGTATATATATATATATATATATATATATATATATATATATATATATATATATATATATATATATATATATATATATATATATATATATATATATATATATATATATATATATATATATATATATATATATATATATATATATATATATATATATATATATATATATATATATATATATATATATATATATATATATATATTTGGGCAGTGATGAATTTTGCTTTGTAAATAAGAATATTAACTAACACTATGTCTATATATGTTATATTATGTATAAAGGTTTGCTTTTCTTTAAAGGTTAATTAAAAGTGAATTATGTAGAATATCAAAGAATATATGCTTTATCCAATTGGTTAAAAAATGTACGCAGAAAAAAGCTTAAATTTAGACAGAAAATGGAGAACAAAGTACTCATAACTTTTGTTTAACGTACCTTGCTTTAAAAAAGCTATTTTCCCATACTAAAAATATTGACCAACTCTGCACATTAAGCGGTGGCACAAAACAATTTCCTTGGCTTCGTATCTAAGAATATTCTGTGGAAATATAATTTAATCCGAGCACAATAGTCGCATTGAGAGGCGGACCGCGTGAATGCACACTTGTACGGGTTTTTTTTTGTGGAAATAAGCTTTTTGTGGAAAGATGCGTTTTTGAGATATCTAGTGTATATATATATATATATATATATATATATATATATATATATATATATATATATATATATATATATATATATATATATATATATATATATATATATATATATATATATATATATATATATATATATATATATATATATATATATATATATATATATATATATATATATATATATATATATATATATATATATATATATATATATATATATATACGTATGCAAAACGTAATATGTATGTACTGATGACCTACATTAACTTTACCTCAATTATATCATGTAATACATATTAAAAAATCAAACATTTTCTAAGCATTTAGTGGAAAATCTTTTGTAGAAATATAGGTAAAATAAATTCTAAAAATGGAAGTCTGGGAGCAATGGTGAATTTCTCGTGCCGGCTTTAAATCGTGGAGTTGGAATAGGATTTGAGATCACCACAGTTTGTATTCAGTCGACTCGCTAGACCTTTGCGATATGTGAATGCTTTTAAAATGGATATGCCAATAATCATTTTATTTATTGTACACTTTTTTACTACATCGCTGTATCCCGTATATAGCATGACTTCATTGTTATCCCTATTTCATTTGAACGCTACACTACCTAGTCTACCTATAACGTGAGTTACTAGTTAGATTGTAAGAATCAGTAGCGGTTAGTGCGACCGTGTCTGACCATGAATGCGATGGTTGTGGGTTCAATTTCAATTAACCTCACCCCCTCTTCCCCTTTCCTCTTTATCCCTCTGTAGAGTATATTACTGAATAAAAGATATGCATTATAGAACAAAGTGTTCCGCCATAAAGTTATTTCAACCTACACAGCTAAATGCAGATATAGTGTGAAACTTAAGGCTATAGTTATACAATATAATGAGCAAAGTAAAGAACTCCAATCTTCCTGTATCTCAGCTAAAGAAAACTATTATCTCTTCTTTATTCAACTTAGGTTATTTTGACTCGGATAATTTCGTAATAATTTTATTTTTAATAATGCCAAGTGTCCGAAATGTCGAGTTCCCCAAAACTCGTATGGATTCGATTTTCATTTGGGGAAGATGGATTTTTTGTCCATTTTCTTCACTCTAGCTTCACATTCTGCCACTCAACATGCAATGCCCTAAAAATTCAGAATGCAGGAAACGAAGTGTCTTAACACTAGGTTCTTGCACATCCTTCTGCCTATCTTACTATATGCAGGATAAAGCGTGAAAGCTATAAACTCTTTTTTTATTTTATATCCTTATCCTTTCCAAAATATTCTTACATTACAGTCAAGAACACAGCACGTGGCGTTGTCACGGTTCTTTGGTCACGTTGGAACTCACGTATATGTACGTTTTATATGTACGTACGTATGTATGTAATATTGTATATGACTGGGCCTATTGTTATCGAACAATGCCAGCAGATTATATTTTTATTAAAGATCCTCCTATTTCTTAGAGATGAGACCGTTTCTTAACCATTTCTATGTAAGTAAAGGTTGAAAGGATGGAAGTTGTATTGAAATTTAATTTCTATGGAAGTATAATAGCTGTTTATTATTATTTTTATCTTAAATCGCATTTAGAAATATGTCTATAATGTTAAAATAGGATAACACAGTGTAAAAATTATCTATTCATAAACCAACTATATATTCATAACTAATTTATAAATACATATGATAGCTGATACATTTCAAATATACATTATAAATCTTTAGAATAACTTTAGCAAAAATATAACAAACCAATTATTAACTAAATTAGCGAGGTACAAAAACGTATTTTGTTATATAACATACCTAAGAAACTTTGTGTTGAACCAAAAAAATACTTTGGCATCTACATATGTGCGTGAGCCTATAGTTTAAGGTATATCGAAGTAAAACTTATGTAAATTCATAATTTCTATTTAATATTCAACTTCTAAGACTCAGTACACATGTTCAAAGACAAGATATGTCGCAATAAACTTAATTACTTCGACAAGTGGCATGTATTAAGTATGTTCAAAAGGAAGCCTTGTATGGGAATATGCATACATATATATGTGTATGTGAAAAGTTTTAGATTACATATTTGTTATAGGATGTCATCAATTGTAAATTTACAAACTACTATATATATTTTAAGATTCAGTAACAGTAACAAAATGAGTATCACCAAGGAAGTATCTCAATTCTAGGTTTCGTCTATCCTGCATAATTCAGGAAAAAAATTGAACTAAATCAAACCTGTTCGAAAGTTATTTTACTGGACATGCATGCGGTAGCTATGAGTTAGAATTACATACAATTTTTTTTAAACCATGTTTTAATTTTTGTTATATTTAATAAAAATTAAAAGCTACTTGTATATGCTGCCATCGAACATATTCTCAAAATTTTTGGAGCCTAAAGGGCTTAATTATTATTATCAACTATCGAGGCAATAAAGATAAATTTCTAGAAATGATTTACTATAAATACATAAAATACTAAATGAACTATTGCAATAGCAGCTACCTTATAATTAATAAGCGTTTTATTGATGTCATATACTTTTTAACTTCACGTATTCATCCCGGAAGCTCATTAGGTTATCCGTCGACAAATATAAAATGAAAGTGTTACCAGCAAATAGAATTTTTTTTAGTTTTACGCTTTATTTCGCACATGGCAGGTTAGGCAGAGAACTGTAGAGAACGAGAACCATGCAACCTAGTGTTAAGACACTTCGTTGCTTGATCCCTGCTTTCCGCATTTTTCAAGACATTGTGTGATGATTGGCGGAATTCAACACCGCGCTTTGCCTAGTAGGCAGAGCGAAGAAAATGGAAATAGAAAAATCCATATTTCCCTCATGGGAATCGAACCCACAAGCTGTCCCGTTTACAGGAAGACGCTACGCCTCTGCGTCACGACGATCCACAATATAATTTAAATTATTTAAATCTGTTTGATTAATATAATATGTCCTCGAAACATCGCTTGGCTGTCAAAAGCGTAATTACTAGTTAATTACACGACATGGGCGCGGCCTAAAGTTACGAGTTGATACTATATACATTCGTAGTATGTAATTTACTGTCAAATATATGTTTATAAATATAAATATACATATTCATACAAAATGATCAATGATATTTAATTGATTTATCTGTTATATAAAATAAGTTTAAGGCCATTAAGTAAATTTAAATGATGAGTAATCTTAAAACATATTTATTTCTGTATCACGCTTATATTAAATTTTTAATTGATTTTTAAAGTTCTATAAAAAGTATAATTTTATTGCTATTTTAGTCTATTATCTGTATCTTGGCAACTAGTTTAGAGTTTATTCTGAAAACAAAGTAGTGAAAATATTGACAATAATATGAAACACATCTTTTTGTTAAGGATTCGTCTTTCTAGTCATAACTATGAAAATATGGATATAACTAAGAATTTTGTATGGCTCATAATAGGTATAATGTAATCTTAGCTACAGAAGTATATATCAAATATTTTTACGTAGCTTTCCTCGATAGATGGACTATCAAGCACAAAATATTTATTTTCAAATTTTATAAAGAGTTTACAGTTTAACTAACCGATTAAAATATAAAACTCTTTCAATACTGCGTGAATGACACCAGAAACCACTGAAAGTAGGATGCTGTAATTTTTTCGTACATATATATTTATGGCGCACACATATCCATCAAATTGTGTCTTCAATTAAATTCTTGAGGAATAGAATAAGCAAACCAAATTGTATATAGTTTTTTCAACATAATACAAATCCTAAGAGGATCCAAGAGGATTGGACTACTCCACCCGTTGCATAATTCCTTCAGATGAGTGGCAATCGTTTTTAATTACTCTGTACCGATCTCACTATATATAAAGAAAATAGCATAAATAACACAAATAAACAACATATAAAATAAAATACTTAACATAATAAACAAATATGTGCATTTTTTTAGCTTCACGCTTTATCCCGCACATGGCAGGGTAGGCAGAGGGAACGGCAGGAACCATATGAACCTAGTGTTAAGACACTCCGTTATTTAGTCCCTGCTTTCGCCGTCCCCGCTTTCCGCCTTTTTCGAGGCATTGCGTGTTGAGTGGCGGAACTCAACGCCGAAATGCATATAATTATATGTGCATATAATTATAATAAATTCTAATTTCTAAATAACGTTTATCCGTGGCTTATTTGATGGCAATATTTCCGAGTCGTCGCGCGTAAATTTCTCATCAGGCGCAATCCCGATCGCTCGCTCGTGATCCAAGTGCACCCGGTAATTGCTGCACACGTTTCTTGCCAATTTATAGGAAATAGATTTTAAATTATAGCTAGTTTGCTGTGAAATTTTCATAGATGTAGACATTTTAATGTTTTCTAGGTTTACTTTGATTTAGTAGTGTTTTATTTTAACCGACGGACAAATTCGAGGAGAAATTTGATGTGTATTTTTATTATATTTATATATAGAATTTAAATTGCAACGTAATGGGGTCATCGTTTGATGGTACTATTAACTGCCATCTAAGAACTAGACTGTCACGAATTTTCATTCTACCTATGATGACCTATGATTAAACGAATTATATTAATTTTCTCATTTGTGTAACCTGTGCGGCGTTGAGTGCCGCCATGCAATATCTCGAGAATTGTCCACAGAGTATTTTAGCACTTGATTTCTTCTGTCTACACTTTTGTATGTAGAATACCAAGTAAAAATAAAATTAAGATATAAAAATTATTCATTCATTAAGTTATTTTTAACCTTATTTTTATGATATACGTGTTTTAAATAATAATTTCTGTATAAAACTATTCGTTAACATTTATAAAATTAAAAAATAGTAATTAGCTTTAGTGTAAGACTTAAAATACATTTATATTTCGGCTGACTTATTGATATTAAGCCATATATAACATAAGAGTTCATCATAACTGCACAATAATATTTCTAATAATTTACTACCCTTATTTTAATAACAACCTTACATTTACCTTATTTTACTCCTTAAGTTTTAATACTTTAACTTACCATAACTTTCCTTTAAATATCATACAAATAAATTTTATTTATTACAATAAGTTGCTATATGTACAAATTTGTTGTTAAATTTTTATAACATATTCCGTGACAAAAAGCCGCTTTCAGTTCTGCCATCCAACACAAGATGTCTCTAATTGAGCGGATTACATAGAACGGATTGTTTTATATATGATTATCGTACTAAGTATGTTTTCTCTAAATACCATGCAAAAAAGCAAAATTTCTAAAGACTTTATTAATTATAACCATTTTCTTGATCTGTATGTATATCTTTCTTAAATTATACCAAGGTCCCTTGTTCCTTTTAGTGCATTCAAGTATTCTAATTCAGTTTTCAAAAACCTTCAAAAACAGTTTACTTTTCGCTATAACTTTGGATAAGTAAAAATATACAGACATATATTCAAATTTCTACGAATATATATATATATATATATATATATATATATATATATATATATATATATATATATATATATATATATATATATATATATATATATATATATATATATATATATATATATATATATATATATATATATATATATATATATATATATATATATATATATATATATATATATATATATATATATATATATATATATATATATATATATATATATATATATATATATATATATCTATATATATATATAATTGTTTTGTTCCTTTTAGTGCATTCAAGTATTCTAATTCAGTTTTCAAAAACCTTCAAAACAGTTTACTTTTCGCTATAACTTTGGATAAGTAAAAATATACAGACATATATTCAAATTTCTACGAATATATATTTTTTTTTTTTTTTTTTTTTTTTTAGCTTCACGCATTATCCCGCGCATGGCAGGGTAGGCAGAGGGAACTGCAGGGACTGTGGGAACCTAGTGTTAAGACACTCCGTTGCTTAGTCCCTGCTTTCTCCGTCCCCGCTTTCCGCCGTTTTCGAGGCATTGCGTGTTGAGTGGCGGAACTCAACGCCGCACTTTGCCTTAGATGCCAGAGCGAAGAAAATGGAAATAGAAAAATCCATCTTCTCCGACTGGGGATCGAACCAGTAACCGTCGCGTTACAGGCAGACGTTGCGCCTCTGCGCCACGACGGTCCTCATATATATATATATATATATATATATATATATATATATATATATATATATATATATATATATATATATATATATATATATATATATATATATATATATATATATATATATATATATATATATATATATATATATATATATATATATATATATATATATATTAATATATATATATATATATATATATATATATATATATATATATATATATATATATATATATATATATATATATATATATATATATATATATATATATATATATACTATATATATATATATATATATATATATATATATATATATATATATATATATATATATATATATATATATATATATATATATATATATTGTTAATTTGCAATAATTAATTATTTAATACATTAAAGTCTGTAGCTAGTGCCATCTATCCTGTAAACCTAATGGAGCGAACGGAGGCGCGATTAATAAATGACGCTTAAAATTCAACCTTTTTTCGGCTAAGCTAATGGTCCACGAGTAAATAGCTGCTTTTTTATAGCCAAATGTGTACTAAGATTTATAGTCGGTTTTTAACAGGATTTTGAATAACTTATAAGGACGTGGATTTTGTTTTAAGTACTTTTTTTTCAGCGGTGTATAGAGTTTATGGTTCATTTAACGAAAGTTTGTTAACGTGGATTTATTTATGTTTTATTTATATCTCGTAAAATTGATGTAGCTTATTATGAGGATAAAGTGTAGTGTTAGAATTCTGATAACCTAAACCTGATACAAATGTTTAAAATATATGATGGTCAGGTAATTTATGTACCTACTAACGTAAGTTTATATTTACAAGTACTAAATGAGTAATTATAATATATCTACCATACCTTGCTATTTATTTCATGAAGGCTTATTATTATATTGTATGTGATATAAAATCGTCTTATCGTTGTAGTGTAGATGTGACCAATAGGCTATACCATCTTGACTAGTGGCAAATTCTGAAGCCTCTGTGAATTACAGAGCACCCGAACGTGCAAACTTACTTCTTTACAAATGCCCTTTCAAAGATCACGTTTAATATTTATATAAATTTCATTTATGTATTATTTATCAATTGTTTTAGATTATAAAAGAAAAAGAAATTAAGTAGCATTCCATGTATCCACAGCAGAGCTTAGGACTTAGACAGTACATGCGATCAAAGTAGATTTAGGGGTTAAATTAAAATAAAGCAAATACTAATGAAAATTGACTTAGCATCATAATTAGAAACCTTTGTCCAAATCTTTACAAAGCTGCATTAGAAATATTATATTACTTGTACATTACGTTTCTTAGAATTGTTTCATCCGCAACACGATAGCCCATTTCATGGTCGATTTAACTAGATAGGTATGGAGATAAAATGTCGGCGTCTTTTTTTTTAAGTTTATAACAAAGATATAACTTAACTGTATTATTATTAAAATTTTTAAATCTCGGCGGCTAAAAATTTTAATGCCAGTCTTTGCTGTGACCGTAGCAGTAGATTCGATTTTGACATTAATAATATTATTTTCATAAGCGTCCGGGGGGATTTTTTATTTTTTGCCTATTTATATTTTGATTCCTTGGATAAAAATAAACAAAGTGAAATAAAAACAGGTGTCAAAAATATGGAAACAAAAAAAAATTGTTGACTGTCATAGGAACCTCAGACATGGCAGGGTGGGCAGAGAGAACTGCATGGACCATAGGAACCTAGTGTTAAGACACTCAGTTGCTTTAGTCCCTGCTTTCTCCATCCCCGCTTTCCGCCGTTTTTCGTGGCATTGCGTGCTGAGTGGCGGAACTCAACGCCGCAGCTTTTAATGTCCATAAAATAATTATAACGCAAAAAAATATTGAAGCTTACATAAAAAATACTTTTAAGGAACTAAACTAGGGATGTGCGTGGATATATTATAAGCAATAATATTATATTATCTATATAATACTATTACATATTATTAATATATAATAATAATAATAAGACGCCATTTTATATTTTTATAATTTATTATGAGCGTAGATATTTACAATAGATAGTCATTTGGAAATTTATTACTATAGAATAGTTATAAAATCACTATAAATAAATGAGAGTACACAACCAATATATTCATCTACACTCAATAAGGTACTTAGAAGCGAGTTTTAAAGATCGATTTAGTATGAAGCATGCACTGTAGAAGAAAGGGCTGTTCTGTTGAAATAATATCGAATATTTATTTTATTTGAATAAATAATATTTACATAATATTTATTATAAATATATAAAAAACATGTAAACTACGAAAATTTGTTTTGACGGCAGTGTTCTTTGCAATATAAGATTAACAAACGAGACGTATCTGTTTACTAAATATCTTCGTACATCTTTGGTATACATTCTTTTGTAATACTAAATTATATCTACTTCATAATATAAGTACATATTAATATATATTTGTGTACAATAAACTATGCCATTGTGAAGCATTTCGTTTGAAAAATTATTTCTACGAATATTGTCGATAAAATGTTGAATAAATAAGTATATATTTTTTTTACCTTTTAGTAGATGAATGTAATTGCTACTCAAAAACGCTTAACAAAGTTAAATATATTTCTTATTACATTTTTTATTACGTCAAGAATCGAACCTGCATTCAACATGTTTGGAATTCTAGGCTTTTATTTCAAATCTATGCATTTTTTAAAATTTTGAAGCAAATATTGTTGTAAATTGGCTCCATTTCCTGTAACTCTTACTGATTTTGGCACATTCGTATAGCATTACGATACATTCAACATATATAGATACATTTCATAAATTCTATAATAGAATACATTGAAAACCTTATATACTTTAACAATATTATAAAAGCTGTGCTATTTAATAATATATAAGCGAAGGACAATATTATCAATGAAAGAACGTATCGTTATATATTTTTTTTTAGTTTTATATCACATTGAGTACATCTCGAACAAAAATTTGAGTATACAATAATAAAATACAACTTCAAAACAATATATAAACAGAATGACAACCAAATAGCATTTGAGCAATAGTAATATATGATTTTTCCAACACGTTTTTTTTTTCGTCATTTACAAGACAATTGTACGCAAACAATTTACATCTAGAAGTAAAATTAATTTATAATCTAATTTTTCTCTTCCGAACACTGTATATAAGTTGAATATGTATATAAGAATGGTATGATATGTTTTATGTACTATATGTTAAACAAATTCATCCTCATAAGTGTTCAACAACCACTGTTTAATGCACACGATAATTCTAAACCCTATGTACATGACGACATTGAAAATTGGTAACCTTTTAATATTAGAGATTATAATAGGCCTGTATTCTAGCGATTACCCACGTCATAGCTAAACTAAGAAACGAATAACGTCAAAACTCTATCAAAATCGATCAAGACGAACAGACAACCAAACCGAGATCGGTCGTAACAATGTATGAGATATATCCTTAAGTAATACACTAATAATACATATCCTTATTGGACCAAATAGATTAGCGTCTAAACCAATTCCTTAAAAACATTACACGAACACTTAAAAAAAAACATAAATATACAAACTACTATAAATATAACAGCCGTCGGAATTTCACTATTTAATAGTTAAAAATCCGATTATCTAATATACAAAATACAAACTGAGACAGAGTTTATAATGAATAGATCGGGCAAATACATTTAAATGCATATGGGAATTGAACCAGTGACTCGTGGAAGTTTAAAACTCCTGTGATTTAAATTATAATAATTTTGACGAATGATGAACCAATTTTTAAATGATTGTAAAATATAATTAAATAAAAAAAATAAAAGTAATGTCTGATACAATCGTTTTGAAATATTTCTTAAGAGAGGAACGGCAATACATTTATTTAATATTTGCCCAATGTACACATATATATTATTTTCTGTTCTCCAAGGATATGGTTGAAAACGAGAGTCAAAAACGAATTACACAATTATTAAAACATCGATATTGTCCTACACCCGATCAACAATTGATAATTATCGAATTATAATTATATCAGTTATTGATCGAATCAAAATTCACTACAATTCGAAGTATTTCCACAATATATATATAACTTTAGTTATTTTGTCTGAATAATGTTAATTATCCGACTACGAAAAATTATAGAAATAAGTGTAGTAGAGAACACTCCATTCTCCGCTTTCTTTTGTTAGAAATGGAAACATTATGTAACACAACACCGTACTTAATTTTAATACTGCGTTACTAATAAGCCAAATATGTTCTGTAAGTTATATTTCTTTTACATTTTCGTAGTCAGATTACTCACGTTTTTAAGTTATTACATTAACTTTTAACCTTTTTATAGTAATAAATCAATATACGTTAGAAATTGTAATTAAGCAATAATTAAGTTTTCAAATCACTTTTATTGTTGACTACTTAATTTCATATTATATTGTATTGAACATTGTTTTTATAATGACTAAATACAAATATCGACTTGAAGAGAACATTTCTGCATGATCTGGAAGACTTATCCAATAAATTTAAGCCAATTTTTCGTAGGCCTGTAAATTTAAGCTAATTTTTGAAAATCATATATCATTTTCAAAAAAATTCTTAAATGTCATATTAAAAAAATACGTATATAAAAATCGTGTTACAATATTATATCCGGATATATGTAAATTAAACGTTGCCTAGATAATTTATGTTCACGACACCTAAATCTATGAGAATATCAGAAAAGAATATCTACATTTTAAACATTATTATTTATTTCGAACATTACTATGACCCTACAAATAGTGAACTTTACCTTTTTCACAATTCTTCAGTAGAAGCTATGGGCGCTTTCAGGAGGGGATTTCTGGGACTTCTAGAACCATCTGGATTTTTCTGAAAGTCCTCGTTGGATAAGGAAGCTGGTATGGGTGCTATTTTCAACTGATGACCGTTTAGCTTTATTTCGGTAATGGAATGTGATCTCCCATGATTTACGTTAACTTTCTCTTTATTAGTAGTAGTCATTGGATCATGTGTTGGAGTTTTTGCAACGTTCTGAGGAACTCTAACTCTGTTCGCTTGTTCTCTTAAAGCCATCTGGTATGCTACTTCGAAAGCCTCACCTAGTGTTAAAATAACTTCAGTCGCTTGATCCTGAAAATGGAAAAGTTTAAAAATACAGTATTTATCGAATTATATGTAATTTTTTCAACTTAATACGTATAATTTTAGTATTTAAAATATATTTACCATTGTAGCAACTCTAAATACATGACAATAGTGACTTCTCGTAGTATGATCTTTAGTAATGTAGGCGAAGTGAGTGAGATCGTCTGCGTCCTGACACGCACAGTGGATGTTGCGGATTTCGTGTTCGCAAACCAATTCCTGAGGGCAAAAAAAATAATCAATAATTTTATACAAAAAATATTTCCGAATAATCGATCAAATTTACATTTTTCTCATTTTCATAATCAAGAAAATCAAAACCAAAAAATATGATAGCAACAATTATTATTGTGTCTAATAATTATTGACGTTTATATCGAAATTTTCCTTAAAAAGTAGAAATATTTAACTAACAAAAATATTTTCTGTTCAAAATACAATATAAACGAAAATCAAATTGAAAATGAATTTTGAATTTTTGTTTTGCAGGCACAACGGCGGCAGAAACACTAATTATCTAGTCTAACTAACCGTGAAGCCGTCTGACACAAAATTCATACTCGAAAAAATAACAAAAAATAACAATCCTTTTCTCTAAGAAATACAAAGGAAAAGTGGACCGATGGAGTGTAAACGTTGTACCATAATTAAAAATCAGAGCGGAATGGGAGAAATCAGGGCGTTTAGTGAATCCCTAAGGGAGTAGGTGACCCTTTGAACGGTCGCTTAGTTCTCAAAGAAAATTTCTCTACGTAAAAAAACAAAATACGAAAGTAATATTTTTATATTATTATTATTATATTATTGTTAAAATTTTCTATAATTTAAGTAAATTTATATAATCTAATGCATACTTACTCTAGTAATAGTATTAAGGAACTTGACTCCTCTGTAGCTAATAGAGAGTATAATATCGGGGGAGTCACGGGGTTCTTTGGTAGATTTCTTTAACTTCTGAATGGATTTCTTAGTAGATTCCGTCCCACGAAGCTCTTTTACCACGGTTGATCCTAGATACTGAACAAAAATAAATATATTTCTATAAGTTTGAACTGAAGTGAAGCAAATATATTATTATATTTATTTATTATTAATTGCACACAATTATAAAACTAAGTTTTACAAAAGGCGGGCTTAACGCTAAAAAGCATTCTAGGCGTTAAAATTAATATTATAGTAGAAAAATAAACATACAAAAAATATGTATAAACACACACATACATGTATTTGTTTAAAATTTGTTATTCATTACCCAAAAAATTGCCTTTTTGAGGCATTAAAATATAAATATAACATATAAAGATTAAACTTACATTCGCAACATACGTCACGGCTCCAGTAACCAACACAAATGGCTGATGCTTCCACTGAGTCTTTAATGCCCCTGGAACACCCACTAAGAGTTCCGAAGGTGCTCGAATCTCCAGATCTGAAGGCCGAGGGGGTTGAGGAGCAGGTCTGTTCTTTTTACTTCGCTTCAAGGTCTCTCCACCGGGCGGTGCGAGTGTTGGAACCACTGGCGGTGGAACAGGCTTCAAATTCTCAGATGGAGGTAATTTTTCTTTGATTTCTTCTTTTAACTGTTGAATATTGTTTTTCTACGACAAAATAAAGGCATATTTTATTTGAAGGAAAATTAGAAGATCATTAAAAACACTTGGAATCATTAAAAGTTCTATCGCCATCTGTTTTTCATAATTTCCAAATATAACTGCTTACACTACAACTTCATCTTCTGAATGTAGAATGAAAACAAAATAACAAAGAAGCTACCAAACCCAAGTAAATTTCATACAACAAAAGTTCACTTAATTAAAAGAATGCGATCAGGTACCTCATTATCGAGTAAACAAAAGCAACATAGCCTATCGACTGAAAAAAAACGGCAAAGCCGTGCTAATTAAATCAAAAAGGGATCAACAATACCTGAACAAAAAGGAAAAGTGACTCAAACAGTTCACACTTCAGAAGTGTAAAACAAAAACGCTCGACGCAAACATGCTGTATACTAGCGTGAAATTTTAATTAAGCCTCTAGAACCAAAAGGCACAAAAAGGATATAATTGACAGTGTCAACCGTCTAATTTGACGAGTGTCATTTGAGAACAAAAATGCTGGGGCCGTAGATGTTGGCATATAGGAAAGTGAATAAAGTGAATATGAATGTATGATGGGGCACACTAGTCTTGGTAGCTTCATTGGGCTTTACATTTCGAATGATAAAACGTCAAATAGACACTCGTGTGTGGTTGCCCTTATGTTATTTACCCGTGTTTTTCTTGATGTGCCATCATTAAAATTTAAATAAGTACTACTTGTTTTTAATGAAACCTGCGCAAATTATATATGGTGAATTAAAATACAGTTTATGTTTAAAATAAACTTTTTGAACTAGCCTTTGCTTAATAAAATATATAAATATATCAACAGAAACACAAACATACAAGCTATCTTCCAACATAGTAGTACTAGAAATACAAAAAAAACCATAAAATATATATATAAAATTCCAGCAAATATGTTTCCTAGGTATTAAAGGCACATAGGTTTCCTTTCATAGCATCTACATATGTATTTTGCGGTATATAACTACTAGTTAGGGTAGAGTGGCTCACTCAGCATGAATAGCAAGCTGAATACACGAATTGAGCACTAATTACCCATACAGGGTTGGCGACGTGTGAAATTAAAAAAGGTCTCGGCTATGCCTTTTAAAAACATACGTAGGAAGCTATAATAACAAGTAGTTTTTATATTTAATATATAAATAAATGCAAATATGATTAGTGAGAATAAAGTATAATAGAGTGGATTGATCGTTTTGTAGTTAGTTAAGTTGGAGGTCGTGAATACGAATGTCTCAAGCATACATTTATATAAAAATCATATTTTTTTCATATGGATTTAAGAGCTATAAGAGCAGGTATCTAGTACGTGATACTTAATATGGCTTTTGATGAAAATGTCACTCAAGTAATAATATTTAAAGTGTAATCTATAGCGTTTTTTCCGATTTCTAAATTAAAATAATATATTTAGAACATCGTACTGCAATAATATTTCTGACCGTAAACCCAATGGATGTAGTTTTCATATCCATTACCTATGCCCGACCCTGTTATTTAAGGGGTAAAGATATATTAAATTAAAAAAAAATCATACAAAGTAACACAATTAAGTATCAGGTTAAATTATCGAAGGTTAACCTGACACTGATTTTCATCAATACGCATACTCATACATACACACGTTCAAACACACAAAATATTAATAAGTTTACTTTATAACAATTTGCTATCGTAATGATATTTGATTATGAGTAGCGAAATATTCACAACACAAGTGTCTTTTGACTACCTACTGGGAAATCTCAGCGCAAACAATCTATAACTAAATTAAGAAATAAAGATAATTTTTATTATTTTTATTAAGTATTTTAAAGGTTCTTATCCAATCCAATCATGCCAACTGCCTAACTCTAAACTGTTGAATACACATGAAGATATCATTACTTTATGACACTATATTTCTCGCAATATGAGAGAGGTGTAAATATGATATAAATATATGACAAATGATCAATCAGAATCTCCCCCATCTACTTTGTAAGTCTTGCATAGTTAAAATGTAGTTATTTTAATACGTCGCACGTGTTCCGTTATTGGCAGTCGCGTCGGGTGTTGCCAGGTGATACATGTAATTAACTAGATGAGCAATTTGGGAGATTACCTTTAAAACCCCTTGAATTTCACGCTTATAGGTTTTTAATAAACTTAAAGTGACGTGTTTGACTTTACGCTGATTTTGGATTACGTAAAAAATCGTTGATAAAGTTAAACTTTTTATACCGAAATATATTGTATATTGTTTAATATTTATTAAATAGTACATTTTATTACTATATTATATAATATGTGTATATGTTACAGAAATCGATAAACAAAATAATTATATTTTTAAAAAAGCTCTATGGGATTGCTTTTAAATGACTATTTTTACATGCTTTGAATGGAAGAAAACCAACTAATACCACCTACAGAAACATTGGTACCGCACGATCTGTTTAATAGTAATTTCACATTTAAAATCACGTAGAGTAGGTTGCGTAGCTCAACGCCGCGCTATGTCTGGCTTATCTCAAACGTTATCCTACTACGCCTCAAAACTCAGTATTAAAAAATACTTTTTTATTTTATTCTAATAAAAACTTGTTAACACTATCATAAGTGCCTGTTTATAATTCATAATAAAATAATCTAATGAATATTATAGTGGATAATATCACTTTTATGGCGAAGGGATGTCCTGCTTTAAATTAATTCAAAAGACATTGATCGTGTCATGATAGACATGAAATGGTTATAAATGTTGAACAGTTCATATTTTATGTATTATAGGTTTGTGTATGGCACGACTGATAATACAAAGAAAAAATAATAATTTTGTTAAAAAATAACCTTTTTTATTTAAGGTTTTTTTTAGTTTTTTTACACTATCAGCTTTTACACAATTTAAGTATAATTTTTGTTTTTGTTGTATATAAATTAGCTTTATTTACTCTTTAGGGACGTTTTCGTTTTTGTTATATAACAAATAATTTCTGTAGCCTATATCGATTTAAAATATTTATTATGTAAGTTGTCACATGTATTTTTAATAAGAAATATTAATATTCGAGACCCTAGTTGTGAATTCGGTCCCCACGTGAGGCAGTCAATTATTAATAAAAAACGTCGAGATCCGGTACTTAACACGCAACATTCTGTAAATTATACGAGATACGAAAATTCTCTTCCATGCTCTCTGCTCTCTGCTCTCTTCTCTCTCTCTATAAGCGTGATAGAATAGCAAAAAATACTTTAATATAAATATATAGTATGAACCGTATTTAAGCCGTTACACCGTTAAATGGCTTAATACTCGTATACAATTACACACGCTTCGTTGCAAGTATCGTAGCAACTCTCCGGCAATTCTTGCCCGTCGTCGGATATCCTTTTTATGAGCTTTCGATTGAATAAATGTATGTATCAATATGCATGTTATGATTCGAACGTGATTATATTGATAAGGTATATATTGTATATAGTTTTATAAGTGTAGAGGCCATCGCAGCACAGTAGTTTAAAAGTCATAGTTAGAGTTTTAAATGATAAATAAAAAAATAGTTACATATAATTTAATGTCAATATGAAATTGGAACTTGAAGTAAAATAAGGAGTTTGAAAAAATTGAAAATTAGCACAACTGTTATACATTGCGTTCTTTACATAATTCACCATCTTTAAATTTTAAATAATGTATATACTAATTTAAAATAACAGTTGTACTAACTTTGTAATAATAATCTATAAGTTGTCATTTTTTTTTTAAAAAATTAAACAATGCTTATCTTACTTTTTGCTTAAATTTTATCATTTTATGTGAACGAAAATGGTCTTACAGATTTTGATTAAGACATGAACGTGCGTTGATTTAGATTTTTTTATTAAAGACACTTGTCCTAAGAATTTAATAATAATTTTAATTTGATACCGCCAAGTATTCCTCACGTTTTTTTTCTGAGGAATAGGCAGACCCATACAAAGACGTAATAAGAATTATGAGTTTTATTTATTAGAGAATTCTGTCACACAAAATGTTTAAAACAGGGGAAATGTAGAGTATATAGGCTATTTTGTACATTCTCTCTACCTCCATAAAATAAAAGATATCTTGAAATATATTTTCTTAACAAGCTTCATAAAGTACGATTAAGCAAGATACATAGTTAAATAAGAGATGAAATATAACACCGAATTAAGGCTACATGATGCAATTATATGACTCAGTTATATTTCGTAAAGATAAGTGAAAAGTGAGGAACGTGATGTGTTAACAAACACTTACATGTTACGATTCGTTTCATAATAGATAGATACTTTTGGCTTAGATTTGAATGTATAGTATTGTTTTATGAAATGTATTTACATTTATATTTTTTAGATATTGTTTATTGACTTTGTATTATTTAGTGTATTCTTTGTGATCACCTTGATGTCAGTCTGTCTTTTTGACTGACTTTTAGCCTACGACGAGTGAAGCTAAGGTTTATCCACAATCTCTAAAGAAATTTTTAAGTGAAAAGTATTTTAAGCTTACATCACAATAAAAAACAAAAGAGAATACTGTTGAATAGTTAAGTTAAACAAGAACTGTCAAATTTAAGTTCGACAACCGTTATAACTTGAAATTTTTGGATTTTTTATAACTTGAAATCAATTCTACAAGTAGAATATGTTGAAAGAAAAATATAAAGTAGTTTTTTTTACATCGTCAAAAGCTCTGGCAAGTCAAACTAAAGCTTTTAGGCCACATTAACCAAATAGAACTTAAATTGCAATGATTCCTAACGGTTTTCTCTTTCAATTATTTTGCAACATGCCTGGGAACGTTATTAATATTCAGACGTCGGCTGTCTGTACGTGCAGACTAGTGTTGAATATGTATCGCTTTAAATTGGCGATCGGTTCCTTCAAGGACGGTATACTGTCGTTATTTAGTATAAACTAATGTTTTGAAGACACCGTTCTGGTTCTAATGTTGCCGACTTTAGGTCAAAATTTTACTTAATTTTTGGTCAAGAGTATATAAGTCAAGAGTATGTATGTTTGTATGTTTATACATACATAACTTCACGCTCTATCCGTAGCGGGGTAATCATAGAGAATCTCACTGCATACCTCTTTCGCCTCGTCCCTGTACACTTCCTTCGCCTCGTCCACTGTCATTAACCTCTTCATACATGCTCTCCGGGGACGTGACCTTCTTCCAGTATCTTCGATACTGGGTTTTTTAAAGTCAACCGAGATCTCCCCTTACCTCTCTTACCACTCACTTTTCCGTTCAAAAGGTCTAATTCAATTACGTATACTAATAGAAATATTTAATTTCTATTTGTATACGTGCCAGGTTTGTTTACTAATATATTAATTGATGCTAATTTCTGGCAAAACACGACAATACAAATAAATATTGACAATTTCTTTTACAATTTTATGCTTAAATTTAAAAATTGAAGCAAATTCTTGAGATATTAATCGTTGTATTTTTATTTGTATTGTAATAGTTTAGTACTAAGTACTTAAACGTCCTAGTTTATTTAAACGACATACACTTGTAATCCAGAAGCCCTACAGTGTAATCCTTTAATATTCTTATTCTATTTGATATTGTTTCCTTGTATAACTTTGATACTGTGTACAACATTATTAGCTTGATACGAAAAAAGCCTGAAGCTATAATTTGAATGCAAAACTAATTCATTTTAAAGAATACCCAAAAATCTAATAAAAAATTTAATAATTTTAATAATTTTGAAGTCGTTGTGCAGAGATGTAGCGTCTGTCTGTAAACACGACTGTTCGATTGGGATTGGGTTCGATTCCCACTCGGGGAATTGATTTTTTTTTATTTTTATTTCCTTCGCTCTGATAACTAGGTAAAAATTCGGCCCTAAAACACGCAATGCCTCGAAAAAAAGGCAAAAAACGAAGAACGGAGTGTATTTACATACAAGTTTCTACGGTCCCTGCGGTTCCCTCAGCCTATCCTGCTGCTACACGCTGGATGAAAGCTTAAACTATATAGAATATATAATAAAACTTACCAAATTCTTGAGATCAGTATTAATTTCTTCAATATTACTAATAGGTCCATTTTGTTCGCCGGAAACAGAGCACAGTATCCTCTTTCTGTGTCCGGACTTGTTGATCTCCAGTACTGCTGTCAACTCCACTTCCCAGATTCTCCTAACTCGATCCATATCCACGTACAAATGTTTTCTAAACGTATCGCTATATTGTTCTAAGTTAATCGTCCTAAGCCAATCGTCTACAGATTCGTTTTGTGTTTTACTTATATTATTATTGTTATAATTATTGCTTATTTCTGCTATTTTAAGAGGTAACTGTTTCGCTGATTCTAATATCTTTTGTCTATCGTTCTCGTCTATGCCCATTTCTCGTAAGTCATTTTCGTTAAGTATACCGTTCTGGAAATAAATGTTTTATTACAAATTTGATAATATAGTTCATTTGATTTATCGATTTGATCATTTCAATTGGTCAGTGTCTATTAGTAAATGTAACGATTTTTATTTAACGGAATAATTTTAATAATTTCCTGAGTCTAGTTAGAAGATGAAGTGCGGCGTTAAGTTCCGCCACGCAATGATTTAAAAATTGGAGCGACTGAATGCTATATTTTCACTATAAATAAATTATAAATAAACAGTATGTTAGTACAATAAATATTTTAAATAATATTTCTATGGCACAATTGTTTTATATTTCTATATTGTTATTAATACATAACTATATTATGTAATTTTCACATAGACTAAGTTTAAGAAAATTAAAAAATGCCGTAAGTTCAACTTACAATAAAGTCGATGTCATCATAGCCGCTCTCCACAAACAAAGTTTCGTAATCGTGCATGCCGAGTCCAGATAGCCATAGTCCTATCGTCGACGCAACGGATGGGCTCAAGCTTGACTCAGAACAACTGAGTCCCAAACGGGAAGTGAACTCCTGCTCCAATTCCGATACAAATACTGATTCTCTTACAAGCTTACTGCCGAAGGAAGCCATTATTTCTGATATTTTGGCCCATTCCTCCTGTTAACAAAAAAATAATATTATTTTTACAAATGTATATACACAAAATAAATAAGGAAATAAAAATTAATAAAATACACTAAAAAGTTATCAATTATCAAGTCGTAGAGTAATCGAAAATTTACATATAAAAAACATAAAAATTGACTCAAATTTTGTTACCATATTAATATAACCCAATATATACAAAAAAATGATTAAAAACTAAACAATATACGACGGAGTGCTTTCGAAGCTAACCGTCAATACCAAGTGCCTCTAAAGTCTAAACATCAATACAATATCGTAGCGTATCGTAGTTGAGTCATACACTGTTAAAGGCACAGCCGTTTATAACTTCCGGTTTATTGTTGTCTTCGGTTCAGGAAAACCGCGAAATTATAAAAATTCAAGTGCGTCTATAGATAAAATCGATACGATAATTAATTCTATAAAAGAATTAATTATCGTATCGATTTTATGACCGCCGTGGAGCAGAGGCATAAGCGTCTGCCTGTAATCGAGACGGTTTGTGGGTTCGATTCCCACTCGGGGAAGATTTCTATAATTTTTCTATTTCCATTTTTTTCGCTCTGGAAACTAAACAAAGCGCGGCGTTAAGTTCTGCCACTCAACACGTACTGCCTCGAAAATGGCGGAAAGCGGGGACGGAGAAAGCAGGGACTAAGCAACGGAGTGTCTTAACATTTGGATTCATATGGTCCCTGCAGTTCCCTCTACCTACCCTACCAAGTGCGGGATAAAGCGTGAAGCTAAAAAAAATCTTGGAAGGTGTTATAATATTAATAATTATTGACACGGTCTCTAGAAAGATTAAATAATGATTTCTTTTAATTATATTTATTTAAATTTGTAAATTCATATTACAATGATAAAAACATTTACATTTGAATGATAAGGCTTAGTGTTATATTTATTTTGTTAAGTCACAGTTTACCTAAATTGATCAAAAGTAAATTACTAAGGTTTCTTTAAGAAATATTTAATTAAATTTAAACATAAAAATAATAAAGACAGTATGTTATTTGCGAATAATGCCCGCATTAACTTGCCTCATTTTAAAATCACACAATAAGATTTAAATTTAAAAAACTACGACGAAAAAGCTAAAAGATTTATATTATATCAATTTTAATGTGGCAGTATGCAGGTGGATATTAGCATGCCGTAACACCTGCGTACCGCAAAAGGCTTGAGCAGCTGTCGGGCATATACACAAGCGAAATGAAATGTTTTAAGTGCTTTAACTTATAGATAATTTAAAATTTGCAATTATAAAAATATTCTTATATTACTTAAAGAAGACATAAAAATTTAAATGCAGGGGGATTTGTACCCGCACCTGCGTTCAAATTTTCATTTGTTCTTTAAGAATTTTTTTCCGTCCTTCCAAATTATAAAAATATATTCTTATAGTTTTATTCAGATCACTGATCTTACACACTTTTCGTCCTCAAGACATTAAGTGAGATGCGGAATTTCACGCTGAATTTTGTTTTGCCAGAATAATTAAATAGAAATATTTCATTAATGATTACATATTGAAAAAAGAATCACACATAAAAAGTTTAATTTGATTTATGGCAAATAATTTAGAATGGTAAACTCTTTCGTTTTCCTATTTTCGCAAATATTTATAATTTAAAAAATATGTACTAAAATTTAATGTATATACATCACTGGTTGAAAACCTTTGAACTCGTCCTGTGAGTTTGAATTTATGCATTTGTAAACGATAGCTCCATAACAAAGGAATAATATAACAAAAACAGCATTGCAATTCCATTCTGATAATATTGTTAAGTGACAAGTGTTTTCTATGTCAAGGCGATGTTATCACTGTAACAATATAGTTATTCAATATGGCATGATAAAACAATATACGACTATTTTTTTTTATAATCAACATACTATATTACATATTTTTTCTAAATTTTAGAATGTAGAAATTTTTCACTAGTAATTTAAATTGTTCTAGTAATTTATTCTAAAACAGAAGGAAATGTTTAATCTTTATAATATAAATATAATAAGTTGTAAATGACAGAAAACCCTTATAGTCAAGCTAATCCAAAAGAATCAAAGACAAAGTTTGATTGAAAAATTTTCATTATGCTATTAAATATTTACTAACCACATATAAATACATTGAACTTAAAAAGAATAAATGCATAGAGCTAACATCAACAAAACTTAAATTCATGAATACAAATATTGCCATAAATATGTTTAAAAAGAAATATTAGAGACAAAAAGTGCTTTTCTAGATATTTTGTTATTTAATATCAAGGACATAATATATTGTATGTATATGTTATTGATATATTATTATATAAATATGTCACCATAACAGTAACGCAGGTGTACACACTAAAATTATTGTTAATTCTCACTTCCTGTCTTCATGACTATGTGTTGCGAGCACCTGTACGTAAGACATCTTACCTACCTATGTATTATGACATATTTTGTTCAATTATTTTTAAGAAAAGCTTACTTGTAATACAAAATATTCTTACCTGTTCGTCAAAAGGACTGAGTATTGAGAGCGATTTATCCCCGCTTTGCGTCGAGCTGGTCGTATTGCTCCGTCTTCTAACCTCCTCTTCCATCCCGTTGGACCTCTCAGTTCCATTGCTACTCAAATTGCTATTTAGATTTTCTGTAGGCGAAGCGTCGTACACAGATTTAAGTTTTCTTAAAGTCTTCGGCCGTTCTGCCGGCATCGGCCGGAGACCAATGCCGTCGAGAGTCGTCGTCGAGCCTTTGAACAGGCCTGTAACAATGAAATACAATATTTTTATATATACCTTATACCACAGAGGACATTAAATGTCGGGTATGGATGGTTTAGAAGATTCGAAGAGCGGAGCCCTCTGAATAGCCAGCTATATGTGGCATATGCATAAATATTTAAGTTGCACCTGTTGCATAGACTCTTAATAAAAAAGATGACTTCTATAGATAAATCTGCGTTATAGCATATAGTGTACCAATTACCATATGTTTAATTAATAAATAAAACTTTTACTTCCTTAAAGACAGAAATTAATTATTACAATGACATTATTTGTTACCAGAGCTAGTTCTTTTCTATTATTTGACAAAATATTTAAATTTATAAAATATTTAAATTAGAGTACATAATAAAATTATCAATACATGTGTGTCACACGTAATAAGAAATCAAAGTTAACATACCATTATCGATAATTTTGACGTTTAATATTGTCACTGATTAAAAATGAGGACAGGAGGAGGACAGTTTAAAGACTACAAATTATGAAAACATAATTTTACTAAATCAATTAGAACATTACAATATCGCATAAACATATATAATATTGTATGTATATACACAAATATATTATTTATGTACATATACTGTTATTTCTAAGTAGCGCAAAGACAACGCACAGCTGAAAAAAACTGTTTTTACGGTTCATAGTATAATATAATATCATTGATTATTAGGTACTCGTTCTATATACGTTTTTTATTATAGACATAAGAAACTATATATTTTTTAAGAAAGCTATCACTTTTATCGAATAGATGTAATCCACTAAACCTGTGGAACGTCGGATCTACCTCAAACACTTGAGCGACGTCATTTTATTTAAAATTTTCAATACAGATATTTCCATTTGTCCAATCAGACTCAGCTGCAACATTTATTATAGCCCTAATAATTTTCACTTCAATTATTTGTCCTTAAACGTATTAGCACTGGATAAAACGAGGTCGTTGTAACGATATCTCTTAATTTTTTTGTTATAACTAGAAAAAAGAAAGAAACTCGAGTAACAACGAGGCCGAGGCCGCCTGTTAGTAATATTAATGGTGTTATTAGCCACTAAATTGTGACATAAAAAGTAGGTTCTATATAATAAATTGGAGGCAGGACATTGATCTACGTTTTTAGGAATGGGCTCCCAATCGCAATTATAATATAGATACGTGACATACGATTTAAAAATGTTTTATGCATATAATTGTAGAAATAAAACAGTAAACGTATAATTAAAGATGCACCGAGTAGTGTGTAATCATATTATAGACTATTCGGTTTCATTCTTTGTGCTTATAAAAGGTGTTTCTTAAATAATGATTTTTTTGCATTATATTTTTTTGGATAAAATTTCACTTTCTATTTTTGTCGATAGTCCTCCGGGACAATTGTCGGTTATATTGTTCAAATCATCACATACAATTTTTTTTCAATTATTGACACAATAAAAATGATAGTTTGGACGATTAGTCGACCGACTAGTAGGATTCTTTAAAACCGACTAGACGAAGGCTAGTTGGGTAATCGGCCTATTTCATCAATGGGAATAAAAGGGTAGGTAGACCGATCCGTTGGTCATGTCAATCCATTCACCGTTTTCTACTTGATAGTCTTCACAGAATATTGTATACACAGTGGGGATCAAATCCACAACTTTAGTACCAGTTATACTTTTTTCTACTGCACCATGATAGCCTCTTATAGCAGTTTAATAATAAATGTTTATAATAATATCAAGATCATCGCTGATCTTATGAAATCAAAACCGACGAACTGTGTCATGTAATACCATATCTCCTTACCCGAAAACAAACGAGGTGCGAATATGTATAAACATAACACTGGAAAGTTTGATAACGTATCGAATTTGATAAAACATTTGCAGTAATATAAAATAAGTAGTTCATTCACGTATATACATAAATGTTTTTCCTTACTGACTGACAGACTATGTGAAAGTATGCGGCGTAGAAATCTGAAAAATGACTATGTGGAATTTTTGGGGAGCATTAATAGAAGATTTCCCAACATCCAAACGGAATGAGAAAAACGGAATGAAACGCTATATGGTCCACGTTGTTACTACAGGTTGTTTATTATAAAATAGAGTATACTAAACAACTGAAACAGTTACATATTTTTATGTTAATTACAATAATTAGATAGATATTATAAATTTTTGTATTCAAACTTTATCAGTGCCTTAGGGTAAAATGCAATCAAAGTTTGCTAACGCTTTGCGATATTGGAATAGATAGATAGATTTATTTCTTAGTCAATATCAAAATATTTTGTTATCCATTTTCTGCCCAAGCTCTCATTCTATATTTTAAAGAAGTACCTACAAAAAAAGAAACAGCTTACAATTTATGATTAACTACATAACAATTTTGTACAGCATACTTTACTTATTTAGAAGTTAATATGGAAACGATAATCAAAACATTCCTAACCCAAATAAACTAGCTACATCTAATAATGATAATAGTTTTGTTGATTCGAAAATAAGATAAATTTAAAGGAATGCTTTGTGCTGAGCTCGAAGCGGAAGTACATACAATTTGAATCAATTTGAGCTTTATAAAGCGTGTGATACAACAGACAAATTGATATATATATATATATATATATATATATATATATATATATATATATATATATATATATATATATATATATATATATATATATATATATATATATATATATATATATATATATATATATATATATATATATATATATATATATATATATATATATATATATATATATATATATATATATATATATATATATATATATATATATTGTTCTTTGAGAGGAGCTGGGTTGGGTTTCGCTTAGATTAAATTTATACGTTTACTTAATATTTTTATTCCTAAAAAAACACATTTTAGATGCTATACGAGGTGTGTTCAAAAAGTATCGCGAATTTTGTGTTTTTTCAAAAATTATTTATTTATTCATGAATATCTATTTTGTCCCCTTCAAAGTAATCCCCATGAGATATTATACACTTGTGCCAACGGTTTTTCCAATCTTCGAAGCACTTCAAAAAATCATTTTTTTTTATCTTGTTCAGCTCCTCCTTCGATGCCGTCTTTATCTCGTCAAGTGTAGCATAACGTCGTCCTTTCATGGGCCTCTTCAGTTTAGGGAACAAGAAAAAGTCACAGGGGGCCAGATCTGGGGAATACGGTGGCTGCGGCATCATTAGTGTGTTGTTTTTGGCCAAAAAGTCGCGCACAAGCAACGATGTGTGAGCAGGGGCGTTATCGTGGTGCAAAAGCCAATTTTTGTTCTTCCACAAAACCGGGCGTTTCTGGCGGATTGCTTCGCGCAAATTGCGCATAACTTGCAGGTAATAAACCTTATTGACCGTTCTACCCTGTGGCAAGAACTCATGATGCATCACGCCCCTGCAATCGAAGAAAACTGTCAGCAAAACTTTCACATTCGACCGAACTTGGCGCGCTTTTTTCGGTCTTGGTTCGTGCGGCAGCTTCCATTGAGATGATTGAGCTTTGGTTTCCACGTCATAACCATAAACCCACGATTCGTCACCAGTTATGACCCTCTGGAGCAAATTTGGGTCGTCGCGGACAGAGTCCAACATCTCATTAGCAATGTTCATGCGATGCAGTTTTTGGTCGCAATTGAGCAATTTTGGTACGAATTTCGCGGCGACCCGTCTCATGCCCAAATCATTGATAAAAATCGAATGGCACGAGCCAATCGATATGTCTAGGTCCTCAGCAACTTCTCTAATGGTGATTCGACGATTGGCCAATACCATTTTCTCCACTTCATTAATTTTTTCGTCTGTTGTTGAAGTGCTCGGGCGTCCGGCACGCTCTTCGTCGTTCACATCTTCTCGGCCTTCTGAGAACATTTTGTACCACCGATAAACGTTGCTTCGGTCCAAGGTAGCTTCTCCGTATGCCACAGTCAACATTCGGAATGCATCCGCGCACTTAATTTCGTTTTTCACACAAAATTTGATACACGTTCTTTGATCCATTTTTTTGAATGGGTAAAAATCGAAGACGATCCAAAACACGTGCAAGCAAAGCAGCTGTCAACAATTAAGTGAACATTCAAAATGGCCGAGGTTGTCGGCATAAGTGAGAGACATGAGTACCAACATAACGCCACAAAAAAATTGAAATTCGAATATACGTAACCCGCGAAAATTCAAAATTCGCGATACTTTTTGAACACACCTCGTATATACCGTGTTTTTTTCAATCAATAAGTGGGAATATTCTTTGGCTGCGCCTTTGGCCATATACAAGAAGGTTAAGTAGGTTCTTTACTTATATAAAATATAACTTGTTAAATGGCGGGATTTAACGACACGCACTATCTTTCGAGAGTCTAAAAAAGAAGATCTTTTACCCCTAAGTAGGGATTGATCCCAGGACCGCTGTTTAGTCATACAATGACGCGGCGCCGTCATGGTCTTATCGTTTTATTCATGTTATTTTTAGTATATGATTCACAACCGGAAATGCATTCTAAACAAAGTATAACATATAACTAAAAGCTTTATAAGTCCGTATCCGAACAGATCACGACTTTATATGGTTCAAAGGTCAAGTCATAAAATTTCTATGTACGTACATGTATAGAATTTGAAGTTGTTACTTATTTAAAGGGTAAATTCCAAATGTGAACTGGTCTATCAGGTATCATATATATATAAGTATATATATATATATATATATATATATATATATATATATATATATATATATATATATATATATATATATATATATATATATATATATATATATATATATATATATATATATATATATACATATATATATATATATATATATATATATATATATATATATATATATATATATATATATATATATATATATATATATATATATATATATATATATATATATATATATATATATATATATATATATATATATATATATATATGTATATATGTATATATATATATATATATATATATATATATATATATATATATATATATATATATATATATATATATATATATATATATACTTATATATATATATATATATATATATATATATATATATATATATATATATATATATATATATATATATATATATATATATATACTATAGTAGAATAAAAATGTAAACAAAAACTTATGAAATAATGTGTTTTTATTGCACTTTCCTACACAAACATTTAATGATAGGTTCTCAAATGCATACACTAATTATATACAAATTATAAAATAAAATTTAAATAATAAAAATTTTATATCCATATTTTATCTTCACGCCTTTCTCATGTTTTGCGATTTGTACGCAGAAAAAGCGTGATAAGCCACTTATTCATATATACATACATTAACAATATGTATATTTTGAGCATATATCATATTTTTGTAGTGATATGTTAAGCAGTACCTTAGAACGGAGTGATTTAACACTAAATTTCCTCCGCATATCTTGCTATAAGCTGTATAGAGTATGAAGTTCATTACTTCGTTTATTAACTAAAAGACCGTTGAGGCACAGAGGCATGGCGTCTGCCGATAAACGCGACGATATATAGATTCGATTCCTATTTGGGGAAGATCTATTTTTTTTATTTCCAATTTTTTCGCTCTGGTATCTAAGCAAAGCGCGGTTCTTTCTGCCTACTCTCCTATGTGCAAGATAAAGCGTGAAGGCTAATAATATATTGTATAATAGTAAAAGAAGGTATTATAGATAAGTACTATAAATGGCTTATATCTAGCTTCTTTTACTAAATCTAGTTTAGTTTAGTTGACACAGCGTGACGTGACGACCACAGTGCATGGTTACGTTGGGTGACCGACTACAATGGGCTATTGTTCTTCTGGCAGTTAAACTCGTAACTGTCACTTGCTCTTTCTTAGACTTTTACTTGTTGCTTGGTGTATATTAATACGTATGCACGTGTTTAGGTTTACACATGTTTTAAGTTTTTATTAGAATTGTGACCAGCCCGCGGCTTTGCCCGCTTTATATATATTATTATTTATTTAATAATACAGTGAATTGTTTTCGTTAATAATAAATTATAGAACATATGCTACAGTCTACAATTCTAGTGGATAAATAATATTATTGTAAATGTTCATCAACTTTGGACTCAGAAGAGAAAAGAAATCAATGAATATATACTTTTATATTAAAAATATTTCATATATCCAAAAAAATTAAAATGTAAATTTAGTTTCGGTTTGAACCCCAGTCATAACATAAAAGTTAATAGTTTCTAATTGAGAAACAACATCGTTACTAAGTGCTTAAAGCGTAAATTACCTCTAGGTCTATTAGTATTTTACGGCTTCGTATACTAAAGCCTACTAAGTATTGAATACGACACGAGTCAACATTAAATGACTGAAAGTTTCTAAACTGTTACAAAATAAAGTTGTTATATGCTAAACCTCCATTACGGCGGTTGGGATATGTTTAATTGAAAGCAATGGCAATAGGTTAAAATTTCATTAAATATTTAACTTATGATTATTTCCTATCACTCGTATCTTGATGACAATGTATGAAGCCGTAGTAGCGCAGTGACACAACGTCTTACTGTAACTATAGGTTGTGAGTTCGATTTCTACTCGTGAAACTTAACTATGTCATATCTTTGCTATACACAACGTTTCGAAAAATGGCTAGAAAATAGCGAGTGGAGTGTTTTTACATTATGTTTCCTCTGTCTTCTATATATATTATATTTATGTAAACGGTTACACGGTATTTAAGAAGTGCGAGTTCAAGTCCTAGTACATTCAAATATATATACGTTATTTAAAATCTTTTTGTTTAATATCCAGTACTTATAATAGCACTAGACCCTTTAAAATCGCTTAAAATATAAGCATCAGTATAATTAGACATTACTTCATTACCTTATTGGATGTGTTAGTGATGTAAGCGTGTTGAAATAGATAACTACAATATATAAAAATTTCTTACATGTGACATGTTAGCATTTTGAAAAATTTCTAACTCTTCATTATTATAACTTAAAACCCAATCAGCTGTAAAAAAATATGAACCATACATTAAAAAATTAGCCCGTTTCTAGATTTTGAAGCCAACGTCACAACATTATTACTTAACTCTTTGTACAATTTCGAAATTTTCTTTCTTTTTTGTAGAAAATATATATCATATTATATATTAACATATTACCCCCAAATGGCAGATAGATTAAAGCCTTAAGCTAATTAGTTACTACATATTCAGTTCAAGCAAGCAAGTTCAATGTTTAAACAAGTGTATACTTGTTACTAACTAGACCTCGTTTAATAGAAAATATATAAATCTAAAAACTCACAGTTCCCCATAAGTGAGACGGTCATTAAATACTCCAAGGCATTTATAAGTCGTCATCTCTACATTCAGATTTGTTTCTAAACACACTATCACAAGTAAATCACATAAAACACACGATTAAAATCATTTTAAGTACTATTTGGACACTTTAAACTTAATTTTTTAATATGAAATAAAGAAAATATTAGTCTTTTTTAGTTTAAAATAGTTTTTCTAAGTTAAAATAAACACTTATGCACGATATAATGGTATAAGCAAGGAACAATGTACGCTCGATTACGCAGACGTCGGAAGACTGCGAAATTGCATTGAAACAATATTGATAAGACGTCACATATCGACCATTTTATCAATCAGAATCAATTTATTCATGTAGACAATTGGACGGTGGGGGTTTAAATTGGCACTATAGTATCCTGTAAGGTTTTTTTTTAACTTAAAGTTAATTTAAACCTAATAGTTTAATCTAGATTAATATTAATTAGGTTTAAAAAGTTATCAGAATACGATTTATTAAATTTTCTACTAAATTTTTATTAATCTTTCTTGTAAAGTTTAGGATATTTTTAAAAAAATATTTATATATTGGTTTAATTATTATTTGTATATTAAGAAAATAAAAAAATATATACATTTATAATATTAAAAGCTTATAATATTAAAACTTAAAAGGACTCGGACCTGCGCCTTACTTGCTTAGAATTCATAGCGGAGCTTAGAGCTTAGATCTTAACTGACCAAGCCTCCAAGTAGTGTGAGTTCGATTCCACTTCGTTCAAATTTAAATTTTAACTAATTTCTAAATATACTTATTTAGAATTTCATTCAAATCAACATTTACTTTGCTAGTTAGAAAACCTCTAGAATATAGCTCTCAAGTAATATTTATTAGTTTGTAATCCAGTGTAATCCACCGGTTAAACCCGATCTTATCTTACATAACATTAAAAATATGAGATCACGTGTCCATAATTTATAAAGAAACTAGTTTACAACGAAGATGCATTTCCATTACCTTTATATATTCAACAGTCACAAACTAACCTTACGCGGCTTAACTTAAAGTTAAATTTAACTGGAAGTTAAGAAATAAGGTTCAAAGATGACCATAAACTTAGGAATAAGTACCTTAATTTACATATCAAAACGAAATAGGTGAGTGTTATTAATCAAATCGTATCAATACGTAGTTTATCGTATCTGGAAAGTAATTTTTATAGTTAATTCTTATGTTTTTAATGATATGTCGAGGTGATTTATTTGGTTGTTATGGTTGTCTCAGCTTTTAGTTATATGTAATGTAATTTGTTGGAGATAGTATAACGACCACTTTAGTTAGTAATTAGTATGTATATATGTTGAAAGGTTTTTTAAAAAGCTTGTATAGTAGCTATTATTTTAAAAAAAAATAGTGTCTTTTTAATGAATTTCGAATCCATAACTATAATGTGTACTGATTTTTTCATATTAAATATAATAAAAGTAAAAAAACGTATACTATTCCACTCTTATATGTGAAATCAAGCGTGGTCATAGCTTTTAGACGAAGAAGGAAAAGGCGCTCTAGGCCAAGATATCTTACACCGATTAACCAAAACTAACCTACATTCTATCTCTCTCTCCGCTCTCTATCTCTCTGTCCTTCTTTATACACAAGATAGCAGGTATTACTAACTTACATAAATCAATAAACATTAACAAAAAAATTTATATCCACCATATTAGATGAGATTAATAAAATAGAATAGACTTGTAAGAGATTGGACACTTATAAAATATATAAGTAGTAATATTGTATTAACACGCTTTCAAGCACCATGTTACATATAAAAAACTAATAAAGAAATTGTTGAACGACAACAATAATCCTCTTAAACACATCCAAACTATTACTAAATGTTTTTTTTTTTAAGTAAACCACTTGCGCTATAAATAATATTATTCAATACAGAGGAAATTTACGCCTTATATCAAAAGAGTACGGTTCAAAATGATAAGCAAATATTTATACTCTCAGGTTTAAATAGACAAAATAGTTTCCATGTGATTCAAGTCGTTGATCAACACTCATGGTATTAACGTGAGAAAATATTTTTAAATATTAAATTGATACCCATCTTTTTCAGCCCCGAAGGAAAGGCAGCGGATAACTAAAATATAGTTAAATTCCATAAGGAGTGTTATTTACTATGACAGGAAGCTTTTAATAAGTTATAATTTAAATTCTATTACAGTGAGTATGAAATTAAAAATTTGGTATTTGTGAAAGCACTGCAATTATTATTGTATATAGATAGATGAATTCACTAGTTTTTTATATTATATATGATTATAAAAAAACACTGTAAAAGCTACCGTGGAACGATGACTCACTATTTGATAAGAACTCGATTCGTTTTTCCTTCTTTAGTAGAGAAAAATGGAAAAAAAGAAAAAAGAAAGAGATACATATTTCGGGAATCCACTATTACGTGTTGTTTGCAGGGAAATAACCAGAATTCCCCGATTTAAAATAGATAAGAGGAAAAGTACGTCTACAACTACAATTACAAAATATATATATAATATATTGTGTTCAATAGAGATGAAGTCCAATAGAATTTAGTAATCATATACTTCTAAGATGTTTTACTTTAAGAATCATTAAATATATAACAGATCAGATCAAGAAGATACTGAACTAACCTCACAGGGTAGTGCGGCCTAAAAAGGACGACAAAAACTCAAAGGTAGGAAAACTAAGTGTAAAGACCTTTTCTCTGCTTTCGTCTGAATTTTAAACATTGTAAGCCGAGTGAGGAATTTAACACCATTTTTTTTTATTTGCCGAGAAAATCGAAGCTTAATATTATCCATTTAAAATGACTGAAAGTGAATTAACAACTAAGGCAGATAACAAAAACATATATACATAATAATACGTCTAACATAATACTACTCTGGGCTAACCCTTGGTATTCTCTAGATCCGCGAAATCATCGCAACAGGCGACCCGTGATGACGTTGAGTCATAACTAAATAGATGATTCATACATTCATACATCGTATGTTACTCACACGCGGTAAATTTGCTAAATATTTGATAATTCCGCATTTTAGCACTAGTTCTTAACGTGTAATTTTTTTATTTATTATAAAATATTTATTTTTTGTTTTGAATATGTAGCTTTCGTAAGTCGTATAAGTGACGATTGTAAGTTCGATTCCCATTCGGGGAATTAATTTAGTAGGACGTTGAGTTCCGCCAATCAACATGCAATTACCCACATATTAGACGTAAATGTAGAAGCGGAGTGACTTAACACTAGGTTTCCTGTGCCTGCTAATGCAGTAGGTAAGGTACAACGTGGAGTTACAAAAAATCCAAAAATATTTATTTATTAAAATTACATAATACGTGTATATAATACATGTATGTATGTATATATATATATATATATATATATATATATATATATATATATATATATATATATATATAATATATATATATATATATATATATATATATATATATATATATATATATATATATATATATATATATATATATATATATATATATATATATATATATATATATATATATATATATATATACATACATATATATTAACTAATTGGAATATTACAGAAGATAGTACTTTATAAATTTATTACCATCTGATTTCCTCTTCCAGAGTATCACTATTTTGAAATTAAAAGACTCTCCATAGCCTTTGGTGCGAGAGGGCTTGATAATATACAGTAAATGCATTGTAAATATAAGATCTAAACTAACTACCATCAGTTAAATTTCCAGCAAAATACTAATAAAATTACCTATTTATCAAGCTATAGAAAAAAATATACAAAAATATTTTTAAAAAATATGTAATATTGTGAACTGAGCTTTATGAAAACCAGTAGCGACCTTGCTATGTCATTAGAAAATTGTATTTCACACAATAGATTTTAATAAATTTGTTGACTAAGTACGCTTTATCTATAGAAATAGATACTAGCATTTTAAAGCAGAAAAGTATATTTGGTTGAATACGCTAACCTCAAGAACTAAGGGTTTAAGTTGTTATTTTATTTTTGAGATGGATAATACATATACGTAATAATTGCACTATTATATAAATGGATTATAAAAATAAAGAAAAATATTAAAAAACACATCAAAATGCTAAATTATCTCAATCAAGAACCTTTTTTCTCTATACTCAGGATAAAATTTTCTTTAAAAAAAAAATCTAAAAATGTCCCCTAGATTTTCTAACAACAAAATAAGTATAAGATAAAAACATATGGGTAAATTATAAACAGCGCTTTCAGGATAACCTTACCGTAGGTTCAAGTCCTGCTTCGATCAAATTTTTAAATATAATGAAATAATGTACATAATACCAATATGCTCATTTACAAAAGACCTACCTAGATACCTTACCTAATTCTGGAACTACTTTAAACTCAATACTTATACCAATGAATTATCAGCTGTCTATATACCTATTATATATTTAAACTTTTATTTATTTACATACAACAGTTTGCCTTATTAGAAAAAGTATTTCTATAGGTTTGTATAGGGCATTTTAGTTTTGTTTATACTATAAATCTGAGACGATAGCAGTTAAACTGTTACCCATAAAGGGTGGACAAAGAAGGTTCGATGACTTTATGAGGTCACATTTCCATTGTCAATATACGACAAACGAATGACGTTTAGTTAAGTACCTTTCATAGTTTCAATTTTATATACATCCCATAAAAACTGTGTGTAACACACATAAATTGTGTAAATTAAATGCATACATAGGTGGAAAGCAGCGACTAAGCAACGGAGTGTCTTAACACTAGGTTCATATGGTTCCTGCAGTTTCCTCTGCCTACCCTGCTATATGCGAGATAAAAGCGTGAAGCTATAAAAAAATGCATACAAAGTACTAGAGAAGAGAGAGAGAAAGAAAGGAGAAGAAACTAGTGCTAAAACACTATTTTGCACTTTTTAACTGAATATCAGGTAATGTTTTTGTTAAATTATATTTAAAAAAAAACAAAAGAAATTATACGACATACTTTTAAACTAAAATGCAAAAATGATATAAATCACTTTAATTAATAAATTTTTACGTATATTTATATATATCGATTACGGACCATACGCAGGAAAGTAAAAATATATACTTATTTATAAAGTCATCGATTTATCGTGACATAGTGGAAAAGTGGAATCGAGTCGTTGCACCTCAAAGCCACCTGCTAGCCTTGCACTGCCATAGAAGTACGCAAGTTTATATCTAAATTTTATTTTTTATCTATTTTTATATCAAGAAGTCTTATATAAACGATATCTTTAATTCGAAAGGTGTTTCTAATTGTATATATATTGTTTACTTTTATTATCTTCTAACATTTAAAAATATCCTTATTTATTATAAAAAGGGCAACTAGACATATACACGTTGTTCATGCTGTTTCGTGCATATAGTAGGGTAGGCATAGAGAATCTATTTATTCGACACTCTTGGCTTTTCCACCACACCATTATATGTTTAATAGTGAAGATCAACGCCGCGTGTTATAATGATGCTATAAAATGATAATATTAAAAAAAAGAAAATAATTATTTCCCCTTGTATTGGTGTTTAAGCGTTGTTCTTTTTTATACTATATATTATTTTTAATGAATTGAATTAGTAATGAACTTACACTTTAATTTATAAGCAATATATCAGGATTTTTTTGTTAATATTGATAACATGGCCTTTGTCTCAGTAGATTTGATGCAACATCTCCAGTAATGTTCCTATAAAAAGCTAATTTTTGGCGACGTACAATAAAAATTTTAAAGGTGATTGATACTCTATTTCTCTCAACTAC
>JAZFAU010000281.1:1232500-1235733 GCA_037178615.1 Dione vanillae | reverse complement strand
TAGGGCATATACTTATATGGCATGTTAGCTAAAAGTTTTAAGTCGATTAGGGAGAGGATTAGTAATTAAACATTGATGCAAGTTTATATGAAAGGTTTTGTTCTTTTGAATTGAATTACTTGAGACCTTTTAGAAAATTCCTCAACCCTCTTAATGAAATATGTTACGCGTTTTATTATTCACGTTAATATTATTCACAGAAAGTGTCAAATAGAGAATTGTAGGTTCGGAATAATCTACGTAAAGTTGATTAAAAATAAATTTGCCTTAAAGCAATTTTGATAATTATTTCCCTGGGAAAAGAATAATAATGAATTTAAAATTTATAATCTATAAACTTTTTATTTTTCTCAAAGATCTGTTTAAAATTTTAAACAAATATCTTCATAAATAATTAAATGTTATTCAATATTAAAGGAACTTTAATAATAATATAATTCTATGTAGAAGTCAAGTCGTTATACTGTGTAACACTATATACCATAGACAAAATAACCTAATGTAAAAAAATATTTTATTTCTACAACATAAATTTATTTCTACATTTTTAATACCGTAAATTCTAACGCTGGCCGAATGAGTTGTAGGCAGTAAGAAGAAGAAAGAGAAAAAAAGGGGAATGGCGCAAACGAGCCTCATGTAAATATTGGTTACTTGGAAAATTCCAGAACATTTAACATATAATTGATTAATTATTTAATATTTAAGGAAAATAATTACATACTAAAAGTGAAATATATAATTATAATCGACACGATTGAAGTAGTTATCGTCCGATAAGCCCTTCTAAGCTTTTAGTTTCACGCTTTATCCCGTACATGGCAGGGTAGACAGAAAGAACTGCAGGAACCGTGGGAACCTAGTGTTAAGACACTCCGTTGCTTTCTCCGTCCCCGCTTTCCGCCTTTTTGGAGACATTGCGTGTTGAGTGGCGGAACTCCACGCCGCGCTTTCACATGATAGTATTTATTGATAAGTTTATATTATATTATAAATTTCTATATTAATACTAAGAAGAATAATTCTATCAGTACTCGGTATTTATCTATTATATCTAAATACTGTTGTTAACTGGAAATAAGGTCATGAAAATGTTTCACGAGGTATCTAAAATTATTGTAGTATTAATTTACGTATAACGTCTGCCGCCATATTTATGTATTTTTGATATTATATTAGTATGGGAAATTGACAGTAATTATGTTATTGTATATTAACATTATAGATGAATGTACTTCATAGTAATTAGTATATTTTTATATAAATCTAAAATATATGTAAAAATATACTTTCATATGTGTTACCTCTCATATGTAATTTAAAGTACAGTGCAAAAAAACAAATATTAAGATATATATAACATTTTTCGTTCACCGATTGTGAGACTGATCACTTGATTGATATTTTTGTATCAAAAAGAGCAAGTATTGAAATATATATATATATATATATATATATATATATATATATATATATATATATATATATATATATATATATATATATATATATATATATATATATATATATATATGTCGCAACCGGATGAATTATTACGCCATCTAGCGGTACATGTTGACAACTGTGTTAATGAATCATTTCCGGAACGCCAGCGCCACGTAGTGGCACTCGATGGAGTTTGTGTAAGCGTGCGCCAGAGGGGGAACGTCGGACTTCACTTCACTCCGAGCGTTCGGCGCGTGCGGTCACAGAACCATCGCGCATTCCGGTCACTTACATAAACTGTTACTGAGTGATTATTATACTGTGGTTGATTGTACAAGTGTGTTTCTTTGATCCTTCGTCACCCACCGATAGACGCCCACATAGGAAAACTATGAATTATAATTGTCATGATGGCCCTCCGCCGTCATCAGAAGTGGGATCAGCGTTGGATCAAAACAATGAAACGAATATGTGGCGTGCAATGTTCGAGCAACAAAACCAGAACATGCGAGCATTGATTGAGGCTCTGCAATCTTCTAAGCCAGCCTACCATGAAGAACTACCCGCATTCGATCCTGAGAAAAAGGATTCTGATGCAAGATCCTGGTGCGCGACGGCTGACTTGTGTTTCGCTGAAAATCCTCCAAGCGGCGGTCGACTTGTTTTGGCGGTCAGCAAGGCGCTAAAGGGTGAAGCATCATCTTGGTTATCTCAAATAGCCTACGAGGGTATGACGTGGGTTGAATTCAAAACTCTCTTCGCGACACGATTTATTTCGACCGAAACATTGGCGGGTACCCTCATTAAGATGAATGCCGAGAAACCAAGTGAAAAAGAAACACTACCCGCATTTGCAAGTCGATTAATTTCGTCGTTGACCAACCGATGGAAAGATGTAAACAAAGAAGAAATCGCCGTAGCAACAGTACTCGCTCACTTGTCACAGTTCGAGCCGCGACTCCAGCGCATGGCATTTACTACGAACATTACATCGAGGGAGAAATTACAGCAAGAACTTAGTGCTTTTTCACATCTAAAGCGCAAAATAAACACCACCAGTGAACTGTCAAATACAACTGACGTGAAGCGAGAGAGAATGACCCAAGTTCAGTGTTTTAACTGTGGCAAAAGTGGTCATAAGCGGGTTGAATGCAGAAGTAAATCGATTGACATGAGAGGACGGCCTACACCTACAACTACGTCGAGTCAAGCATCGCAGCAGCCGGCAGCCAAGCCCTTGGTTTGCTTTAAATGTGGCAAGCCGGGTCACATCGCCGCGCGGTGCAGCAGCAGCAGCAGCCACGGCGGCAGCGGGCCCGTCATCGACGGCACACACGGTGGCGAGCGACGCGTTGACGTTTGCACGGTGCAGCCACCGTCCGGGACGTTAATACATAAAGGTGAATTAATTCAGTTTACTTATGATTCTGGTGCTGAATGCTCGTTAGTTAAAGAAAGTTTTTTATCAAAATTCTGTGGCAAGTGTCACAATAATGTTGTTGCTATGACTGATATTGGTAAAATACAAGCATTCAGTACAGAACAGATTTTATGTTGTGTAACGATTAACAGTCACCCTCTAGAAATCTTATTACATGTTAAAGGCTTTAAATTCTAAGCGTACGTACAAATATGCACACGATAGATTAAGAAAGATGCCAGCAGGTCATTTACCAGTCGATGTTGATATTGATCATAGTTGTAACGATATTGACGAGTAAGTTTAATGTGTGTAGACGAGTAAGAAGTGCTAGCGGCCGTATTGTGTTCGACCGTACCTGTAGTTA
>JAZFAU010000281.1:852500-1227500 GCA_037178615.1 Dione vanillae | reverse complement strand
GTTAACTGGAAGAATCCAGAAAATTTCCACTATGCGAGAATATTCATGCAAAATGCAAAGAAAAATGCAAGATAAACGGTAATATCCAGAAATTGTGTTGACTTAGATTTGATATTTTTTTATTACTTCAATAGATCGTAGATTCAGATATTTAGTATTAATTTCAACTTCATTCTTCTACGTAAATTAGAGAAAATTGTCTTGAGGACAGATGGACAACAAAGTGATCCCATAAGGGATCCATGGTTTTCCACTAGAGGTTCAGATGTACCAGGCAAAACCCAGTGATGACAGAGGTAAAGGGAGACGTTAGTTGACTTTTGAAAATACTGGTGGATGATCACATAAAAACATGATAGCTCCCCGGAGAGTTTGATGACAATGGACGAGTATGAAGAGACTATTGTTGACTGGTATGCAGAGACAACAGCAAAAAATACTCTTTAAGTTTTATTACTTTGCCTTTGCTCCAAGAAACTGTAGAACAATAACTGATACTTTTATAGATACTATTATAATCAGGTTGATGAAGCTCTACGCGTTTTTGAGAAAAGTGGTTTCTATATATATATATATATATATATATATATATATATATATATATATATATATATATATATATATATATATATATATATATATATATATATATATATATATATATATATATATATATATATATATATATATATATATATATATATATATATATATATATATATATATATATATATATATATATATATATATATATATATATATATATATATATATATATATATAACATAATGATGTATAATAATCAAAGCTAGTACATAATTGTATAAAATATATATATGTAAGAATGTAATGAAATATATGTTGAGTGTGTGTTGTATTTTATTTTTAGTAATAGTTATATTCTCTAAATTGCAAATACTTAAACAAACAAAATTGGAGGTGTATGTTTCCACAATCAATAACATACTTTCTCGATAGATAGTAAAATATAGGAAGGACTTTACGTTATGTTTGAAATACATATCTAAACAATATTTTTGGAAGTAATTAAAATAATTAAATTTACTCAGAAAAAAGTAATAAAAAGTACTTTGTTCAATTGGCAAGTTTACGTTTTTAGTTATTAATTTAGTTTTACGTTTAACTAGGTGTTTGTTACATAGGTTTTTATTAACTATTGCGGTGGTTATCAAATTTTTGTATAACACTTCGTTAATGAACAAAGTTGACGTTTTGTATATAAATTTACAGTTGAGCAATTTACTTAACAGTTTGTTTACATATTTAGTTGTTAGATAGTCTGCCCAAGTCTTCTTCCGATCGAATAGCAATGGCCGATTTACCTTCTCGTTGACGTATATAAATATTTCCGTTGTTTGTCCAACAGAAAGTGTAGCCCTTCTCTTTTGATATGTTTCTGCAATGACGAAAAAATTGCCTGTTTTGTTTAGTAAGACGTTCGTTAAAATATATTTTACGTGTCGGTCCTGATACACCCAGATCGGTGCTTGTGACGTTTTTTCGAACTTTACTTGCTTTAAGTAATTCATTTCTCTTAGACCGTCTTAATAAGCGTACCACAAGTGGTCTGGGAAGATTTTCTGTTTGTTCTAACGACTGTCGAGAAGGCTGTTTACGCGGCCCCACTCGAGAAGCTGAATCTATTTCTTGTTCTGATAGATCTACACCAAGTTTCTTTGCAGCAAGTAATGTTATATGAGTGACGTTTTCGTTGTAATGTTCAGGGATGCCACAGAGCTCTATTTCGTTTAACAAGTAGTTTTGTGTTTGGGCGTTTAGTTCGGAACGTAGTTCGAAGACTGTGCCTTTAAGGATGTCGATTTCTGTGTTTCGATTTTCAAGCAATTTTATTCGAGCCTCATTTTCCGATACCGAGGTAGCTAGAATATCTAGACGTTCATGACAGCGGAGCATTGATGTTGTGGCTTCATCCAATTTGATTTTAAGGGAAGACAGTTCAGTTGTCAGTAGGCGTACCTCGTTAATAAGGTCTGTGATGTCAGAATTACTGGTATCAGGCGTGTTGTCAGATTTTTTCCGTAGGGTGACATTTAGTGAGTCTATTGATTGACGTACCGGGGTTGAGCTGTTATCACCCTGTCTTCTTCTTTGGGCTGAACATTCTGGACATAACCAAACTTTTTTGTATTCTGGTGTTAGAGAAGTAGCATTGATACACTTCAAGCAAAAAAGCTTATTACATTGCATAGAAGTACATTTGATAACATTGCCATCCTTAGTACTTTTTAAGCAGCCAGAGCACTTCATTTTAAAGAAATAAAATATTACTTTGTGAATAATATATTATTGAATGAAAAATATATAAATTAAATATCACAAATTTGACGTCTTGACACTTTGACACATGACACATATATATTATTATTTTTATTTATATATTTATTTATTATAATAATATTTCTATCATACTAATATAAGTATTTGTTAAAGACGTACATATAATATATAATACTAACACGTTTCACCAAACTCAACTGTTATATAGAGTATCAGATTGGTGAATATTTAAGTCTTGGTCCGATGATTAGCAACCTGTGTTCGGGCCCCACGATACAGGTCTCCTAGTGTGGGGTCCAAAGGTAATCAAAAATTTTAAAATTGCCAAAACCATAATGCTTCTCAACCAATGGAAAATATTGTAATAGTTTAAGTTAAATTTATGAAGGTTAATTGAGTCATATGTTATTTTTTTTCTGTTATGTGTGCATTGTGTTTTTATTCAATAAAGTTATTATTATTATTATTATTATTACAGTTTCTTGGAGCAAAGGCAAAGTAATAAAAGTTAAAGAGTATTTTTTGCTGTTGTCTCTGCATACCAGTCAACAATAGTCTCTTTATACTCGTCCATTGTCATCAAACTCTCCGGGGAGCTATTATGTTTTGAATAATAATAAAGTAAAGAATAAAATGCGACGTTGAGTTTCGCCACACAGAAACGTTATTTATGAAATTTAAATGGAAAGTGGGGAACAAATAACAAAAAATCTATAGAATTGTGTGTCTTTTTTTATTATTATTCAGTTACTTTCAAACTTTCAGTACAACTATATCAACGTTTTAAAAGAGTTGCACTTTAATATTCTTCAGGTGTATGCAATAGATTGTTATGAGAGATACGTGGCTTGCTGTGTTTCTTACACAGTACAAATTGCAATTCCTATAACGTTATAGATAGATATATTTTTAGTTACTACCATTCATTTTAAAAGGTTTGCCTTTCAAAAAAAAATTTAAAAAAACACTTGAAATTTGTATATTACATCCAACCCTCTCTAATAAGATTTACTTACATTTACTTACATGTAAGTAGAGCTGGAAGTATACAAGTTTTAAAAAAAACATAAATGTACAATATTAATAAATTTAAAAATCGATATATTTTATAGTGATAGATGTGATGTTTTGGGCACGTCGAAAGAATGGTAAAAAATATATATGAAGCAAAAATGTGTAGTGAGAGATATAAGGAGAGACCTCAGTTGACTTTCGAAAACACAGTATTAAATATACTGGAGGAAGGTCACGTAAAAAGCATAAGGGCTTATTGAACCACTTTGTTCAGTATGCCGAGGCGATATTCTTATATGCTTTTTACAACTTTTTTCGTTACACAGAGACATTCTCTATATTTATATGATTTATTTAATTTTTAAATATATTTAGTCTTATTTAAATATACTGGAAATTGTAAAAGTCATTTTATATAATTGTGTATTTTGAATATATTTAGTTTTATTTAAATAAACTGAAAATTGTAAAAGAGACAAACAACACTATGAGATTGATTAAGTGATTTATACATTTTAAGTAATAAGATTTTAATAGTCCCGTAGTAGTCTACCCGTAACCACGGTCTACAGCAAAGTGTTCGAAACGTCGGGTTTCACAAAAAAATGTCGATATACGCGATAAATCCGTTTAAATTTTTTTATTTAAAATGTAAAAAAATCGCGAAAATCAAAGAACTTGTTAAGTGATTTATATTTTTCAGGAAAACTCAAAAAGCCATAACTATAGTACTCAATCGAACTTCATGATAACATTTTAAAACACCTGTATCGTATAACAACTAAAACAATCAAGATCACCCCAATAGCAAATGATAATATTTTTTAAAAGGTGAAGGTATCGCTTTCGCTCCTTTTTATTTGTCTACCATTAACCTAATGAAAATTTGTAACACAGTTTTTCGTCATCATTTTGCTATAAATTCAAGCTTAAATTCTACTCGAGTAGTTTTATTTTCCCATCACTAACGAAAGCTTTTAATGTCTTGTTGATGTACTCATACGTTTTTAGAAGTTAAGGCAAATGTTAATTACAAAAGGCTCTCATCTTATGTATATTCCTAAGATCTTCGGGTATTTATAAATTTAAAACGGATGTTTTTAGTCGGATGACTGGCCTATGAAATGGTCAATTTAAAAGGGTTTTTAAATTCTTTATTAAGTTTATTCAATTGATATAGTAGCCTTACGAAACTCATAAATATAAAAACTTTTTTCTTCTAAGAAAAGTATAATAATATATCTATGTTGTAGGTTCAACTGTATACCGAATATTGCAGAGTGAGCAGAGGGATCACAGTGATGGCGCACTCTCTTCTTTGCAAATGTTTTTACGTTTAGTATTATTATTATACTTTTCTCTCAAGGGCATGTCGAAGCATAACAAGCCACGTATCTCTCATAACAATCTATTGCATACACCTGAAGAATATTAAAGTGCAACTCTTTTAAAACGTTGATATAGTTGTACTGAAAGTTTGAAAGTAACTGAATAATAATAAAAAAAGACACACAATTCTATAGATTTTTTGTTATTTGTTCCCTACTTTCCATTTAAATTTCATAAATAACGTTTCTGTGTGGCGAAACTCAACGCCGCATTTTATTCTTACCAGAGCATAAATATCTAAGCCCACAATCACCAAATTCCAAATCATTTGTCAGTTCACGAAGTAAAACGTACAAGGCATTTTTCAATGTCATATTCAGAGGTCATTCGTTATCAGTAAAACAAAACAAATAAAAAAGGGCATTCCTTTAAGCAATAGTAGTATCAACTCCCATCTTAATACACACATTGTGCCTTAGGACAAATATCTGGTGGAGAAACTGCATAAAAATATTTTTATACCTTATTGCTACCCGACATAGTCTAGTTGGGTTTTCCTATCTCTATATATAAAAAAACAGTAAAAAAATCGTGTACATTAAATATTTTTACAAAACAAAATATTTAGAGTTATTAAGGGATGATAAAAGAGTAAGAATTCGAAAAAAAGAAATGTTGTCTGATGTTTGAATGTTTGTTTGCACACGCTAATCTCAGAACCTATCGGACGGATATTCATGAAACTTCTTTGTTATATAGCTATTAGTCCTGGCTAACATATAGGCTATCTTTTTTTTGGAAATTCGCTCTTTAGGAGTGTAAATTTGTATGAAACTCCGTCAATTTTGAAGCTAATTCGATTTAAATTAATATTTGGCTATTTGGTTAGAAACTAAGAATGATGCCATAAAAATTTTTGGAAATTGTGCCTTGACGGGGGTGAAAAAGGGGGGTTAATTTTCAAATACATTTAAAAATCGCGAGCGGAGCCGCGGGCAACAGCTAGTAAAACATAAAACACGTTTGGTTTTTGCATACTGAGGCCGTCATGACTCCTCGTTGATTTATTGTAACTCAGTCTTTTTGATATGATCAAAAACAATATAGCAACTGATACTTCTACTCAATATAGGTACCAAAATTTATATCGCAATGAAGATTGAATTGCAAATGGTTTCACTCAATTAGATAATTAAATAATAACTTCAATAGTAAATATTTCAAAAAAATGAAATCAATAAAAAGCTATTTATTAACTTTCGCTCGTATGTACACACCAGTGGGTATATACTAAATGCGATTACACAATAATTTGTATATTGTATAGTTAGGAATCTCTTATATACAGAGGGTAGTCTTAGATGACAAAGACAGTCTTTGTCATCTGAGACTAAAAGCAATGAAATTATATCAATCGGGGCTGTTGCATGCAGTCATCGGTCTGTATTGGAAGGTTACTTTGAAATAATGCTCCTATGTGATTTGTGCCTTTGAATGCAATTACTCAGAATCTATGTTCGAATACACTTGAAACATATAATGTACGTGTGTTTCGATCTTAAATATTAACTTTAATCACTTCTGTTTTTAAAAATTATGTTATTGTAAATATAATTATGTAATACCTTTATAAAATGCATACTTCAATGATTATAATAATCAAAAGTATAATTATGTATGTATATAACTTTAGTACTCTTTCTCTTAAAAAAACCCTATACTGCTATTTATGATTAATTTTAATACTGAGTGACCACCGTTCGCATTGAAGCCGCGTCCTGCGTCTAGGATCTTGTGGGTTTCCTATTATCCTCTTAATTTTACTTTAATTTTAATAATTACTAGAAATAAAGTTATTTACGTGCCAATTACCTTCATTTTGTTACGATTTTTTACAAAAGAGATTGATTCTATGTATAAGGTAATCCTTTATTAAACAATAATCATATATATATATATATATATATATATATATATATATATATATATATATATATATATATATATATATATATATATATATATATATATATATATATATATATATATATATATATATATATATATATATATATATATATATATATATATATATATATATATATATATATATATATATATATATATATATATATATATATATATATATATATATATATATATATATATATATATAAGCATTGTTCTTAAAATGTTACGACTATTTATATTTGTGAGTAAAAATATCACGCCATCAAACTATTTTCATTTTCATAATAAATTGTTGAAAATTATTTAAAAATAAAAGATTAATCAATAAGCTCGTTGTAACCACTTGAGTTCAATGTTTTTTTAGATTTTTTATCTCATATATAGTTATAATTGTTTTTTTTAAATGTTCATTTTACATCTTTAAAACATATTTTATTTATATTTTCTAAGAAACTAAACAATGTTGACTTTTTGTAAGAACGTTTGTTAAAATGTTAGAAATTTAAATAATAAATATTTATGGAAGAAAATAGAAGAGAAATAAATTATTTTCATAATTAAATAGAGTAAACAGAGGTATACAAAATGTGGCACTGAGTTTCGCAACCATATATATAAATATATATATATATATATATATATATATATATATATATATATATATATATATATATATATATATATATATATATATATATATATATATATATATATATATATATATATATATATATATATATATATATATATATATATATATATATATATATATATATATATATATATATATATATATATATATATATATATATATATATATATATATATATATATATATATATATATATATATATATATATATATATATATATACACATTCATTTCATTATAACTAAAACCACCGCTTCAATAAGATACATGCCAATTGCCAACTTCGTCACAATGGTGTCAACTTCATATTTTACCAGTATTTAGAAAATTACATTTGTTCGAATTTTATTGTTTGTATCTTTATGCAAAAGGATTAAGAGAATGAGAGATGTCCCAGGATATGGCAAAAGTAGATGGAACCTACTGTTAAGACACTCTTTCAAAGAAACGATGTTCACCGCCACGTATCTTTTTGTCTCAAAACGAAGAAATGAAAAAAAATCATTGGTAATGTTAGCATTATATGATTATTACTTATTATAAATATGAAAAGAACGGAGTGTTTTGATACCAAGTTGTCTTTATCTATACTGCTTGGAAGTTATAAAGAAAAAAGTGTCAATCGGCTTTAAATTAGAATATTTAATGTGATTTTTAATTTGACACCTTCACGGGGTCTCAAGAAAAAAATAGTAATAAAGGGTCGAATAGCCAAACAGACAATAGACTATCTTTAGAAGGATATCTTTTTATTTCTTTTGAGTTACGTAACCCTAAAGAATATCAGGGTCCGCCTTTCTAAAGACCAAATTCAGTGATGTTTTAATAATTCTAGTTTCCGCCATTATAAATATAACAAACTGGATTCCAAATTCATTAATTTGATCAGATATTTTTCAAGTAGCTTCAATAACTGATCAAGATATTAAAAAAACAAAAACAATAAAGAAACAAACAATAGTAAAATTTAATGGAAAATATGACGTGAAAGTGGGTGGGCTTTTACAGCGTACTTAAGTGGTTTATTTTTAAAAATCAAACATACTAGTTAGATCGTTTACAGTAATCTTTATTGCATGTATGTACGGATGGATGAATATGGAAAAATTCATCATCCAGGTCAACGCGTGGGTGATTCTCACCGAACACGCAATTTCGCAAAAAGGGTGGCAGCGTAACGGAGTGTTATAACAATAGTTCCTACTATATATGTAAAACACATGGACTAATAGTATCATAAATAAATTTAAATTTGATGTACTTGAATATAAAGATATTTTTGTTATAATTCTATACAAAAATAAGTAGTGTCACAAAATTTTCAAACGCTTACCATAAGCGCTTTCTAAAGTATTTCTCATAAAGAGGATGTCGAGCACTTACAATAAATGTCATTACAAAGACTATATACACACTCATGGTAATAGTGGCGATCTCTCCTTATGAATATCTAAAAGTAATATTTTAAACGGCGAATGTGATTATTTGTTATTAATTGAATGTTTAATTGATGGTTGTTGTGTTATTTTATTTGTTGACTGCAAATTAAAGCCTACTTAACTTTAATTAACATACGTCTCAAAAATTGGACGGCATTTATAGAAAAGTTAGTGTCTTAACACTAACGCAGCTCCCCCCAACTATAACAATAGGTATATGTGTGTGTGTGTGTTTGTGTGAAAAGCGTGAATTCAAAAAATGAAACGCTCATGACCGTTTTATATGTATGTATATATATATATATATATATATATATATATATATATATATATATATATATATATATATATATATATATATATATATATATATATATATATATATATATATATATATATATATATATATATATATATATATATATATATATATATATATATATATATATATATATATATATATATATATATATATATATATATATATATATATATATATATATATATATATATTTATTTATTTAATTGAACCTTATTTTATATGTTGTCTATATCCCCTATCTAGTAATGAGAAACTCACATAATCCTTCTCACATTTCACTTGCACGCAGATACTCGTAACAAGGATTTCCCAAGAAAAGAAACAAATTCTTTGTTTAGAAAATGAAATTTACAATATACAAAAAGTAGGCCATAAATATTATATATTGTATCAATCATCAATAATTATGTGTTAGTTAGTTTTGAGTGTCTATCAATCTTTGTAGGTCACCGTTAACTTGTCTCGACCTGAAGATATAGGTACTGTATGTTGGTCGAAGAACTGATAACTCGGTATAAAATCAAAATATAAAACTGAAATGAGAAATTTATCTAGACGTCATCTTGACGCAGTTGGACCGTGAATAGCTCTAAACATACGTGATTCCTGACTGTTATACTCAACGTGTATAGCGTGGCGCAGTGGGGCAGTATCAGATTGTTTGCAATGGTTAATAATATAATTATTTAACATTAGGCCATAGTGGAATAGTTCAAATATTATCATTTCCTTGCATTTGTAAACAAGGCTCGGCATTGAATTTTGTCGGAAAAAATAAAATATCACGAAAATACGGAGAAAGCAGGGACTAAGCAACGGAGTGTCTTTACACTAGGTTTCTATGGTTCCTGAGGTTCTCTCTGCCTACCCTGCCAGGTAGATAAAAGCGTGAAGCTAAAAAAAGTGTTAAATTGTGAAATGATTCGACCAATTCATTTCTCTCTAACTACAAAACTTTTCGAAAATATGATGAAACTGTATAATACTAGTAAAAATAAAATGCAAATTTAAATAGATTTATTAATCAATTTTCAACGTTTTGCGTTGCTTACCTTCCACTATCGATTTCTTGTAAAAATGTCGTCTTTGTATTATAACTTTTAAACTTTTGCAAGCTCATTTTGTTTTAAAAAATATAACAATTTGTACAGGATGCTTTCATACGAAATATGATAAGTTTTTAAAATTTCTAAACTTTTACATCTTTACAAACTAATAATAAGTAATAAGTACTACTGTTTCTTTTAAACTTAATACGAGCAATAACTTTCCGATAAAAATTCGAATATACACACAGAAAACTTCATCGTTTTCTTATAATTATACGTACATTATGTATTATATTAATTTCGTTAAGAATATTGTTACATAAAATCGAAAAATAAATCCAATAAACATTATTTATTTCAATTATAATCTAAAATCTACTAATAAAGGAAGCAATAGTTTGCAACTTACTCTCATATAATTAAGTCTTATTTACTTTACAACAAAATCACGTATGACTAAGTCTCCTTTACTTGCCTCAAAATATGAATATTATCTCGATAGTTACTTTAAATTTTCCTTGTTGGATTCCCTTCGGCTCTGGAGACGTGTGCGTGAAAAAAGCAAGCAGGTTAAACAGCTTAAGAACATTTTGTTTACATCGACAAGTGGTTTTAAACTTCAAATTCTTGTTTTTCCTCTAAGTAACCTGCCAGATCACATTTTTCTATTTAATAATTATTGTATATATAATAGGGCTGAATTAACATAAAATTTATATTTGATGTATTTCATTAACTCGCAACTTGTCATATGAATATGTACATTGTACATAATCAGAGCAGTAAGAGAGAATATTATGTGTGTTTACTCAAAGTACATATAATTCTTATGTTATAGAATAATTTTGTCCTGTTAACTTGAAACTTTTTTTTTCAAATTTCAATTCATAACTCTTATATTTCAAATGGATCCAAGTAAAGTTTGAAGATATATGAATTAATATTATTCGTATTCCTGCTACCTGCTCTGGTAAAAAAATGCGTTGTTGAGCTCCGCTTGTACACTGAACAATAATAATGGTTCGAGTGCTCGAGAGCGGAGAAAATTATATTTTGACACTAGGTTCGTAGAAATAAGCATACTACTTACATACTTTATGTACTTACGGCACTTTATAAGTATATTTTTTGTTTAACCAAGAGCTTATCACAAGGTTTTATAAATTTTAATGTTAGAAGACTAATGTAGCGAATAAATTTACGATCTCCGGAAGAAAGAAATATAAGAAAGAAAATACAATGGCAATTACAGTTTAATATTTGATATTTTATTCTTATCTCGATGTACCTTTTAAAACATTTTGTACCATTGTAGTTTATTTTAGTTCATAAAAAATTGCTTAATTTTTTGTAACCTTCACGTTTTACTCAAAAACCAGAATACAGAGTACACAGTAAACATTATAATATTCCTTTAGCACATTCCCTTTGTCACTTTCCTTATTTCAGGTAGTTTATTGGCACATTGTGGTTCATTATAAAGCGATGGTCGATCATAAGATTTGGTCCGCCATATAAGGGCGTATTAAATGGATTTTTCCGCTAAATATAAAAATAGCCAAAGTAATGGTAATTATATTTTAAGGTGAATTAGTATTTTGTCTTCTACTTTGTCCTCTTACTATAAAAAAATATAATTTACTTTTCTTAACTTATTTTACTTAATAAATATTTAAAATATACATGTTCAACTGAATACATATATTTTAACTATAATACTCTCGAAAATTTCGGTATGGCTGTTTCAAATTGATACTTAACAATCGGCCTGTGTAACAAAACTTTGGTAATTCGTCATCTATGGTATGGTATATAATATATGATGGTATTCACTTACAAAACTATACTATTTGTGCCTAAAACTTTAGACAAATTACTAGAGTATTTCTATTGTTCCTATTTAGTTATTTAGTTTAGTTTACCAGATTATTGTTGTATTCATCTGAAATGAAACAAATATCTATGTGGAATAAAGTTATAGGTACTGTAGTCTTCAAATCACAACTTTACTTATAAAGTATTATACTTAAAGCTATCTAACTATTATTCGATTGTCATTCATTTGAAATAAAAATTAACAGAAAGACAGCTTACAAATATGTATATTTAACTTATAGCAGAGAGCATGTATGAAATGATGATGAAATTCTTAGCTTAATTTCAGAGTTTTAAGTAAATTAGAGTGATTAAACGCTGGTAAAAGTTTGTATGAAACTATTTGTTCGTTTAAATCGACACTCCTCATAAAACACTTGCTACGTTTATTAAATTATTTTTAAAAAGTTTCAAATAAAGGGTAGTAGGCTTAAGAAAGTATTTACATACAATTCACTAGGAATAAATTGCTTTCAGAGAGTTGAAAATTATTTTCCTCTGGAGAATAAAATACACATTCGTGTATTTTATTCTCCAGAGGAAAATAATTTATTCAGAAATTATGATCTTATTGAACATTTCGTGAACTTATTATTTTTCCAAAATTTTATACAGATGTCTTCAGAATTAACAAAATGTTATATAAAATTAAAGGAACTATAATAATAGTATAATTCTAAAAATGAAACCCAATTGTTACACATTCACGTCGTAACAGTATATACCATAGACAATAAAACCTCCACAAGTTTTAAAATATTTTATTACATAAATAATTTAACAATAATGAAAATTTCTCACCGACTCTCTTTTAAATGCCTTCTTCTAATGCCTTCCAAATTGGTGGTGGCCGTTCGAGGATTCAAGAATTAATACGTAAATATAATATAGTGTATACAGTATAGTTCATTAAATACTACTTAAAAATTAAATAAATCTTTACACTTTAAAGTAAAGAAATGATACAAGTATAACTTTTAATAATATAACATCTTATAAGTACGTCACAATAAGGGTCTCCTTTGCCAAAATGGGAACTGCAGGAACTGTATGAACCTAGTGTTAAGACACTCTATTGCTTAGCCGATGCTTTCTCCCTCACCTCTTTCCGCCTTTTTCGAGGCATTGCGTGTTGAGTGGCAGAACTCAACGCCGCGCTTTGCCTTAGATAACAATTAATTTTAATAATACTATTTTCATTCATCGTCTGCGCTGTTGCACTTATTTACACGTAACTCGAAACACTCACGTATGTTTTAATATATTACGAGTATGTATATTGCTGCCGGTAACAGAATTAACGGTGCCTTAGCTGCGTTGTCAAGATGGCAGAACACTCCGTAGGTTATAGTAACATTAGACCAGCTCGAAAAGACCTCAAACTTGATAAAAATCACTGAAACATTCATACGTGCTACGTACATGCAAATATTTTAATTTCTAAAAGCTCAAGCTTTTTTAATTGCTCATCTTTTAAGTCAAAAGAACGGCAATTGGTATACTTAAAAATGAGAGTAAAAGTGATTGTAATAGTCGACTGCTACAAGCAATTTTTGACTTATTTCACTAATAAACGGATTTCAAAGTAGATATTTGTCGAGAATTATACCTAAATGCTTAGTTTTGTCAGTTAAATGGACCATTTTCCCATTAAGTCGGTACATCACGCACACTAATTTAAGAGATTGCCCTTGGGCTACCTATTATTGTTGCTAGAGTTACATTAGGATTTATTTTCAGCTTCATATATGAGTGTAGATGAGCAATATAATATATTTAATATACTATATTGCTCAATAATTAAAATTCCTTAGAAACTGTCACATCAGTAGCTTTTTACATCATAAAGAAAAAGTACTCAAAGTCTAAAATTAAACTGAGTACTTTTTCTATAAGAAAAAGAATCATGACCATGATATTGTTGTTATAAAATTAATAAATGTATCTTAATGAGAATGTAACATATGAATATCAGCTAGTCATCATTTTCCTGTCATGGTTTCCTAGAAAATCATAAAATATAATCATAAAAATGTTCCAAGCTTTTTTCTCCTAATCTCAAAGTAATTTAATGTTATCACGACCCATGTTTTTTTATTTGAGGTCCAACGAAGATTTCAGCATTAATTTTTGCTTCCGAAAGCTTAAAGAAACATTTGTTCAAATTTTTGAAAGCCTCAAACTCATGATTAGTCCTTTATATAAATCGTTTATTACTCCCCATAAAATCAAAAATAACGACATGAATTTTATTTTAGGATCAAAAATGGCATTTTGTTTAATATTCTATTTTGTATTATTACTATTTATACAAAAAATTATAGGTACCATTGAGGATGTAATAATAAAAATAAAGAAGAACGTACTGAGATGGTTTGGGCACGTCGAGAGAATGGGTGATGAAAAATTGGTAAAAAAAGACATGAAGCAAAAGTAAGTGATGAAAACATAGTATCGGTAGGTTTCTTACAGATGATAAGGCGACAAAGCCTTTGGCGCTCTGTTCTCTCTGACTACCCTAACTGACTGTTAACTAAACGCTTGTCGACTCGATTTCCATTTTAGGAGAACTAATTGTTTCATTTTCTCGCTCTGATGACGAGACAAAGGGCGGCGTTCGCAATTTTGGAAACCTTTAAATATAAAAAAATTAAAGATGGGAAAAAATATTAAAGTTTTTGAAATTTATTACGTGCTATTTTAATTTATAACTTAATAGCTTGCACGAGATACCAAAATAGTTAAATGTGTGTACAATAACCGTCGGTCAAAGTGTAACTAGTTACAATTTTTTTTCATTATACATTAATAAATTAAATCATACCAGTGGATAACACTTAATCATCAACATCTAATAATCGACTGTGACAGAATGTTCTGAAGTCGTATAAGTTATTTTATAATAGAATAAGAACAAATAGGTTATTATTATTAAAAATATTTTGTCGTTATTATCAAGTGAACCCAAGTAGCTGAATATTTTACCATTTTTAAATGTGAATCTTAAAAGCTATTACGTTACTATAATTAGTACTTTTAGTGAGACAATGACTACGCTAAAATAGTGCTGAATAACTAAAATAATGGTCTGTTGGTAATATTTACGCTTCTGTAACACGAAACAAAAAATCCCTTATATAAATACTTTATTGTTCGTCTTTATGTCAGTCAAGACCATATTTCTAAAGATTGCGTGTATGAGATCGAAATAATTATCCAGATCTATTATATCTTGGAGTACAGAAAAAAATAACTTTTAATTCAATTTGATCGTCGTATCGATGTCTGACGTCGAAAGATGGCTACTACGTTATTTAGACGTCAGTTAGAACATATAGTACAGATAAAAATTCGAAAGTTTTGGAATTTTATAGATATATCCCAAAAAAAAACATTACAAATTTATACTGTAGTTTTTTCATACAAACGCAAAATTTAAGTTTTACGGCCCTCATTTATCTCTAGATTCTCTATATCTAACCTAGATTTGTCAGTAAGTGAGAATTTATAAATGATATTTGAGTTTGACTTAAAAAAAGACAATTACAAATTTGTATGTGTATATAAATTTGTACAAAAAGGTGGATACGACTGCAAATTAAAATTTTTATAAGTCGTAGTTCTCGTTGAAATAAATGATAAAATGATATGGAACCTTCGACTCGACATCTCTTCTTTAAAACGGTTTAATACGTAGTTTATTCTCAAGAGATATTTTTATCTTTAGTATATATAAAATAATACGAAATACTGTGGTTTAATTGTCATTTTCGTTTTAACGTAACGAATTTGAAGGCTCGTTTTTATATTACAAGGACAATATACAGAAAAAAAACCCATATAAAATAAAAAAATTTTTGCTTACTAATCGAGTCCTACATAAAGATTTTTCCATCTACTTTCGAAGCCAGAACTTACAGACAGATAGAAATACAGCACAGAAAGTTTCTATTTGTATTATACTTGTCAGTTTCATGATGTTTTTTGACTTTCAGTTTCCAAATGTTCACATTTTCAATAAATGTTCTCTAATTGAAAATCTGAATATGAAATTATCTTTATACATAATATATTTAAAAGAATAATTAATTTTCTTACTTCATCTACTTCAGTATAAGTCATTTTCACTTTTTCAAAGCGTTCTTAGCAAAAGGCTTCTATAATATTTTTAAATGGATAAATTATATTAATTAGTAGTAGTAAAAAGTTTTGAAATTTGATACTAACTTACATAGCAAAATTATATATTATATAATTTTATATGTAACATTTATTGGGATTTACATATATCAGAAATAAATGAGGACCGTCGTGTCGCAGAGACACAACGTCTGCCTGTAACGCGACGGTTTCTGGGTTCGATCCCCAGTCGGAGAAGATGGATTTTTCTATTTTCCATTTTCTTCGCTCTGGCAAACTAGACAAAGCGCGGCTTTGAGTTCCGCCACTCAACACGCAATGCCTCGAAAAAAGGCGGAAAGCGGGGACGGAGAAAGCAGTCCCTGCTTTCTTTAAGCAACGGAGTGTCTTAACACTAGGTTCATATGGTTCCTGCAGTTCCCTCTGCCTACCCTGCCATGTGCGGGATAAAGCGTGAAGCTAAAAAAAAGAAATATACCACATACAATGACACTGTCTTGCAGATTTTCACAATACCACAATATCTTGATATACTTAACAATAACACAATATTCACTTCTCATAGTTGAAATTTAATTTCAAGTGTATCTTTCCATGCGAATGAAATTAATATACTTTTGTATATATTAGTATATCGCCAATCTTAGTTAGTCCCAACAAATATATCCCCAATTTTGACTTTTTTTGCAACTTTTGTTAAAAATATTATTTATATTACACTAAAAAAACGTATACGAAAAAATATAAATACGAGGCAAGGTTAAATTCATTTGAAATATAAGTAATTTATTGTAAAAATTCCATAACTTACGTAAACTTATAAATTTTTGCAAGCACGTACTCGATATAAATTGTTTATGTCTTTGCTTCATTTTTCCCACAAAACTTGCATCAACCCCATCTATTCAGTAGTTATCAAAATATGATTATGCGTAGGTATAGAAAGTAATAAATTTACGCATACTAAGTGATAAATTTTATTCCCATTATTTCTAATGTACTTACTCTCAAAGCCTAAAACTCGTATTAATGGTAGAACTTACTGTTCCATGGGAACCAATTGTCCCTGAAAGCCATAATTTTAAACTTAACAAGTACTTGAAACGTAATTTAGTAACGAACTGACTAGAAATATGCTGAAACAGTACAGAGCACAACAGCAAAATCTTTCTATAGTTTGCTGAAAGATCTCTACGTGTCTAGAGCCATTACTTATTTATTTCTCGGACGAACCTTGAAAGCGCAAGTCTCGGACAATGGAAGTGTGTGCTAATGTATCTTAAATGGAGCCCTTTAAACTTACACCAGAGTCATAAAACCCAGGTGCTTCTGAGCCCTTCTTTCCTCTCAATTTTGGTTTCTTCTCTGTAGATATAATTTTATATATATTTATTAAACCTTAACACTTGTTTTATTGTTAGTAGTATTATTAAGATATGTTTTAACTGCAGCAGCGTAACTTATTTTAAAGTACTAACTCACATTATTATTATATATGCTTGCCCAAACTAATTTGAACGTTAGTAATAACATTGTACTATACCTACATTTAGCTCGGACGCTTAAAATATATAATGATGCAGGTTGGACGTGTCTGATTGAACGTTATGATCGATGGTATATTACTCGATCAGCCAAAGATAATTTATAAAAATCTTTAAATAATAACTACAAAATACAAAGAACTAAAGCCAATAGCATAAAACAGTATAAACATTTATATATTTATCTTATATTTATGAATACCCTCATCAATATTATATCGGTAACTTCATTCGGTGATATAATCTAAATTGACAACCGAACCGATCTATCTTCTGATTCCAAGCTAGCTCTTGTTTTCATTGCATACCTAATATAAATGTCCTATGTAGCACGTGGATATTTATACTAGGTATGTTAACTGGAAGGCTGATTTTGGGATGACTTTTCGAAATGCCTACGGGGATGGGATAATACGAGATTCTTCGTTTTGTATTCCACAGGTTAAAATTTATTTAAAATATTATAAAAATATATAAATAAAACTCCCAATTATAAATTAAATATAATATATTGTACAGTGAATAGGGTATGCCACAGTTATGGAAGCGTGCTGAGGGGAAGGGGTTTATATTAATTATTTACTTTATATAGTCGGTCTTAAGGATAATAAAAATGTACAGTACTCTTCATACTACACAACACAAGCACTGTTTGTTCATGGCGCCATGGAATGTTTCACATTAGTCCAATTCATTTAGGGTTACTTGCACTATTATCTTTTGTAGGTTTGTCTTTGTCAGGTTCAATATCAAGAGGGGAAAACACAAAAGGGAAATCAAATAAGGTCACACAGCTGATTAATATCTCAAGTCAGGAAGGACACGCGCTCGCGCCGGCTGTCTCTCGCGCACACTACTGACAACCCGCGCGGGGTTAGCAAAAGACTAAAAAACTAGTCGGGGTTGTCAGATATGAATAAACATATATTAATTAGATTCTTTTTATTATACTGTGATATCATGAAGTACACTAGTTTATCTAAATAAATTAATCTCGAAAATTACTGCCTCAAATTAAAAGAAATGTTTTTTGTTCAATAATCCACTTATTAAAGATGGCTATAGACTATCTTCGTTTCCCCACAGGCTCATAGAATGTGTTTGTTTCTGAATAAATTAATAATAAATATTTTTTTAAAACAATTTATATTACACAATTATAAAATGGGTTGTATTAGAACACAACCACATTCAATAATAAATACACAAACACATGAGGAAAAATTTTAAGTAACATCAGATTTTTGTCCCTTTCTGTATACAATGTAACGCTTGCTTATGTCCGATTTAAATTTCCATGAGTTTTAGGAGAAACCATCTTAAATTTTTAAGTAAGTAAAATACGGCCTAGATGTTAAAATCTTTTTTCAAAAATACAAAATGGAAATCTTCTAGTTTATTACACGGTAAAAGTATTTTGTACTGCTTGAATACTTTTGATTCTTTTCCTTTATTTATTACTTTATTAATGTTCAATATTCAATTAATATTGAATTTTTACTAAGGGAGCTACATGAAGTTACATTACCTTACATTTTGGTTAGACGCGATAGTGCTTGTACGCGGGTGGTTAAGCAGATTATTCGATGATATTAACCTACATCACCTTCTCCCTTACAGGGGATTAATTTAAATGATTTTCTTATTTTACTACAATTAAGATGAAAGTATTTGAATATATGCATGACGGTTCCTATATGAAGGAACGTTTATTAACTTCATTTCTTCATTTCAGATAATAAGCTAAAAAGATAAGATAAGCTATAAGCTAAGATAAAAAGCTAAATAATCTAAAAGCATGGCGTAAGTAAGATGAAGTGTAACAACACTAAATATATAAGAGAGTATCATCTCTTTCGGAGTAGTACAACAGAGGAGAGATAAACAGGGTGTGTGATCTCTCCTCTTTTATAAGGTGCAAAAAACAATCTTTACGAACACCAAAAGTTACTCCTACCTACTTAGGATTGAAAACATGACCTAATTCCACTTGTACCGATTAAGAAACACAAAGGGTTTCCTTTGCTGGGTGTGTGATCTCTTCTCTTTTGTCAGTTACTAAATACAATCCTTACGGACACCGAAACAAAAACTTTTAGAATTAGATTTTGCACTTAGGATTTGAAAACATGACGCAACTTGATCAGGTACCGATAAAGGAACACAAAAAATTCTTTGCTCGAAGTTATTGGATAATGGAAGTAAAACAGCACAAATCACCATATATAAGAAACATACCAGACAAATCACCAGAATCATCATGAAAACAGTTAAATGGAAACGTATAACGCAACAGTTAGCTGAATGCAGACTACACGACGAGGCATTAATTTTAAGTCAATAAGAAGTTAGGTTTTAACAAACATATTTTAGAAGAAGAATCTAAAAAAATTAACTAATATATAGTAGGTATTTAAGAACGAAAGAAAGCAGAAAACGGATTGTCTTAACATTAGGCTCCCACGGTTCATGTTCATGCTCTGCTCACCCTGCCATGTGCTGGATAAAAGCGTGAAGCTAATAAAAAAGATATTAGGATATTATTACTATCTATATATAATTCACAGGGAATAAAATAAATAAATAAAATAATAATAACAATAGTGTAAGTATCATAAGGCATATTTTAATAAAAACGTACTATACTAACACCTAATGTGACAATAATTTCTTTTTACGGATAATGAATAAATCTACATTACACAAACTTTAACCAAGAGCTTCATGAATGGAAAGAAATATATTAAAATAATCTGGTAACGAATGGTGTGGCAAAAAACTATCGATAGCAAGTCGTTAAATCACAGGCAATTTTGTATAATAAGTTATGTTTATTTTATTTATATCTATTTATGCTATTTTGGTATATTACATAAAGAAATAGTAGTTTTACTTAGACAAAAGCTTTTTCGTTATATTTCTATGCCTCGATATTATAAAAACTAAATAACGCAGCACTTTATATAAAACTTCAATAATATTATTTAAGTGGGAAATTGAGAATGATCTCAAAAGACGTAAGTAAAGAGCAGTTACATCTAACTTTATTTAAAATAATTATTTGAAATATATATTTAGAGGTCACTTTTGAACGTTGTGGCGACGTTTAAAATCGATTTATCACATTAGAAAACTTAATGAACATTCATAAAATGTACTTTTAACATTGGTCCTCTACTATATTGTGTATCAAAATTTTTATTAATTTTTTTGTCTATTACAAGAAACCGCATCAAAATCCGTCGCGAAGTTTTATAAATGTGTATGGACAGCAGGAACAGCATACATATGGACAGATAGCAGGAAGAGACTTTATTTCGTACTGTATATATTTATAACTTTGTTATTCATATTCCGGGCTGAACCTAAATTCAAAACAGTAAATAAAAAAAACAGATAACAGCGTAATAAATTCATGAACAATAAATAAAAAACGGAAAAGGAAATACTAAAACAGAAAATGTTTATTTGTCTATTTGTAGACTGTAGTTTCCGTTGAAGTATTAAAGTTTGTATTGACATGAAGTACATAACTCAAAAATCAAATTGTAATTTTTGGAGAATGAAGTAAGGATCGAAGGTAACTTCAATTAAAACATAATAATATAGCAACGTAATATAAAGATTAAAAATTGACCGCTTTTAAATCCTTTCAAGACAAAATGCGTATCCCGTTTTCCTTATCATTAATAAAGAAAGTTGTATTTAAGCTCAAAACATGTGAAAGTAACTATTACAATTTAAACATACAAAATGATTCATTTACTTTATGTTGTTTGTTATAACGTAAGTAATATACAAAAAATATAGAAAAACACAAATATTACTAATTTTGAACGTAATACATTTCAACATGTATAGTCTTTAATATAAAACTCAACATTCAAACAGTATTTTTGACAGAAATTACATATAAGATGACTTGTTAGTGTTTCATTTTATGTGTAATTATCAAAACACCTACCAGACCAACAACACCAAACCAATCCATGTGACTTCAATAGGAAAACAATTTTTTACGTAAAACGACCCCCTTTTTTTTTCAATTTGTCGACCTTTAAACCTAATGAGAATCTTCGGGTAATATATGCACTAAAACCAACTTTCAGTCTCTACAAATCATTGTCTGACCTATCTCAAACTCAACACCTTAGTCATCAGAAAAAGGCAATCATTGTAACACAGTTTTTTTCCCGGCTCTGCCTAAATTCCAGCTTAAGTTCTACTCGGTAGTTTTATTTTCCCGCCCACTATAGGAACTCTATATTTTTGGTGATATATAGCTGTGTTTGGTAAATTGAAACAAATATTAAACACAAATCTTTATTTTCATTTTAATACCTGCGTCTACCTATTATTGATTTCGTCCATCAATCAAGTCTAGGTTTTTTCCGTTGACTCCGATGCGTAGCCTCGACTTGTAAACGCAACATTTTGTGAGTTCGTTCTCACAGAAGGATTTTTCCTATTCCATTTCTACATTTTCCTTCTTCGCTCTGGAAAATATGCAAGCGCGGCGTTTGAGGTTCGCCCTCAACACGCGATCTCTGAAAAAGGATTGAAGCCACGGCGTGTGTTAAAACTAGGTTCCTATGGGTCCTCTACTTACCCTTCAATGTGCGGGAAAAAGAGTGAAGCGTAAAAAAATTATTCGTTGACAGTGGTAGTGTTACGGAGAAAAGAAAGTAACTTATGGTAGGTTCAACTGTATACAGCGCATATGCGTAGTGGGGCAAGTATCTTAGTGTTGAACTTCTTTCCCCTAAAAGTTTTTTTTTTTTTTTCTACTAAAATTACTTATTTTTTTCTAAAATATTATGTAAAAGCATGAGGACTCCCCGTAGAGCATGTAAGAACGAGGTCACGATCAGTAAACGATGCAAAAGAGGTAACAGAGACCGCAATGCTTGGCGCTCCTGTCCTCGCTGACTACCTCGCTAGGGATGGAGCGTGAAGATGTTTTATGTTATTTTCATCGTTAACATCGTCGTAAAGTAGGTTCTCGGTATACTGAAATAGCTATTATTCATTTACAAATAATACTTCAGCTCATAATTAACACAAACTGTATTAACAGAATTGTAATAACTGGAGCTAACTTGAGCTATAGGGGATGTTACTATATTACTACCCTTTAATAGTACGTACATATATTTAGTTTCTTCTTTACTCTTAGGGTACTATCGAGTTCTATTCTTCGAATTACTAAGATATCCTTAAATTAGATTGATCCTAGTAGTTCTGAAGCGGTCACTTCATTATTTGGATTTCAAATAAGCAACAATTTAACTTTAAGCATTCATCAATTTGCAACTAGCATGTGTCCACCATTACTCAACGCTTGTATCGTGTACATATACTTAAATTTATAAAATTAAGTGCGTTTTGCGCGTAGTATTTTATTAATATTATTAGGTTTGGTATGTCTCGTATTGAGAAATTGTTAAGATTTACTAAGTAAATGTTTTGGGGTCATCTGTTGTAAGCTGGCAATAATGGCCTAGTAAAAAATCTCTAGCCGGCCTCGGCCTACTCTAAGAGAATTAAACCAATCGAAATCCTAGTAGTCTAGTATAGCTCAACCTAGTATGGAATCAATTTTATATATTACACTCCTTAGTTTTTCCAATTTTGCTCCAGATATTGTGTCTTAAATACATATAATCAGTAATGCAAGAAAATACAAAGTCTATTGTGTACTAGTTTGACCTGTGAGGTTATTTGCTTAGCGATGTTTTATATTTTTTTTTTCAATCCAATCTGAAACGTCCCTGACAATTGTGATGATGGCGTGATATTTTCACACTTTTTTTCGCTTCAGGCGTCCATTCCATGTCTATAGAAAGGTATTATTGTTAAGATACTTCGTTATTTTCACTGACTTGACCGAATCATGATTCATTGCTCAAGTAAATTCACGCCCTTACACACATTTACAGGTTATACTCTGTCGCAACTACGCCACAATATGAATGAATTTCTAATTTTTTGCTATCAAAAAAAAAATAAACTTTAAACTGAGCAGTTTGTTACCTTCACTTATATATAAATTTTTCTCATACATTCAAAAAGACATAAATTCAATTTTGACACACATTTGAAGAATTCCCCTACGAACTTGTCAACGTCAAGCTTATTGGACATGTACAGTATTGTGAGCGGCACTTCGATTGTCAAACTGTCCCCTACAGAAATTCCACCATCGTTCTTACTATTAAAAGTAGGCACTCCCTGGTCCTGTGGGTACCTTTTCAGTGGTCCCGTGGTTGTCGTTAATACTCTGAGTCTGTTCTATATTTTTTAGTAACGCATGTAGGTAAATAAGTCAACCTACTCTTTTACGTAATTGAACTTTAAATAATTATAATCGATATTGTTAATAAATCTTATTATTTCGTAATAAATTGAATGTATCTGTTATAAACCTCTTTCTTTTTTTGATTTCTGATTCTAAGAGTAATAAACTGTTTATATTACTTGATAATATCTTGGACCGACATAGTTAATTAAGATAAGTAAGGTAGAGTACAATAGATTAAATAATGTGGTGAAATTGTATGTTAATCACCATTCATCACAGTAATATTGAGTGTCAAATGGCGAACACCATGTACCACCACTGTCTAAATGGCAGATACGTAGCAAAATTTTAACTTATTCTTTTATGATCAGCTTAATTTCCGTTCTTGTTTACCAAAAAGTACAAATGCAATAATTTCATTCCCCGAAAGTGGACTCGGCTCATATTAAAATATAACTGTAAACCAACAAACCTCATTTTTTATCGCGTTATATCAAATATATACTTTGTTAATATTTTCCAATGCAGCTTCGCTTCCTTATATAGCGTGCGATGCAACGGTGCATAGTCTCATATTACAAAAAAACATTTAGTTTAAAATAATGAGAATGCTTGCTTGTTATGTCATAACGTATTATATAAATGAAATTTTCAAAAAGTTGTACTACTACATTGTTCTTTGTGTGTATTTAATTTCAGATTTTTTCGAGAACTTTTTCTGAAGTGGATGAAGCCAAAAAATGTTTTTATACGACAAAATAAAAGGATCAATACTGATAAAAAAAGCTAATTGAAACTTTTGTGTTCATATTTACAAAATTTTACTTCGTATTCAAGTACAATTTAGGCTTATTGATCGAACCTCCTCCTATTATAACTTTTAATGACATAATTTATTGAGTCTTAAATAAACAAGTTAAGAAATAAGCTTAATGACTAATAAATCATCTAATAAGTTCTTTGATTTTCACGATTTTTATACATTTTAAATAAAACAATTTTAACGGATTTATCGCGTATATTAACATTTTTTGTAAAACCCGACGTTTCGAACACTTTGCAGTAGTCCGTGGTCACGGGTAGACTGAGGTGGCATTCGTCTGTCATTTGATATAATTATTATATCAAACTACCACCAAAGTTCCTGAGTTGCCTCGCGTACTGCCCTGGATTCCTGCAGAATGAGCTGACTGTATCCTGCCCTCTGGTGTGGTGTGTTTGGGATTTTAAAATTTTTATAAGTGGATCCCAAGTGGTAGAAGCTTCCAACCGTCTTCTCTTTTGAAATTAGGATGTTTCTTCATTTCAATAGCCTCGCAGATCATTCTAGGAATATATTTATTTTCCCTAGCGAGTATATGGGGTTTATCAAACCTGATGTATTGGTTAGGCTTGTTCAAGGAGTGCTCACACACAGCTGACTTTAATACACGCCCATTCTAGATATCTGAGATGTGCTCTTTCACCCTAACACCGACCACCACCGCTTCTCTTTGTCTGACCAATGTAACATAAGCCACAGTCACAATCAACTTGCATACACCAGCACACTGCAAGGGAATATTACATTTAACTGGTCTCAAGAATTGGCTCACTTTTTTGTTAGGCTTAAAAATAGTTTTAATTGAAGCTCTTCTTAAGATGTTGCCGATCCTGTCTGTAACTCCCTTTACATATAGTAGAAGTACTGGCTGTCTTTCTACTGTGGGTAGCTTGGTGGTCTTCTTACAACGCTGGCGGGGAACTGGCAGCTTGTTCTGATGAAGGGCATCTTTCACCAGTCGAAGCTCCTCCCCTAGGTGTTCAGCGTCGCAGAGCTCTCTGAAACAAAGATTTGCCAACGGTAGATAACTGGTGATGGTGAGATTCACCATTGAGATATCTGTTAGTGTGAGTGGGTTTCCTATACACTGTGTGGCCTACTGTGCCATTGGGATTTTTTATAACCAAAAACATCAAGGAAAGCCAAAGAATTATTTGCCTCTAATTCTATTGTAAATTTAATATTGTCATTAATAGAATTAAGATGGTTTAGAATATATTAATGTTGTCCGTAGGTAAAATGCTAAAAGTATCATCTATGTACCGCTTATATATTCTAGGTAGACAAGGTGCAGTGTTAAGAGCTATCTCCTCAAAGTCCATGTATATGTCTGCTATTACTGGAGACACAGGGGAACCCATAGCAATGCCATCTACTTGTAAATAAAATACTTGATTGAACACTAGGTAACCAGATGTAAGTGTTCTAAAAGTTCAAGATATTCTATAGGCATATTGTATTCTTCTAGCTTTCTCTTGACAATTCTGATACAGTCTTTAATGGGTATAGTAAACAGAGACTCGACATCAAAACTGACCATGGTTTCATTATTAGCTAACTTAAGGTCTTTCAGTCCACTAACAAAATGGTAAGAATCCCTAACATAAGATGTTGAGTGGCCACGCAATGGAGAAAGTACTTTCACGATGTGTTAAGCTAGTTTATACGTCGGCGTATCGATTTGGATAACAATTGGACAAAAAGGTACATCTTTTTTGTGTATTTTTGGTAACCCATACAACTTTGGAGGTTTTACACAGCTAGGCACGAGAGATTTAACGTCAAGATTTCATTTTTCGCGTATTTAGATATTAATTCGGATGTTTTTTTAATTATTTTTGTTGTAGGGTCTTTGTTACAATTTTATAAGTTTTTTCATCCGATAGCAAAAGTGATATTTTATTATTGTACTCGTCCGTGTCTAGTATAACCGTCACGTTACCTTTATCGTCTTTGAGGATTGTTATTTCTTCGTTTTGCCGTAATTTCTTAAGAGTACGAATAAAACGAATGTTAATATACGCGACAAATCCGTTAAAATTGTTTTATTTAAAAAATAAATCATCTGAAATACTCAAGGATTAGAAATAATAATCAAGAAAGATTTGGAATCACAATTTGTGTTTTTGTGTTTTGTGTTACAGTAATTGTCTAAACACAATATGCGTCTGTCATTTACATTCAGAACTTGACAAATTATTCTTCATCAGGTTTACTTACATTATGACCTGTAAATGCTGACTTTCTCCTAACAATTTGTGAGGCTATGAATAGTGTCGTGTTAATATTCATGATGTAGTAATCTGTAATTATCCCGGTCGAATACATTGGAACTCGCCTCACAATAAGAAATCTGTAAACTAGCGTTATTTATAAGGTGTTTTATATAATTTGAATCAGTTGATTTCTCCGTAGCGTAGTGTAATCTCTTTACTATTTAAAACATGTTATTTTTAAGGAATGAAAAAAGAAATTACATTGAATAATATAAAATATACAGTAAAGTTAATCAAGCATTCGCATTACATTGTTTTTTATACGAAATGAAATTATCAACAAAATTACCTAGTTCTAATATATTAAATTTTTTTCTATATTAATGTTATATTTATGAATAGCCTCATCATTATTAGGACGAAAGCTTGACTCAGTGGTGTAATCTAAATTGACAATAAATACGTAATAATGAATCACAATGATTCAAAACTTTTCATCGTATACATGATATAAATGTCCGTTGTAGCACGCAGTGTTATTCTGTGGGTCATTTTATTGTCGTAAGTCTAATGTCACGTACATATTATCGGGATACAACGGGATTCTACGTCCACGGAAACGTAGTAGCGTGTTAGTATAACTTATATAAAATATTACAAAACTCAATAACAAACTCTCCAATAACAAACAATCAAAAATAGACCTTTTTTAGCTTTACGCTTTATCCCGCATATATTGCAGGGTAGGCAGAGGGAACTGCAGTAACCATATGAGCCTAGTGTTAAGACACTCCGTTACTTAGTCCCTGCTTTCTCCGTCCTCGCTTTCCGTAATTTCAAGGCACTGCGTGTTGAGTAGCCGGAAGTCAACGCCGCGCATTGAAAAAAAAAAAAGAAAAATCCATTTTCCCCGAGTGGGAATCGAACCCATAAGCCGTCGCGTTTACAGGCAGACGCCTCTGCGCTACGACGAAGACCTTTTTATATTTATATATTATCCACTTTTTACTCAGATATTAGTGCTTGTATATCTTATACATATACTAATATATTATGAAGTTGCAGAGTTTGGTTGGATAAAGAAATTATTCTTAAAAGCTATTGGTTCAAATAAAAAAAAGGATAGGCAATTTATCGACAAGGCTGTTGACTATCTTCGTGTCGTCACGGGCACAAAGAATTTGTTTATTACTAGTCAATGTATGATAAATATTTACTTAACAATAAATGCTATTAAAAATTATAGTCTGACTGTTTACATTTCGGAACATATAAATGTCATACAAAAATTGGAAGTAGCGTCAGATTTTTAATATTTGCCCCCTTTTGTGTACAATTTTTTATTACTTTTAATACTTGTTTATTTCACAATTACATGTCCATCAATTTTACGAGGCACCATCTTAAGATACAATAAAATTCGGCCAAGTGGAATACATAGTTGAAATTTTCTAGTTTATGACACAATAAAAATGTTTTGTACTGCTTGATTTTGTTAGGTTACTGATTGTTACATCCAATTAATGCTTACATTACGACTGACTACTTAGCTGACATTAATCCTATTGGCTGGATACCACAATAGCTCAGTGGATGTTTTAATATTTTATGTGTTACTTTTAAATCTCTTGGGCTCGACTTACCGCCATGGTATCGAAGATAGATGAAAGTCCCGGGACGGTTGTATAAGTTGTATTTTTCATTATTCAGTTAGTTAAGTAACACAGATCACCATATCTACACAGTTTAGCACAGTTCACACCTTCTTATTTTGAATTTTGAATATATTAGCGGAGATCACGACGCGTGTTTAGACAACTCTTGGCGAACGGCACGACACACTAGCGCCGCGGCTTTTGGCGAAACAGCTCGTCGATTTTGGCGGGAATAAAAATAAGCCCAAGATCCTACACCTATATATTACTATATGTTCAGCTGCAATAGGCTATTTGACAATGATAAAAATAAAGTTTCAATGAATGACATCAGTATATATTATCACTTTAAAAATGGTAATTTATTAACGTAAGGTGAAAATATTTAATTATTTATTTAAAAATCCGTAATTAAAAATCCATCTGTTAGCCATTTTTGTCACGTGACAGAAAACACTCCTGATTGGTCCGGTTTATGATGACGTCACCCGCCTGGTAAACATCTTGAACATCGTTTGCCTTCTTGTGTAAAGCTATCAAAATACAGGTTATCATAATATAATATCCATTATTTTCGCAATATTTTACAACGTCTACGTTGCTGTCAAGTAGTTTTAACCATGGATAACGATTTTGTAAAAGCAGACAGCAGAAACCTGCCAGAAGTCGACGCAATTATGGTCGGATTGTTTTTCAAAAATAATTCCGATTTCTATGCTTCTGAACTAAGAAATGTGAAAACAGCAAAGTAAGTATAATACTAAACATTAACACTTTAGTGATAACTTGATTTATCATAATAAAGTGAATTAGTGATAGTGATGAAATTTCACTGCAAGCAAGAACTTTTATAGGTTATAAATAATTGTTTGGCGCAGTTTCATGAACATAATTTGTTTTTTTGCAGGTCTGCAAGGGAATCATATGGGGATGATGCCATTGGATATGTGCAACTTCGTCGCGAGTCAGGTATTTGTACATTGAAATGTAAGATTTGTCCTGAGCACAAGGTGAGGAGCAGCTCTTACAACGTAACGATGGTGATAGACGAGATTATGGGTGAAATTGTTAGCTGTCAGTGCTTGGACTGTGCAGCTTCAGCTGGTGGCTGTAAACATGCAGTGGCATTCCTCGTGTGGACCCTTCGTCGCACAGAGGAACCTTCTTGCACTGAGGTGGAATGTTTCTGGAAGAAACCAAGACTCTCCAGAGTAGGTACTACTTTGAAATATGTGACTGTAGAACAGATGTGCAAGCAAGCTCCACAATGTGCAACCAATACTAGCCTCTTCACTGAGTTTGTTCAAGAGGCAAAAAAAAGGAAAATTACAAACTGTGAACTTTTAAAATATCAACCTGATTTTAGGCACCATGATGTCAGACAGTTTTCTCTTCACAACTTTCTTATTCAAGCCAGTGACAAGCTGAACAATGATGTTGACAAATTATTAGGGTCATTAACAGAGGCTCTTAATGACAATGTTCTGTCTGCAATAGAAACTGCCACAAAAAATCAATGTAATAATCCTCTGTGGCATGAACTTCGTTATGGTCGTATCACAGCTTCCAAAGTTTTTGATGTAAGTCGCTGCCGAACATCAGATGGATCTTTAGTAGCTGCAATCATGGGAGCAAAAACCCCAGACACACCTGCCATGAAAAGGGGCCGAAGACTTGAATCTTTAGTTATTAAAACTGTGCAAAATAAACTGAAAAAGAAAGTGAAGCCCTGCGGAATGTTTTTGTCACCTCAGTACCCTATGATTGCAGCATCACCGGATGGAATCTGTAAAGATGCTGTAATTGAAGTCAAGTGTCCAACAAATGAAATAACTAAAATTAATTACATTTGTAATGGCAAAATTTCAGAAAAGTACCGTTCACAAATTCAACTTCAAATGTTTGTTACCAAAATGAGGAAAGGTTACTTTTGTGTAGCTCACCCTGACTTTGAAGAATCAAAAAAAGTGGATGTTATTGTAGTAGACTATGACAATGAATATGTAAATAATTTGTTAATAAATGTTACATCTTTTTGGAAAGCAAATATTTTTCCAATATTAATTCGTAGTGTTACAGCCTAATTAAAAATATTTTGGCTAAGTTCATAATGTACAAATTATTTTTTATGTCATTTTTTATGTATAATGAGGGATAAATAAAAATTAAACTCGTACTAAAGGTTTTTAAATGTTTTATTTAATAAATTATAAAAACCCCAAACATAAACAGAGCACAATAGATTAGAATTAATTAACTATTTTATAAGAGAGTCTTGAATGTTAATTAGTGCACATGCTATAACAATAATATTGTCAAGTACTCTTAAGAAATTTTTATTAATGACAGAGTGTTGCTTTAACATGCTAAACTCTCTTATACGCCTTATGACTCTTTCCACATGAATCCTTAAACTGGCAATAACTTTTGTTTGCCGTACTTCTTCTTTAGATAACTTTGTCCCGGAGGGTACACTAGGAGGCCTTAACAGTTTGATTCCTTTTTTACTTAATGTTTGTTCCACATGCTTGAATCCTCTATCAGCTAATATGACAGTACCTGGTTCTAGAGAGTCTAGAAAGTTGCAATTTTCAACAATAGTGACATCACTTGCTCTGCCCCCAAAACCAGGAGAAATATAATTGATGAGACCATTAGGTGTACATGATATCAAATACTTTACAGTATTACCTTTCTTATATTCTGACCAAGTTAACGCTTGAAAAAGGGCTTTGGAGGGCTTTTGTATGTCAATTTCCAGGCAATCAATAATACAACTTACATTGTAGTAGTTGTGTCGAAATGAAATAGGTAAAGTCTTTCTGATAGATTTTTTATCTAAGTTAACTATAAAAGGGTGTAAAAAATTAGCTATAATTGGAATATTTTTCAGGAATAATTTACTTATATATAATAATGACAGTCCAAAATTATGTTCAAGTTCAGAAAAAGTACTATTTAATTTAATTTTTTTCAAACACATTAAAATATGTTCATGTGGTATGTGGGTGTGTTTATGTATTAAATGAACTAAAAAATAGCAGTCAGCAGGGATTCCAATATACATCATTGGCTTTTTTACAATTAAGCGCAAGGTATTCTGCAAACATTGCATTTTTTCAATGTCTTCATTTGTGCAAGCTGCACTTGTACTGGATTCAGACACCTTTGAAGAAGTAGCTGCAAATGATGAAGAAGCTTGCTGTTGAGGATTTTCTTTATATAAAGATACATCACTCTCTGATTTATCATCATCCATAAAGTTGATCCTTTTCTTTATATTAATAGCACCAAATGATGATGCCTTTTCATGACACAAGCATCGACTAATTTTGAACGGAGAAGTGTAACTGGACTTAACAGTAGGTTTGAGAGGAGAAATAGCTGTATCTGTTGTTAGGCACTTGGTTTGTACTGCCTTGCTTCTTATGTGCACTTTATTTATAAAATAACACTGGACTGATTTATCAACTGTTACAACAGGTTCAGTTAATGTACTTTTATCACATTTTTGGGATAATTCTGAAAATAAAAAAAAGATTTATCAATTTATGAATAATACAGAAAATATATGATACTAGATGTGCCCTGGGGGTTCGCTCCCATGGGAATTTTAGGATAAAAAGTATCCTATCACCCAAGTCAGCTTATACCCTGTCTGTATACTAAATCTCATCAAAATCCGTTCAGTAGTTTCAGCGTGATTGATGGACAAACATCCAATCACACAAACAAACAATCACATTTATATTAGTGTGATTACTGTCTTAGGTCACTGATGAAGCTCTAGAGAATGGAAATAATTTCAGTACAATTTAAAAACTAAATCTACATACCTTTTGTACAAGCTTCATCAACAGTAGCAGTAGGCTCATCATTTGTCATTATATGTTCTTGAATTTCATCACCTTGTACATCAAGTTCTATTCTTCGGCGCTTGACAAATGCAGATCTAGAAGTACCAGGATCACACATTCTGCTAATTCGATCTGGCTGGCAATGAAATTTAGATGGCAAGGCATTATCTTTCAAAAGTATTTTCTGGCTGAAACCCATTCTGTACTGATGGTAATTTGCCATATCATTTTCCATCTGTAACAAACAAACAAATTTTCCGGTAAGTATATTATATTGTAATGCTAGATTTTTTAACTAATATTATGGAAACCAGCGGATATATTCGAAGTGAATTGCAAGAGACATTCTGCTTTCATGTTTTTGTCATGATTCGGATTGGAATCATTTACTTTCAAGAGGAAAACATTAGAGGTAACATAACCTCAAATCAATAACAAAATATTTACATTCTGAAAGTAAATTAATAATTACAAAATATAAATATTATGTTTACTTACATCGAAATGGTCTTCACAGAAGAAAATGTTTGTGCTGCTCGCTATTTCCTTATGATCCCTCCGAGAAAGTTGCAACCACTTTCGGCGCACTTTGGTATTCTTTGGAACACTTACAAACAGTTTTTCCGGAGTTTTTTTGGATGTATTTGTACATTTTGGCACTGCACACCATTTGTAACTCATTTTTCTCATAAATCTCTGTCCAACTATAAATCTAACGGTACTTTCGCTGTTTGTTTATACAAAATGTATGTGCTTGTTACGACCAAATCAGGCAAGTGACGTCACCGAACCGATTGAGACGCCATATTGTCAAAGTAGCGTTTTGTGTCGCTATCTAGATATTAAATTTTTAATTTGATATTTCTCAGCAAATATGTACCAGAATTAAAAAAATCTACTCTTACTGGGTTCCTTAACCTCTACTAAATAATATAAAAAGGATTTTAAAAACTTGTCAAATAGCCTATTTGACAGATGATATTAAGTAGTCTTATTGTTCTCACTTTTGAACATGGAACAATTTTCTATTGGTAAGAAAAATGCATGTTAATGTTAATGTGAAATAAAGAGTAAATGAAAAATCATCTTGTTATAAATATTCTATTGTCTTGTATTTTATCTAATACCTTCATAGGTATTAGAATAAATATGGGACAATAGATATACGTATATCATACATAAATATAAGCCTTTCTTTCCGTCCATTAATTTAAAATGTACGAATACATATGAAAATGATAATTTTTTATGAAATTTAGTACATAATGTAACTATATACAGTATAGATATAGATATCTAAACACAATATATTACCTCCATTATAGGCGCTACATAGAGGGACAAAACTAACAGATCTATCATGTAAAAGGAAGCGACACTGGATTTTGGATAGTGCAGACGCGATAGTGCGGGTGCTAAAGTAAACTTATTATATGATATTAAATTACATCACCTTTTTTGTTTTTGAGAGTAGTTAATAAAATTGACTATTTTATTTTACTACAAATAAATTGAAAATGTTTCAGTGTATACATGTTGTTTTTTGTATAGAGGCATGTTTATTGACGTCATCTAGACGCAGCGGACAGCGTCTGTAATCACGACAGTTGAGTGTGTGAGTTTCAATCAGAGATGAGATGAGTGTAAGTCACCAGAGACATCAATAAACATAACTAAAGAGCGATTTATAATTTTACAGTTAGCTGGTAACAGTATTTTACAGTTAACTGGTAGTAGTAACAAAAGTAATGCATGTCGGACAAGGCACGTTTCATAAAGCATACTATACCAACACTGAGTGTGTCAAAATATTCATTTCAGTCAGTAAATTAATAAAGCTTACAATTAAACAAGGGCTACGTAAATGGAAAAAATCGTAATAGAATAGTCTAGGGAGCGGATTGCGTGCCAATAAAACAATGAACGGCGCGGCGATGCGTTAAATCACATGCAATACTTATTATCATCTTCTCGTTTATTAAAATCGTTTCTTGTTTATTAAATAAACTATTTTTAGTTTTTTGCATACAACATGCATTGCCTCTCACCAGGTTCCTACGGTGACCCTCTGCCTACCCTGCTAAGTTCGCTATACAATGTGAAACTACAACGAAAATTGTTATAAATATTAAAAGAATTATACATTTAAATTTATTCAAATAATATTATATATATTTCATGTAATTGTATAATTGATATGAGATTGAGATTTATTCATTAACAATTTTTGAAGTTTCAAATCCAAGTATTTATAAAAATCAAAATCCAAGTATTTATAAAAAGCCAATTGGCTTAGAAAAAAGCTTGACCGAGTCGTTAAATTGGCCTGAAACAAATCTTGAATAATAGATACATAAGAACTTTCGTTACGTTTAACTTGAGGCAATGTTATATCTTTGTTTTGAGCTTTACTATTTTTTTGAGGCTGATCTCAAATACAACCTATTAATTTTTTTAATTTTACAAGAAACATTTAAACAAGTACTTATTGCCATCACGTAATTTTGGATTTACTCGTAAATCCTTTTCATTTCGCACTGTAAGTAAACAAGTAATGCGCCATTCTCTTTGCAGTTGCAATTTTTAATTAACACTCAAAATGAATAGATATCATTCTTTTATTGAAAAAGTAAGGTGACTTATAATAAATGATTAATTGTGGCTTAGCAACGACGACGAACTAATTAGTTCTGATATCTAAAGGCCTATAAAATAAATCTATAATATAAGATATAAAGAAATATAATTTATACCAATCAAATGTGAAAGAAGACTCTGATTTATCTTTCGTACAAATATACAATATACGAACACATTTTAGTTTTAGACTATTTAGTTGGAATGACTTTTTTTATTATTATCACATAAAATTTACATTATTTACTTATAACTAATGAGACACAAAAACCACGTAAGTTTATCTTGACGATCGCGTTCGTCCTACTGTATAGGGTGCGTTTACATATTTCTTTTTTAAATAATACTTAATATTTTTCTTATTGATTTTCATTCTTACATTAATTATAGTGTAGGTTATTTAATAAGTGAGAAATCATACATGATTCCAACCAGGTTCAACCAGGGCGTACACACCCTGGTTCGCTTGCCATACTTGTTATTTGCTGACAGGGGAACTAATTTCTTTTACGCCATACTACGCGTTTTAGTGTTATGACAAATTTCGTTATTGAAATTAGAGTGGAAGAAATTTTCTTTTAATATTAGATATTTGATTTTATTATAGATATGTATCACATTACAATGATTAAAGAGGATCATTTCATTACAATCTGCACTTAGTTTTATCTTTAAAGGGACGATATTTTTTAATATTCTAATTTGTAACTGGTATATACAATGTATCGGAGAGATGAGTGGTCAGTTCGGCAGTAACTTCTAAATCTATATGATATTATTAAATTTAAGCGCATTATAAAGCATTATCTTAGATTTAAACGTTATTTTATTCTTTACAATATATACATTAGCCAGAAATGCTCTTAGTTTATTACTTATGTAATTAATATGTTCATGCCAGTTAAAGTTATGATCAATTATTATTCCTAGGTATCGATGAGATAATAATAATTCTATTGAGGAACAATCACAGTGATCACAAGGGTTGTGCAAACATGCGTTCGTATGAGGTGATAAGGTAAGTATGTAAGGTATGGGTAAGGTGATTGAATATGCATCATTTTCGTTTTGAAAGGATTTAAAACTATTTCACTATTGTGACACCACTTATTTAAAATGTCAAAATTCCTTGCAATAGCCTAACACCCTCATTGACTTCTTTAGCTGCTACAAGCATACAAGTGTCATCTACATACTGATACGTAATACAGTGACGAAATAGTTTACTCATTTTATTAATATAAGGTATGAAATGTAAAGACCTTAATGCAAAAATAGGACAAAGAAAGCAAGGCGAAAATTTAATAATGGGGTCATACTGCTTTGGCAACAGAAACGATAGAGGAGAACGTCTACTGGAGTTTGCTCTAGGAAATAAACTTACAATAATAAACACATTATTTAAGAAAAAAGCAAAAAAATTATGGACATGGGCTAGCCCAAACGGCGATGTTAAAAACCAAATAGATTATATCCTCAGCAATACTCCCAAAAATTTCTCAAACATAGAAATTTTATATAACAACCTGTTTTCTAGCGACCATAAACTAATAAGGGGAACACTAAACTTTAAAAAACAAAAGAAATGCCGAGCAAAGTTTGGAAAACATCCAAACATACTACAAGGGAAAGAAAATATAAATGCATTCTTAAACACTTTAACAAACAAAATACAAAATATAACCGAGTTTACCAATGACGACACTGAGTCCTTATACAATAAAATAGAATTAGCTGTCACAGAAAGTATGAAGAACATAACCTATAAAAAAGAAAAAAAGAATATTATATCTCCAGAAACAAAAGACTTAATAGATAAACGAATAAAGCTACAGCGTAAACACCCAAAAAGCAGAGAAGAAAAACAAGAACTTAGTAAATTATTTAAGAAAACAGACAAGGGATTAAAAAAATGTGGATAATCGAAACAAACTTACTAAAAACCGGAAGTCAAAAAAAGCCTTTAATCAACTAAACTCCAGTAAAAAATGGATTCCAAACCTAACATCAAAAAAATCTGTAAAACACATACAAACTCGGACGGACATCGTCGAGACTGCTACAGAATACTACTGTATGGGTTTGGTACCACACATATAGATTTGATAGTTTATGGAGGCCAGCTGGTTTGTGAGTATCGCGTTTAGGTAATGAGAACGACCTGTTTGTTTGAACGCTTTATTGATACTGACTTAATTATAACGATGTTTACATTTATATATGCTTATGATTGTGTACGTACAATGAAATATGTTAATGTATGGGTGAACCCATACATACTCCCGACAGGAAGAAATACAAAGAAAAAAATTATAAATGCTATGAAGGTATACAAATTATATTATAATATAAGATAACATAAGTAATATTTAAGAGAAGCAAACAGTACAGATGAAATATAAGATAAAATTAGATAGTATAAATAATATTTAAAAGTTTACAGTTTTTAAGTCTCTATCATAATGTGTGCATTATTTAACCTATCGCGCTTGGTACACATAGGCGATGTTGCCTTGTTCACATAACGCGCACTACGAAATTCACTGCACTTTATATGTTTATCACTGCACTTTTCACTATCGCTCGATGCCGTCGGCGGCGCCTCTGAAGGCACTGCCGAAACTGCTAGCTCCATCTCCGCCGTCTGCGCCGCTGGCCCAGGCTGGGTTGGTCTACGAAGGCGCCTCCAGCCGAGCAACAGCGCAGCTATTACTATTATGCCGACGCAAATATATATAGCAGTATAATGATGTACGTCATGAAACGTTATTCTGTCTAGTAAAGGTTCAGTTTTCTTCATTACTTCCAATTTGTTTTCAATGCTCTTAATTTGCGTTTGAATCTCAGAAGAGTTGGATAATGTTAGGGCAGGTAATGATATATTCATGATATGATTTATTGGTGCTATCACCGGTACAAATATCTGTGCGTTTAAATGCATTTCACTTGATTTTGTGTTATGTGATAATAACGTAAAATATTCTGACTTAATAGTGCAATCGCCGTCTAATGTAAATATGCCAGCGCGCGTAAGCTTATGAGTCGTAATTTGATCACCACATATAGATCGCAGCTGACATTCGTTACAGCAAAAGTAAATATATGTGTTTGGGGAATAACTCTCAATCCAATAATCTTTGCATGTGGTTATAGATACTTTGCATTCTGATGTTTCAGTTTGGCAAAATTCCTTGTCACTCTTTATGTTATAAATTGGGCTACTTATGTGACATAAATACTTATCAAAATTTATGCACGAATTGATAGTGCTCTGAGATAAAGTTATATAAGTATCCCTTTTTAAGTTTATTGCTACATAATTCGATAACGGTATAATGCTAATCATCTTATTTACCTTTCTATTAGGTATTGGAATAATACGAAATATTTCATATGTGTCTCTAATTACCAATGGTATTCTTCTTCTTCTATCATTTTGTACTGCTTGCTAATTGTGTACTCCACGCGCTTAAGAACGTTATTTTCAGCTTCAATTATAGAAGTTTGATTTTTCCAGTATGATGCTAAGTTTAATTGGTTAGTACGAAGTAATGTGATATCTCTTTCATATTGTTCTGCGAATCTTGCGTCCAGTACTCCGAACAAGCTATTTGCCAGATAGCCGACACCGTCGATAAGACCTCGCCGCAGCCTTGCCGACGAAGACAAAATATGCTGACCAAGTAACAGCTGATTGTAATATTCCAGTTCATCGCACCCGTGACGTAATTGCAATAATAGTAACTCGCATCGTGTCTGATTTCTTATTGTTTTGCAGGTTTGTTCGAGTGATTTTTTATATTTATTAATGGCTGTTATTCCTTCCCAATAAGGTTCCATATTGTAATATAGAATAAGTTTCCAATCGTCCCGTATTATTTGCATATCTCCAAACTTATCGAAGTATAGACCTTGATTGTCTCTAAATTTAGTTATATTTAAAGTCGAATATGTGCTGGATATGGTGGTCATAAAGAAAAGCAAAGTCATGATCACAGAACTGAGTCCGCGACGAGTTGATATTCTTGCTTGTTTTTTCGTCGGTTCAGAGCATTGTTCCGATCGTGTTTTCTCTGTGTTACTATCCCAACTTGAGCTGTTTACGGGCAATATTGATAATTTTGCAATTGGACGTTTGAGAATGCCATTCTTTGTTTTTAATGAGACGACGCGCACGAATCCGTCCGTCCCGGGGTGTAAGTCAACAACTCTACCCATTGACCATTTTCCAGGCGGGATATTATCTTCATGAATAAGGACTACGTCATTTAATTTTATATTTTCCTTAGAACGTGTCCATTTGCTTCTGGATGTTAACTGCGTTAGGTATTCAGCTCGCCATCTTTTCCATAAATCATTAAAAATCTTTTGCGTTAATTGCCATCTAGTTCTCATATCCCTTTCTGTTTCGTAAAGTGTAAGCGTAGGCCCGTTAGTTAAGAAGTGGGATGGAGTTAAATAATTCATATCATCAGGATCTTCCGATAGAGGACATAATGGTCTTGAATTTAATACCGCTTCTATTTGGGTTAAAAGTGTATACATTTCTTCATATGTTAGTTTCTGTTCGCCGATTACACGTCTAAAATGATGTTTAAAACTTTTCACTGCTGATTCCCACAAACCTCCTGCTGAAGGCCATGATGGGGCATTGAAATGCCACTTTATTTCCATTTCACATATTTCCTTCATAAATTCCTCGCTAAATATTTGCAGCAATTGTTGATATTCCTGACGCAATATTCTGTCTGCACCGACAAAATTTTTACCGTTATCGCTGTACATATGCTTCGGAGTTCCTCTACGCGCCGAGAATCGTCTCAGGGCCGCTAAAAATGATGATGTGCTTAAATCTGTTACTAATTCCAAATGTATCGCCTTTGTCGCCATACAAATAAAAACTGCTACGTATCCTTTAGTGGATCGGTTTCCACGTCCTTTACTTGCCTTTATGTAAACATGCCCTGTGAAGTCTATACCACAGTGTGAAAAAGGACGAGATGGGTTACTCCGTGATTCCGGTAGATCTCCCATAATTTGATTCTGTATGTAAGGATTAATTTTTCTACATTTTATGCATAATCTGATTTGCTTCTTAGTTGCTACATTGCCACCAATAATCCAATATTTTTGCCGTATGAAACTTAATGTTGTACGGGCTCCTCCGTGAAATGTTAACGTATGTGCTTGATGTATTATTAAATCCGTTAGGCGACCTCTATGAGGTATTATTATAGGATGCTGCATGTCTGTACTAATATGAGCGTGTCTTAATCTTCCCCCAACTCTTAAAATTCCATTTGCATCCAGAATTGGGTTTAAGCTTAATATTTTGCTTTTAGAGTCTATCTTTATGCCCTTTTGAATGTCACTTATTTCCTTTATAAACTGGTCGGCTTGTACATGCTTTATTATGTTATACATAGCCATTCGATACTCTTGTAATGTTATGTATGATGTACGTTTTGTTTGCTTTCTTGATATAAATCTATACACCCATGCTAATGTACGTATAACCTTTACAATAGAGCTATACTTAGTTAATAACATATTTACGATGCTACTCTCAGTGGTATTTTGCTGAATAACAATATTGACTTGCTTTTTAGTTTTTATTTCTTCTTGCGTTGAATATATTGTTTTCCAATTTGCTTTGTCGCTTGTAAACGTTGATAGCCATGCTGGACCTTGCCACCATAAGGGATGATTGATTAATTGAGATGGCAGCAATCCCCGAGTGGCACAATCAGCAGGGTTTTCTTCGGAACTTACATAGTTCCAACAAACAGAAGGCATAATGTCGGTAATTTGTCGGATTCTATTTGCTACGAATGTTTTCCAACGACCGGGATCACCATTTAGCCATCCTAAAACTGCTGTTGAGTCGATCCATCCGTATACGTTTATTTCATAATTTTCATATGATTGCTTAACTTGTGACATTAATTTAACTAACAAGAGTGCTCCACATAGCTCCGAACGGGGCATTGATAATGTTTTGCTAGATGGTAGTAATCTTGCCTTTCCCGCCACAATGGTGACTGTTGGTTGATTTTTTATTCTACAGTATATCACACAAGCGTACGATTTACTTGATGAGTCACAAAATCCATGTAACTCGATGCTACAACCGTGCTTAATTCCTAGCCATCGTGGTACTGTAAATTTGTTAATATTAGGAATCTCTTCCTTTATTTTAATCCATTGTTTGTGAATATTATCGGGAATTTCTTCATCCCAATTAATTTTGGATAACCAAATGTTTTGAAATAATATTTTTAATTGTGTAGTAATAGGCGTGAGCCATCCCAATGGATCGAAAAATTTTGAAATGTCAGATAAAACTGATCTTTTCGTGACTCTTTTGTTAGTTGAGTTTAATTTTGAGGTAAATGTAAAAGTATCCTGTGTTGGATTCCATTGTAACCCTAGTGTTTTTCTAGATTCTGGTTGCTTAAAATGAAGAGTGCTTTGTTGATTTTGATCATTAATTTGTCCTTGTAACAAATTAGGATTGTTTGATACCCATTTTCGTAAATTAAATCCACCAGACTTCAATAAATTAATCAAGTCCCTTTGTAATTCCTTTGCTGATGATGTAGTATGTGCTCCATGCAACAGATCATCCATATAGAACGACTGTTCGACAATTTTTGCTGCTTCTTGATATTTATCTCGTTCATCGTTCGCTAACTGGCGTAATGTCATCATAGCGAGAAAAGGAGCGGCTTTTAAACCGTATGTAACTGTAGTTAATTGATATTCCTGCAACTTATCCTTCGGATCATCTCTCCACACAATTTTCTGTAAATTCTGGTCATCCTCGTGCATCCATATGTTTCGAAACATTTTTTCAATATCTGCTGTAAACGCGATTTCGTATTGTCGCCATTTTAATATTAATAATTGAAGATTTTGTTGTAAATTGGGTCCCTTATGCATAAGATCGTTTAAACTCAATCCCGATGATGTAAGCGATGACGCATTAAATACGACTCGCAGTGACGTTGTTGTAGAATCGTCACGTAAAACACAATGGTGCGGTAAATAACATGATGGTTTCGTGTTACTTGACGGTTTCATGTGTCCGAGTTCAATATACTCATTTATAAACAATTTATATTCCTTTGATAAATTTTTGTTTTTCAGTAATTTTCTTTCTAAATTTCCAAATTGAGCGACGGCCTTAGCTTTAGAATTTCCAAGATCTTTTTCAAAATTCGATTTTAAAGGAATTCTTACTTTATATTTGCCATTAGTCAGCCGTTCCGTTGTCGTTTTATAAAATTGAACACATTGTAATTCTTCTAATGATAATGAGGATTCTTGCTCTATATCCTCAACTTCCCAAAATTTTCTTAAGTCGTCTATGTTAGTTTGCACTATGTTACAATGATATGAAGTGGCACTTCCGCTCAGAATCCACCCAAGTTGCGTTAACTGGGCTGTAGGCTGCATCGTTTCTTCCCCTTTGATAATACCGTTTAATATAATAATCGAATATATATCAGCTCCTAGTAAAATATCAATCGATCGAGATATATTAAACTGTGGGTCCGCTAACTGAATGTTTTTAAGATAATCCCATGATGGAGTCTGGAAAGATCTATTCGGTAGATTTTTTACGAGATTATTCATGATAAAGGTGTTAACTGAGAATGTAAAATCGTTGTATAATGATTGACATGACAATGTGACTCTGCCTTTACAATGTTGTTCCCTTTCTCCTACTCCGTATATAACTCCTGGGTACTGATTTCTTTTAAGTGATAATCTCTGTGCTGCGTTCTCGCTGATTAGGGACAATTGACTACCCTGGTCAATAAGAGCTCGCATGATTAATTGAGTACCATCTGATGCTGTGACTTTAATTAAGGATGTTGCTAAAAGAATTTCCGATATGTCACCTTGTGAAACATTAGAAGCCTTTGTTGTGTAATTTTGTTGTTTACTAGTCGATGGCCTACTTTGGGCAACGGTGTATAATTTCGTTCCGTCGTGCAATATCGAATTATGCTTACCATTACAAATACGGCAACGTTTCAATGAACTGCATTGTTTTCCATTATGCTTATATAAACAATTAGTGCATAAATCTAATTCTTTTGCCGTTTTGAACCTTAATTCAACAGGCATTGCTAAAAACTTTTCACAATTAAAAATTCCATGTTCATTGTTATTGCAAATTTGACATTCGATACCTGCTACATAGAATGATTTCACAAATGATTTTTTGTTACAGTTTGAATTATTACCGTATGCATTATAAGAATCAGATTTATTTTTAAATGCTGATGAACGATGATTGCTGTTATTGTTTTGATGAAACTTCGTCGAATTGTTTTCGGGTTTCTTTCGAGATGATTCGAGAGTTGTAAACTTACTCTCTAAGAATGTTAAAAAATCTTGTAGTTTTGGAAGTTCTCTTGGTTCCTTTAATGATTCCAAGTAATCTGAATGGGTTTCCTGATCTAATTTTTGTGATAAAATATGAACTAATAGTGGGTCCCACGTACTTACATCTATCCCAAGATTTTTTATTGCATTTATACTCTCTAAAGTAGTATCGTGTAGGCGTTTTATTTGATTAATTGATATTTGTTGCATTACGGGGAGATTTAAAAGAATATTCACGTGGGATGAAAAGATAAGCTTTTTATTGTTATACCTATGATTTAGAATATCCCAACAGGTGGTATAGTTTTCTGAACTAATCGACAAGTGTTGAATTAATCGTTCGGCCTCTCCACGAACTTTACTTTTTAAAAATTGCATTTTCTGTGCGTTTGATATGCATGAATTACTATGAATGGCTTCTGTAAACAAATCTTTAAAGGATGTCCATTGATGATATGTTCCGCTAAAAATTGGAATCTCCATTTGCGGAGTCAGTTTCTCCTTATGTGCCGTAGACCATATTTTGGTATTAATTGACTTTTTTATGTCGTTATAAATCTGTTCGTAGTTTGTAAATTTTTCTTCGTATGCTTGATTTGAACCTTCTAACTCACTATCTAGCTCCCAATGTAACGTATCTATCGCTGCCCACCTACTTTGTATAGTGTTGAGCAGATCTTCGTACTCCCATTTTTCTTTTAAAGAATCTACATTTATGTTTCTAACTGTTCGCTGGAATGCTCTAAAATTACTGTATTGCTTTTTTAATAAGTCGTCCGATTTGCTATTAACACCCTGATGTTTTTGAGGTGTCGAATAATATTCAACTGACGTGCCAGGCCTTTCTGATATACCCTTATAATTAATAATCATTTGCTTAGTATTTTTATAGAGATTTTCTGTTTTATCATAATGAAATTCTGTGAAATAATGATCACCCCTATCTCCCTTTTCGCTTAGCATTAAATGATTGTTTTGGTATTGAACCCAATATGAATCGAGACTTTCGATTCTTCTTTTAATGTACTCTTCTGTTTTACGTTCTGCGCTATCTTTTTTGAAATTAGACGCGAGTTTTTGAATGGATATTTGTATCTCATTCTGCTTTGCTATGATATCCTCCATGTTGAGGGAAAATTAAAATGTAATCGAAATAAAAGGAAAGATCTCACTTGTTGTTCGAATTACGCTGAGGCGATGATACTGGTTGTTGTGACCGATGCTATCCTCGATGCTGCGCTGAATGAAATGCTCGACGATGCTATGTTTACTGCTGTGCTGGCTGCTATGCCCAAACCCCGACGACAGTATGTTTACTGCTGCTCTGGATGCTGTGATTGATGATTGTATGCTCGCTGTTATGCTGAATAACTCTCAGCTTTGATGGTATGCTTGGTGTTATGCTGGTTGATATGCTGAATACCTTTCAGCTCTGATAATATGCTTGCTGTTATGCTGGCTCCTTATGATGTTATGCTCGATGTAAATGCTATGCTTGATGTTGTATGATTGTCACATGAAAGTGGATTTATATCACCTTTCAGTCACTGTTCCACACGTTAAAGTCAATCGCTGTGGGACACGTGGCCTTAGTCCCGCACTTCGACCAACCCGCGTGTATGGTCAAAAAATGCTCGAAGGACCAAAACGATGTATGGGTTTGGTACCACAGACCATATAGATTTGATAGATTATGGAGGCCAGCTGGTTTGTGAGTATCGCGTTTAGGTAATGAGAACGACCTGTTTGTTTGAACGCTTTATTGATACTGACTTAATTATAACCATTTTTACATTTATATATGCTTATGATTGTGTACGTACAATGAAATATGTTAATGTATGGTTGAACCCATACAACTACAAAGATCTGTACAGCTATAAAAACTTTAATTCAAATAACAACGAACACCTATACCAACTAGACAATACAACGACGACATCAATTGTAAAATCTTTCGAAGAACCCGAAATAATAAAACAAATAGACACACTTAAACAAGATAAAAGCCCCGGACATGACAATATACCGAACGAAGCACTAAAACTAGGAAAATACATACTGGCTAGTACTCTCACAAATCTTTTTAATAAGATTCTAGTAGAACAAAAAGTTCCAGCGAAATGGACAGAGTCGAGGATAATATTGCTATATAAAAAGGGAGATCCATCAGATATGAACAACTACCGCCCTATCAGTCTACTCCCTACTATATACAAATTATTTGCGGCCTGCTTGAACAAAAGAATAGAGTCAGAGATAGAAACACACCAACCTATAGAACAGGCAGGTTTTCGAAAAGGTTTTTGTACAATCGATCATATCCATACTTTAGAACAAATTATCGAGAAACACCAGGAACGCCAGCAACCTTTATACCTAGCTTTTATAGATTACGCAAAAGCTTTCGACTCCATATACCACGACAGCCTGTGGCCAGCATTAGAAAACCAAGGGACATCCAAAACTTATATAAACATTCTAAAAGATATCTATAGCAAAAGTACAAGTCGCGTGAAGCTCGATAGAACAGGGCCAAAAATAAAAATATGTAGAGGCGTGAAACAGGGAGACCCGCTATCATCTACGATTTTTATATCCGTTCTTCAACATATAATGAAAGATCTACAATGGGAGCAAAAAGGTATCTGCGTCTTTGGAAAAACTCTAAGCAATCTTAGATTCGCCGACGACATAGTCCTCTTCTCTACATCAGGTAAACAACTGCAAGAAATGATATCACGGCTATGCGAAATAAGCAACAGTATAGGATTACAAATAAATACATCAAAAACAAAAATAATGACAAACTCACTTCAAACCCTGATAAAAGTCGACAACGCACAAAGCTTGGAATATGTAGGCAGCTACATTTACTTAGGAAAATACATTTCATTTAACAAATCTAGAAACAAAGATGAATTAGATCGAAGAATAGACATAACCTGGAGCAAGTTCTGGAATTTAAGAGAAATCTTGAAATCAAAATTATCCTTAACACTAAAAAAGAAAGTTATGGATGGATGTTTGCTCCCCTGCCTATCATATGGATCACAAACATGGATATATAACAAAAATACAAGGGATAAAATACAGAAGACCCAGCGCGCCATGGAAAGGAATATACTCAATATTAAGCTAAAAGACAAACAAAAATCAGAAAATATACGCAAAAAAACCAAAGTTTTAGATGCTCTTCAACATATGAAACGATTAAAATGGAAGTGGGCTGGGCACGTGGCAAGACTGACTGATGGGAGATGGACACAAAAGGTTACTAATTGGACAGGACCAAGTGGCAAGAGACCCAGAGGACGTCCCAGAGAACGCTGGGTAGATGAAATTAAACAAATTGCTGGATCGGACTGGACAGAGAAGGCAAAAGAAAGGACAACCTGGAAGCTGTTGGTGGAGGCCTATACCCACCCAAGGGAGTTGCTGGTCCTCCTACTGGGCGCGTCCCCCGGGTGGCGGATAGGGGAAAACCACTCGCTCTTGTGGGCGAGTGGATCGGGAGTTTATTCCCGACGCGGACCAAAACCAGCCAGGTATGGGCGTACCTTTAGTGCATTGTTATGCACACGGCCTAGGGGAGCACACCCCGACAGAAAAGCCCGCTGTGGAACAGCAAAATAAAAACAACATGTCGGTATCTCGCGCAAACGTTTTACCCCAGAAGGGTACCGGCCTCAACGAGGTCGGAGAATCCCTTCGTGCTTCAGCACGCAGCCCCATCGAATCTGGGGGGGGCAACGAATACCGCTGTGTTGCAGGTGGAGGGCCCGAGATGGGCGGAGGTATAGATGGGCCCGAGAAGGGCGGAGTTTTGGAGGGGCCTGTGATAGGCGGAGTTTTGGAGGGGCCTGCGATAGGCGGAGTTGTAGTGGTGCCTGAGGAGGGCAGAGAAGGAGAAATAGGTGTGGGGTCACACGAAATTGTTGTGAGCGGCGTTGCGGAGAGCCCACTTAGTCGGGACCGAAATGATAGTGTTTTGAAGGAACCGCACGTCGTTTTAACGAGGTTGGAAGACCTGACCCGAGGAGTCAGAGCGTCGATCGCGAGCGGCCGAACCAGATCGCAGAAATCAGTGTCAGTCTCATCCTACGGGCGGCTGTGGGGTGCGTCAGAGTCTAAGGACTCGGACACTGACAGCCTGGTTTCTTTTGGCGCTCAGAAGCAAAAGGTGAAGAACGTCTTCCTTAAAGAAAGACGGAAGAGGCCCCGAAATATGTCTGACCAATCGGGTCCTCCGGGGAAGGAGAGTCGGACCGTCCGGCACCGAAGATGGTCGCCAATAGGAAGGGACGAGGCCGGCTTGTTAACGAGGCCAAACTAGATGAAAGACGGCAAAGGGCTGAGAAAGAGGTCGCGGAGTCCACGTCAGCTGTCCAGAGGAGGACCCAATCAAGGCTCTCGGACATGTCAGTCCAGTCAGACGATGGCCAGCTAGATGAAACTAGGCTCTCAAGTGACCTTCAAGGTCAGGTCAACGAGAGCCTAGCCATTATAAAAAAGGTTGCCAGCAAATCGGGTAACCTAAAGGGCATCTTCGTGAAAGCCCTGAAGGAGGCTGCAAAGGCGATAGCCATAGCAGTGGACGTGCTCGCACAGCGGACAGCGACTGAGGAGGTGGCCCAGCTTCGTGCTAACAACACTAAGCTCCGCAATGATCTGGCGGACGTGAAGAAAGAGGTCAGTCTTTTACGGGCTGACCTCCAACAGCAAAAGAGCCGAGGGTTTGAACCCAATAAAGACCAGCCGGGGTGTTCCGACGAGCTGAAACGCTCAATATTGATGGAGGTCGGAACGATGGTGAGCGCCCGGATAGAAGGACTTCAGAGTAGGCTTCTACCGGAGCAAAGCGTGCGGCCCCCATTGGCTATAACCTCTAAAAAGCCGCATAAGCAGGCCGCTTCAGCATCGGTGAGGACAGAAGTAACGGCAACACTGATGGCTCCTGCTAACCCTGCCGCTACAAAGGGCACAACATCAAAAAGGGGCAAGGGCACGGGTAAGGGTAAAAGGACCCTGAAGGACCCATCAGTTGCAGAAGAGACCCCGCAATCACGTCCCCTACCTCCTGCTCCAGCAGATATGTCAGAAGGGTGGAACGTGGTTGCACGAAAAGGGGCTAAGAAGAAGAAGGTGGTTACTTCCCCACAACTTAAGAAGGCGTCTTCCAATAAGACTACTAAAGTGCCGAAGCTACGCAAGCCACGGTCAGCAGTTGTTGCGCTGAAACTGCAACCTAGTGCATCGGAGAAGAACCTGACCTACAGCCAAGTGCTCACCCAGGTCAAGGAGGAAGTTAATCTCGCAGACCTGGGAATCTCCGATATGAGGTTCCGAGTAGCATCGACCGGAGCGAGACTACTGGAACTCCCTGGGGCTGACTCATCGGAGAAGGCTGAGGCTCTCGCGCAAAAACTGCGAAGTGTGCTAGACGCTAACGATGTCCAGGTCACTAGACCCACTAAGTGCGCAGAGTTGCGCGTAAGTGGCCTGGATGACTCAGTAACGTCTGCGGAGGTGGCAACAGCTGTCAGCAGGACTGGTGGCTGCGATGTACGCGAAGTAAAAGTGGGCGAAGTTCGCCGAGACCGCGCTGGGCTTGGCACAGCCTGGGTTCGTTGCCCTGTGGCTGCTGCCAAAAAAGTGAGTGGGGGAAGATTGCTTGTGGGGTTCGTGTCTGCACGCGTTACCCTGCTGCAGCAGCGGGTCCTGCGCTGTTTCCGCTGCCACGAAGTGGGGCACGTGGCAGCAAAATGCGGGAGTGAGGTGGACCGCAGCTCCCAGTGTTTCAGGTGCGGGCGACCTGGGCACAGGCAAGCAGCGTGCTCTGACTCACCACGCTGTCCGGCGTGTGAGGAAGCGCAGAGACCTGCCCAACATCTGGCAGGCAGCGCTGCTTGCGCGAAGATCTGCGCGCAATTTAAGCGCAGGCGCGGGGGGAAAGGGGCGGCTAAGGCTAAAAGCCAGGCTCCTCCTGAAACCCAAAACAAGGGTGCGGAGGTTCAGCCAATGCACATCCAATAATGGGTGTGCATATATTACAGGCGAACATCAACCACTGCGCCAGAGCCCAAGACTTATTGGTCCAAAGCTTGGCGCAGTGGTCGATACACGTGGCGGTTGTTGCGGAGCCCTACAGCGTTCCCGCCAGGGACGACTGGGTCGTCGACAACACCGGGGTGGTAGCACTCATCACCCGGGTTGCTGCGGGTTCCCCGCCTTTCTCACGAGTTGAGAAGGATGCGGGATGCGTTGCAGCACTTGTCGGCGACCTAGCCATCGTCGGTGTCTACTTCTCCCCCAATCGAACTCTAGCGGAGTTCGAGGAATATCTCATCCGACTGGGGGAAATAGTAGAACGACTACGTCCGGCGGAGGTCCTGGTCGCAGGAGACCTGAACGCAAAGTCCAGCGTGTGGGGCTCTGCAACGACGGAGGTGCGTGGTGTGACGTTGTCGGAGTGGGTGATTGCCACCGGTTTGTCTGTCCTCAATCGGGGGACGACCAACACGTGTGTGCGAAGGCTGGGCGGGTCCGTCGTGGACGTGTCGTTCGCAAGCCCGGCCCTAGCCCGCCGTGTTCGGGGTTGGCGAGTGCTGGAAGATGTGGAGACTCTCTCGGACCATCTCTACATCCGCTACGAGATATCTACACATCCAGCGGAGCCGCCAACTCCCAGTCCCACCTCGTTAGAGTGCGGACCGCGGTGGCAATTGAGTCGCCTCGACAGGCAGTTGTTGGAGGAGGCCGCGATAGTGGAAGCCTGGCTGCCCCAGAGCTTGGCGTCTGCAGAAGACGCTGCCACCTGGGCGCAGAGGGCGATGACGCGTATCTGTGACGCGTCAATGCCCCGTTCCAGGCGTCGTCCGCAACGGCGACAGGTGTACTGGTGGTCGGAGGAGATCGCGCAACTGCGTAACATCTGCGTTGCCGCGAGACGCCAGTACAGCCACTATCGCAGACGGGTACAAAAGGAAGAGCAGGAAGAAGACCGTTTGTACCGCGTCTATGTCGAGGCGAGGACGCAGCTGCAGGAGGAAATCGGTCGTGCGAAAGGCGAATCGCACGATCAGATGGTGGCGGGAATAGACCAAGACCCGTACGGCACGCCTTACCGAATGGTGCTCGGTAAGCTACGGGCTTGGTCTCCACCCCTGACGCAGACACTCCGACCGGATATCCTCCGAGGAGTGCTGTCGTCGCTGTTCCCGCAGCGGGCCAACTTTTTACCACCTTCGATGGCCCGCCCTGCAGCGCGTGAGGAGGAGGAGGACGACAGTGTCACACCACAGGTCGAGGAGGAAGAGCTCGAAGAGGCTATTCGCCGATCTCGGCACAAGAGCACCGCCCCTGGGCTGGATGGCGTTCCCGGCCGGGCCTTAACTCTGGCCCTGAACACCCTGGGGCCTAGAGTGCGAGGGCTATTCTCTGCCTGTCTGGCTCAAGCCATAATTCCACAGCGGTGGAAGACAGGCAGGTTAGTCCTCATCAAGAAGGAGGGTCGCCCGGCGGATTCAGCCTCCGCCTACAGGCCCATCGTGCTCTTGAGCGAGATCGCCAAGCTCTTCGAGCGTGTTGTAGCCATGAGGCTACAACACCATTTGGAGAGGACAGGCCCGGACCTCTCGGACCTGCAGTATGGCTTCCGCAGGGGGCGGTCGACGGTGGATGCCATACTCGAGGTGAAGTCCCATGCGCAGGATGCGGTTGCCAGGGGCGAGGGGGTAATGGCGGTGTCTTTAGACATCGCCAACGCCTTTAACTCCCTGCCCTGGCCTTGCATTAAGGAGGCACTCATCTACCATCGTGTGCCTCCATACCTGCGCCGCGTCATCGGGGCTTACCTGTCCGGGAGGTCTGTGACCTTTCCCGCTCCTGGAGGAGGTTGGGAGGAGTTCGGGGTGTCGGCCGGTGTTCCACAAGGATCGGTGCTGGGTCCGATCCTCTGGAACATCGGGTACGACTGGGTGCTGCGGGGCAGCACCCTAAGGGGGGTAAGGATCCTCTGTTACGCCGACGATACGCTGGTCTTGGCGCAGCAGAGGACCTATCGGGAGGCGGCGGTTCTCGCCACGGCCGGAGTGGCTGAAGTCGTCGGCCGCATCAAGCGGCTAGGCTTAGAAGTCGCCTTGAACAAGTCCGAGGCCCTATATTTTCATGCTCCGAGGAAGGGCCCACCACCAGATGCCCATATCATCGTCGGTGGCGTCCGAATCGACGTGAAAAGGAGCATGAAATACCTCGGACTTGTTCTGGACGGTCGGTGGAGTTTTCGGGGCCACTTTTCCACCTTGGCCCCGAAGCTGTTGAAAACAGCGTCGGCCTTGGCGCGCCTCTTGCCCAATGTGAATGGGCCGAGCGCCTCGAGCCGACGGCTGTACACCGGAGCGGTCAGGTCGATGGCCCTCTACGGTGCCCCCGTATGGGCGGACGCTCTGGATCGGCACAACGTCACCCTGCTGCGAAGGGCGCAGAGGGTGATGGCCATCCGGGCGATACGCGGGTACCGGACCATCTCCGGTGAGGTGGCGTGCGTGCTGGCTGGAGTCCTGCCGTGGGACCTGGACGCTATTTCCCTAGCGTCGATCTATTGTCGGCGTCGGGGCCCAGCGTCGGGGGATCCGGCAAGGTCAGCACCACAGGTGGAGGAGCGGGAAGCCGCATTGGAGGCGTGGGAGTCCCGGCTGGCAACACCATCCGCCGGCCAGAGGACGATCGAGGCAGTTCGTCCTGTCTTCCGCCAGTGGTTGGCGAGGCGTCACGGCGTCTTAACCTTCCGCACCACGCAGGTACTCACGGGGCACGGTTGCTTCGGGAGATACCTGTGTCGGGTCGCTGGGAGGGAGCCCGACGCTCGCTGCCACCACTGCGACGACTGCCTCGAGGAGACGGCCCAGCACACGTTGGAGGTGTGCAGTGCCTGGGCGTCTCAACGTCACGCTTTGCGCGACGTCATAGGGGACGACCTCTCTCTTCCGGCCGTGGTCAAGGCCATGGCCGGTTGCGAGACGTCGTGGGACGCGGTCTCCTCTTTCTGCGAGGCAGTGGTGCTCGAGAAAGAGGCAACGGAACGGGCGAGGGAGGCATCCGCCAATCTCGCCATCCGCCGCAAGAGACCGGGTCGCCAGAGGGCGGCACACGACCGCCGCCTTCCGCCCTAATCGGCCAGAGGGCGGACAGCTTGGGGAAGCTGGCCGCCTACTCACCTGGCCCGAGTAGGCGCGCGCAGGTCGCTCCCGCGCGCTACTCCGAGAAGGCCGTCGGAGGCGTTCCACCGCCCCTGACTCCGCGACGTGCCTAACAGGCTCCCGCCGCCGTGATTCACGGAAGACTGTGCAGTTCCCGTGTCTCACAGCCGAAGGCGGTCGAGGAGGAGCACCGTGAGGTTTTAGTGGGTATGTGGTACTGGCCTACATCTGCCGGTCCGCGAGTCCCACATAACCCGTTCGAGTCCCCACTCGTTCTGGTATCCGTAACAGGATTTCCTCACGTAAAAAAAAAAAAAAAAAAAAAAAAAAAAAAAAAAAAAAAAAAAAAAAAAGGCCTATACCCATTAGGGGCCTTAACTTTTTTTCTCTCTTTTTTTTCTCTCGTTTTTTTTTTCACTTCTTTTATTTGTGAAATTTAAATATAGCATAATATTTGTAAACATTGTACTGAAGTTAAGGAAATAAAAAGGCTTATTATTATTATTATGAAATGTAAAGGCGCCAGGACCGAACCCTGAACTGTTCCTTCAGACACTTTCATATTAGTACTACAACTATTGCCTATTTTTACGTGGTAACTTTTATTTGTAAGGTAATTGTTACACCAATTCAACAGTGCCCAGTGGCCCTCTTATTCTCGTATTAACTAGTCTTAGTGCTCGTTTATCGTGATTTAAAGTATCAAATGCGCGAGAAAAGTCAACAAACAACGCCAAAACACGAAGCTTCTGATCTACCGTGTATTTACTTGATCTCATATATATGATAATTGTAGCAACATATTAATTATTTTGAAGCTAAATAATGTTGAGAGCTTCATTTGTATTTTTGATTTCTTATTCGACTTTTTGTCTCTTGGTCCTATAATTATAAGAAGACAAAATGACATGCACTTTCTATATAAAATATACGTACCTATAAGCTATTTTAATTAAAGCTGTGTTAAGGCAGAATGAATCTAGTGACATTTCATTAATTGCATGTTGGAGTGACGAAATACAACACATTCTTTGAAAGCTAGGAAACGACGAAATTAGATAAATTCTAATTTTAAAATGTTATTCGACACTGACAAAAGAAAACATTAAAAAAAAAATATAATAATTCTACGTAGTGGTAGTTAAACAGGCGGCCTAGAAATTGGTTTCACGCTTTACGCTTTATCACGCATATTGCAGGGTAAGCAGAGAGAACAGCAGAAATCAAATCAAACTAGTGTTAATACACTCCGTTGCTTAGTCCCTGCTTTCTTCGTCCCCACTTTTCGCCATTTACGAGGCATTGTGTGTTGAGTGACAGAGCGAAGAAAATGGAAAAAGAAAAATCCATCTTCCCCGTGTGGGAATCGAACCCTCAAACTGTCGCACTTACAGGCAGATGCTTACGCCTCAGCGCCACGACGGTCCTTCGACCAATTTGGTAAAGTTTGGAAACCGTGTAAAAGTTTAGCACGCAAAGTCATACGTTGTCATCAAGCTACGTCACAACTCTTACATGCTTATTATAAATTATTTATGTTGTTAGCATGTCTATAGAAAAATTGTAAAACATTTTCGCTTTCCGAATAAAATTGGTAAAAAGTATCATTTAGCAAGAGAAAATGCTATTTCCTAAATATTCTTAGGATTAGAGCAAATGGACGTTTGCCAGAGGGATCGAGTTTATCTATAGGTCATTACAAAATAGATCACAATCGTCCTCTAATTCAATGTAAGCCTTATAAGAAATACACAGTACAATTTGCTATACAAATAGTTTTCTAACATCCATATTTTGTTTCTACCTTTCGGTCTAAAAGCTTTTCCTTTCGGGATCATTTTATTTTTAAAGCATATTTTAGACTTAGGATGGACTTAACTAATAGTGACTTTACAGTTCTATGTTACATCTAATCTTCTCTAACATATTTTACTTACATTTGTATTTCTAGGAAAGACCGACATATCAACGGGAAAGAAAAAGCTAGTTCAAATGTAATGAAATAATACTATATTACAAAATTTAAAAGTTTATTGTCAATTGATAAATTTAGTAGTAATAGATAAAGATAAATTGATGTACTTTATGTTTTTAAATATAATTAGTCACTTTATATATATTGAAAAATTTAAAACTCATATTATAAAACTATAATAGTTTTTAGAGAAAAATAACACTATGAGATTGATGGAGTAAATTGTGTTTTACAGATAATCTCGAAAAGTCAAAAATAAAGAACTTAATCGAACTTAATAAAAATATTTTATTTGTTATTATTAAAACGCCAACTAAAACAAATAAAGTGACGTCCATAAAAAATTACATTTCAAAAGGTATAAAGATACCTGTATTTAATTTGTCGACCATTTTGCCTAATGAAAATCCTGGGGTAATAAAACTTCACTTTTATTGTCAACAAATCATTCGGCTATCTCGACTCATTTACATTTACAGTCATAGAAAAAGACAATTTTTATAACCAAATTTTCATTTCAATACCTTAAAATTACAGAAAAAACACTAGTTAAATAATTTGTTTTAATTTGTAAATACCTAATTGTACAAATACTTCAAAATAAAAGTATTATCAAAACAAACTAATAAAACCTGTGCAATTTAAATGAAACTTTTAATAAAGCTCAATTTAATAAATATAAAATAATCGACAGTAGTCAATAACGAGATAATCGATAGTGTAAATATGCTTAAGATATATTTATGGCCTGCAATTTGATTTTCATCATAGATATATAAGCCGAACGGAACGGAATAGCATGACGCATCGTCCTTCATGACTTCGTAACTAGAGGGGTCAATTAAAAAAATATTCAACTTAAGTGAAGGTAGACATTGCAAAGAAATATATTTTGTATTACTTATAAATTATCAATATGTTTCTTGAACACACAGTGATTCCAAAGTGGTTATTTTTCTTTAAGCCGACATCAAAACACATTCTTAGGAGCATTTCACACAATCCCTTGTTAGTGTGCACATAGGTCCTAAAATGAAACCACATGCAAAATTGAAATCTCCCAGCACTCGCAGTAATGAAGTTACATATAAAGTATCAACCCCTACAAACAACCCCTTAGGGACTGAATTTCGTTTCAGTTTTGGTTTCTGAAATTTCGTGATGAGTAAAGTTAGAGTGGAGTTTCCCTAACATAACGTTGCCGATTATATCTTAGAATATTTCCAATGTTGAAATTGACTAATTAATAAACGAGAAATATGAGCGCTTATCAAATTTTTGACGTGACAACGTCTTAAATTAGGTTGTGCGGCTCGGAGTCAAATATGAAAATGGTAACGTAACGATGTGTCAACTGTCACCGAACTATGATCGGTCCGCCGCGCGTATCACTTGACACATGTACAATGTTTTAGTAAACAAAATATATTTTCTATAGTTAAAATTTGTGCAATTTATACTATAATTATTATTCATATCAATAAATATTCTACCGAGAAAAAGACGTTGTCACGTAAAATTTTCGCCCGTAAAATCCATTTTACAGGCAACCATTTTTTTTTAATAATATAAGCGTAAAAACAATATCTAACTCAATATTATCGTCGCTATGACGGAGTTTCGATGTTAGAAGCCAATCTTTCATAGAGAATATACTTTCTGATATCAATAGGCCGGTTCTCGTACGATAATAAGTACAGATCTGTAATAAAAACTCTCGATTTTTTTATATTTAAAATTAATAAATTTATAAATAATACAATAATTTCAATATCAAATATTTTCAAAACTAATGAAAATGAAGTCAATTAAAGATTTTATGTCAATCGGGGCTGTTGCATGCAGTCATCTCTGTCCGAATACACTCGAAACATGTGGTCTACGTGTTTCTATGTTTTTCTTTAAAAATTAATCTTCATAATAAATTAAACTCACCAAAAAGAAGAAGCAACAGATCGCTAACAGCCAAGCTGAACAAGTAGTAATTAGTCGCTGTGTGCAGTCCAGGGTTCCTCACTATAACAACACATACACACACATTTCCTACGACTCCGGTCAAAAATATTACCAAAAGAACGACACTTATAGGTATTATTTCATTTAAGGGCAATCTACGGGATCCCATCAACCACCATAGCATCTCTTCCTCACTGCAGTCGAAAGTTGTTAAATTATTACAACGATTGTAAAAGTCCTCGTACGTCTCGTTGTGTCGTAAAAACTCTTGAGGTTCCATAATTTTTTTTAAAGGAGAATAGTTAGTTTAGTTATACATTTTGTAATTTAAAATATAATTGCATATTTTTCCCTGAAATTATATTCATGGACTTTAACAGTTTATTTCAAATAATTTCATTTCTAACACGTATTAAAGTATGTTTCTCACATTGTTTTTTTTTAAAACTAATTTTTATAAAACTAAAATATAAAAAGGACATAAAATATACATGTAAAATCGCAGTATTTTATATATTATTATAACAACTGTAGGAACGTAAAATTTGTAACTTCAAGTGTTTAAATATACGATATATCAACAAATTTCCCGACATCGGCAGACGTCCTCCTGGCGGGAATACCTCGCGTATACTGAAAGCTGCAAGGGACTTTGCGAAAAGCTCTTCAGTAAAAATAATTTATTTTACATAAATTGTGTAACAACTTTTCTATTTATTTTTGTCGAAACTACGACTGGAAGTTTATTTATTGATAGTTTCTGGCTTCAGCTTTGGAAACACTGCTTCAGTCAGATACATGTCAATTGTCGACTCCGCTACAATGGCGTCAACTTCATATTTTACTAATACTTGACTTTGTTCGAAATTTAAACCAAAAATTTAAACTTTACCTATTTATATTTTTCAAGATATTAAAAAGGCAAAAACAATAAGATGCAAAAAACAGAATAAAATTAAAGGAAATGTGAAGTCGAAGTGGGTAAGTCTGTACAGTGTACTGAAGTGGTTTATTTTTCGAAAACCATACATACTAGTTAAACAAACTTATTATTGTCCAAAGGCACGGATGGATGAATATGGAGAAATTCACCATCCAGGTCAATGCCTCGCAGAGATCATGCTCACTCAACTTGCGAAATTTAAAAAGGAGAAAATAATAAAATAATATACTACTACTATCATCAATAAAATGTAAATATATTGAGCCTAAATATTTTGTGTTGCGCTTGTTGACGTAATGGTATCATTGAAATTTTTGTTACAATATAAAATGAATTAATGAACCACAAGGTTTCCAAATGCTTACTATGAGTGCTTTCTAAAGTATTCCTCATAAAGAGGATGTCGAGCATCTACCATGAATGTTATTACAGAGACAATATACGCACTCATGTTAATCGCGGCGATCCCTCCTTATGAATATAAAGGTAATATTTTAAACGGCGAATGAGATTATTTATCATTCTAGCGTATATTTAATTTATACCTTAACTTTCATATTATTTTAGATATTTTATATGATTTTCTATCTTAATGTGACTGCGAGTGCGATGATTGTTGTGTTATTGTATTTGTTGGCTGGAAAATAAAGCCATCATTCAAGATACTTCTCAAAAATTGGACAGACCTTTATAAAGCTGATTGTGCTAACACTAACGTAGCTCCATCTCATTACTGTTTGTGTGGGACATATACGTGTATGTGTGTGTGTGTGTATGTGTGTGAAAAGAGTAAACTCAAAAATTATATCGCTTATGTACGTTTTAATTTTTTCTAACAAATCATATTATACCACCTTATTTTTTGGGAGGTTATATTATTTTGTAAACCAAAGCAAAAAGTGTTTAAGAGAAAGAGCTTCATCTCAACGACGACTCAGGCGACGTTATTATGCAAAAAACAGACAGAAAGGCTTGTGTCAATAATAATGAGGGGTGTAAAAACATTACAGAGATAAGCAACTGTTTCTAAATCACAGTAGAGTCTCACATAATCCGCATCGCATTTCACCCGGCACGCACATACTTGTAACAGGGATTTTTCCCAAAAAATAACCAAATTCGTCTCTAAATCTAGTAAGTGAAATTTACAATATACAAAAAGTACCACAAATTTTATGTATTGTACACAAAAATTAAGTGTAGATTGATATGAGTATACGTATATAATATATACTATATATATACATCATGTATCGTGTTCTTATTCGTTATTCTTGGCTCAGTAAGCATTTGTCTTCTTTGGAAAACCTAACAAAGCAGGCGGAAGTCTATCAATATATGTAGCTTGTCGTTAACTTGTCTCGGCCTAACTATTTTATAACGCCGGTAGATAAAAAATAAACACTGCATATGATATTAAACTTATTTAATCACTGTTTCACAACTTAATATGATGACTTATGCAACGAAAGTAACCCGAATCACTACACCGCCGCCTATTTTATATTACTCTCCTCTCCTCTCCACAACGCACCACCCGTCCTCGCCCCTCCTCGACAACAACTCCCCTCTCTAGTCAACACACCATCTGTTTTTTTCGTTACAGTCGGCCATCCTGAAACAATTGCACCGCAATTGGTGCAAACATAAGATTTTAGCTCTCCAATAAATCAATTAAATCATCCCTAGTAACTATGTCGTCATCGCTACTAGTCTCACTACACTCAGGGGCACTTCGATAGGTACGGAGAGAATCGGCAGCCACAATACCAGAGAACTTTTTGTAACCACGCATGCCTTTCACACTTCTAATTTCGTAACGGGCATTATTCAAGACTTTTTGTACAATGTAAGGCCCAGAATAAAGCACTCGCAATTTATTATTCACGTTCTTAACTTCACCCCCTGACGGTGCTTGTTTCCAGAGTACTAAGTCCCCCTTTTTGAACATTTTCTCAGGTTTATGGCGTTTGTCATAATTTCGCTTCATATTTTCAGCTTGGCGCTATAACGTTTTGATGCATTTTTACGTCTTTCTCCTACAGATGTTGACTCTTCATTGCCGATTAAATTTGGCATAAGTCGACCTTTATGACTAAACATAATTTCGTATGGATGATAACCGAGACTTTCATTAATTGTATTATTCATCCCCCATACAATGTCTGGCAGACATTCTGTCCACATATTAGGGTCGACATTGCGAGTACGTAAGGCATCTAATAGTGAACGATTGTACCGCTCGACTTGGCCATTGGCCCTGGGACAAGCTATTGCGTTCAATGTGTGGTGAAATTGATGTTTCATTGAGAACTCCTTAAAAACTCTACTAGTAAAGGCTAAATTTCTATCAGATATTACTTTCTTAGGGAAACCAAATAAACTAAACATGTCCTTGAGGACTGTAACAGTCTCCACAGAATTAATTGTTCTGGTGGGACGAGCTAATAGAAATTTTGAAAATGAGTCAACGATCATTAAAATGTATTGATAACCTTTTTTTGTCTTACAAAAGGGGCCAAGATGATCAATATGAACGAGTTCCATTGGAACACTAGGCTTAGGGATAGGGTGCAATTCACCACTCGGCTTTCCATAATTACCTTTAGCATAAGCGCACTCTAAACAATTATTTATATACTTTTTAATAAAACGAGTCATTCTGGGAAACCAATAATCAGATTTAATTAATTCTTCGCACCGTTTAAAACCTACATGACCTATTTGGTCGTGAAACTTTTGCATGAACTTCCACCTAGCGAATGTCGGAACGACTAATCTATCCCCATTTAAAGTTATTCTATATAATCGGTCATTTTTAATTTTGTAATTATTTTTGATATCACTACACGGGTTTCCTTCAGATAACTGCTTTATAATATTTTGTAACTTGTCATCTTGTAATTGTATTGTTAAATACCAATCATCGCTGGATATCATATTAACATTGACAATATTCACAAAGGATTTTAATTGATCGATATTATTTTGCATTGCTTTATCAGTTGATGGATTACGGCTCAAGGCATCGACATGCTTCATACGATCTCCAGGTCTATATTCGATTAAAATATCAAATTCCTGAATCGTAAGCCACCAACGTGCTATACGAGGCACTAAATCTTTTTTCAATAAAGTGTATCTCACAGCGGAACAATCTGTAACTACTTTAACTGAATGTCCTAGTATATAAACTCGAAAATGTTTCAATGAATCCACAACCGCTAGAGTCTCTAATTCGTAACTATGATACATTGATTCTTCGCGCGAAGTTACTCTGCTAAAATAGAATACAGGCTTTAATTCTTTTTCGTTTTGGTACTGAAATAAAATACCGGCTATACCGTTTTTACTCGCGTCTGTATGAATTTCACAAGGCAAGGAGGGATCATATAAGGCAAGAACCGGTCGTGAACATAATTTTTGTTTTAATTCATTGAAACATTCGTTTTGTCTTTCACCCCATACCCATTCCGATGACTTCTTTGTCAAATCGGTTAATGGTTTTGCAATAATCGCAAATTTATTTATATATTTTCTAAAGTAACTACATAACCCTAAGAACTGACGCAACTGATGTAAATTGGTAGGTTTAGGAAAATTAAATACCGCGTTTATTTTTTGGTTACCCGGCCTTATACCATCCGCACTAATTTCATGACCAAGAAAGGATACACTAGATTTAAGAAATGCGCACTTTTTCATATTTAACTTTAAATCAGCTTCTTTTAATTGAATAAGAACTCTTTCCAGTAATTTTAGACCGTCTGTCACATTAGAAGTGGATAACAACATATCATCCATAAAAGTAATAATTTCATTACTACCCACAAGTTTTACTAATTTTTGAATAACGCGCATAAATACTGATGGTGCGTTGGCTAACCCAAATGGTACTCTTAGATATTCATATAGTCCGTCTGGTGTGACGAAAGCCGTCTTATTGATAGAGTCGGAATGAACCTTTATATGATGATAGCCAGAAAACAAGTCTAAACTTGTAAAACAATGTTTACCCGATAATTTAGACAATTGGTCATCAATGTGTGGCATAGGAAACCGATCCTTTACTGTAATTGCATTTAGATCCCTATAATCAACACATAGTCTATAATCACCATTTTTCTTACGCACAAGTATTATTGGAGATGCATACTCTGAATTGACTCCCTAACTATACCACCACTAATTAAGTCGTCAACTAATTTAGATACTACTTGTCTCTCCGTATGAGCTAATCTATAGGGTTTTCGAACTACTGGTTTACTGGTATTAAGTTCAATCCTCATTTCACCTAAATTTGTACAACCTATCGCCTCGTTCGTACTAGCAAAACAATTTTTGTATGATTTTAATAGTTCAGTTAACTCAATTTTATAATTTTCGTCAACATCTCCCACATCAATATTTGCCAATTCCTGATTAAAGTTAATACTCATCTCATCTCTCCTCAAAATTAAATGATTTGAACTCACCTCTAACTCAGTTGTACACTTCTCGGCTCTGGCAATCGTCATCCCCTTTTTCCAAACAATGGAGTCGGATCCAATATTGCAGACCCTCACATAGCCTTCACCGTCCTTGAGTACTGTGCTCGCTATAGCGTAAACAACTTTGCCCATGCTGTATCGTCTCGGCTTCGTGTAAAAATTACCTAAATCCGCTCCATTCACTTTTACCCTCACCAGGTTGTCGCCAATGGGTACAACTGTATCTTCTATTAGTTCAACTCTGAAACAGCTCGCTTCATCACACGTATCGATATTCATTAAGTCGTTAGGTATATTTGGTACTTTAGATAAGGTGACCCCGTATTTAGAAACGCATAACATAACATCTTCTCGATTAATAATAGTTTGTCCTATTATTAAAACAAAATTTCCCAAATCAACATCGGTGACTACGGCAGAAGTTTTAATAGTCACGTTGTCGACTAAAAGATCGAACTCAACTTCTCCAATAGCACGAACAGAGCTATTATTAAAACCCTTTAAAACAGTATTTGTAGGCTTTACCTTTAGTTTAAGTGCGTCCGATGCCTTCTTGTTGATAACATTTAACTCGCTCCCTGTATCGATGTAAGCTTTCATGTGTACATCATTTACACGAACATTTTTCTTATATACATCGTTTAAATTTGATAATAGCTGTACCTTCTTATAAGTTACCTGTTCACTATCAGCAGTGCACGTGCTCGCCACATGACCTAGTTTACCACATCTAAAACATTTACGTCTATCAGGCAACTTACAGGTAGTGGCAACGTGTCCTATCTCATTGCAGCGATAGCAGACCGGTGATTTTCTTGTATTGGTATTATCCAACTGGCTGGTAGACCTTTCAGCGTTCAAAGCTTTCGAAAACCCAACAGTTTTGACAGGATAGTTTTGCGTTCTCTGTGAATTGTTTTGATAAGAATCAAAGGCAGATAGAAAACCTTCATACAACTCGTCTGGAGTATGACATTGAAATGCTTGTGCATTTGCTCGAAGTTCTTGAGGCAGCCCACGTACAATGCAGGATACAGCGGCTTGATCACTCAATTGGCACCTGTAGCACATGGCTAACTTTTCCTGAAAATACTTTGTCATAGATTCAGTTGGGAGTTTCTTTCTAGACATGAGCTCATCTAACAGAGATGCGTAATCATGATGACGTGGAAAAGCCCTTATAATCATAGATTTCCATTCTTCCCACGAATAATCATACGAATCCAATCTATTAAACCATTGTCTAGCCTGTCCTTGTAGCTTTGATTGTAAAATAAATGATTTAGTTTCGTCATTCCAATTATAAATTACGCCTAATTGCTCAATTTTCTTAATCCAACTTTTTATATTTAAATCACGATTATCAGGATCGTAATCAGGAACTAATTTTTCTGTACTTTGTAATTTTGTAGATCTGATATTTAATTCACTATATAAACGTTGATTTACTGCTTTATCTACCCTCCTTTTTATCAATTCTTTAACAGGCATAGATTTCTTACTAGATTCACTTACTTGTGAGTCGCGGTGCCTTTTTATTCGTAAAGAATATCCAGGGTCCTCACGGGTTCTCTTCATTTTGCGGTAATCCCTCTTCTGATATATAACGCCGGTAGATAAAAAATAAACACTGCATATGATATTAAACTTATTTAATCACTGTTTCACAACTTAATATGATGACTTATGCAACGAAAGTAACCCGAATCACTACACCGCCGCCTATTTTATATTACTCTCCTCTCCTCTCCACAACGCACCACCCGTCCTCGCCCCTCCTCGATAACAACTCCCCTCTCTAGTCAACACACCATCTGTTTTTTTCGTTACTATTTACTACATTTTTATGTTGGTCTTTGAACTGATATGTACAAGACATAAAACTGATATGAGAGATTTATCTAGACGCCTTCATGACAGTTGAAACATCGTGAATAACAACAAATACATGATTCCTGCACAAGAAGAAATACATTATTCCTGATGGTTACACTCAATGTGTGTGACGCGGCGCAGTGGAACATTATCAGATTTTAAGTAATAGTTACGGGTTGGATCGCCCTTTAGTGGAATGACTTAAAACTGGGCCGTAGTGGAATAGATACATTATTGTCAATTCCTTGTTCCGATAAACAAAGCTCGGCATTAAGTTTTATCGGAAAAAACAAAATATCACGAAAATTAAGGGTTAAATAGTGAATTGTTTTGACTTATTAGTTTTTCTCTGCCTACAATACTATCCGAAAATGGGATGAATATTAAATATAATAAAATGTAATTTTTATTAGATTTATTAATCAATTATCTGCGTTTAACGTTGCTTACCTTCCCTTTCGACTTCTTGTCAAAATGTCGTCTTTGTGTTACAACTTTATAAACTTTGCATGAGTTTTGTTTTGAGCTCATTAAGTGTCAAAAAATACCACAATCTATACAGAGAGCTCTCATATAAAGTTAATAAGTTTAAAAAAATTCTAAAACTTTAAGACTCTACAAACAAATAGTAAGTAACAAGTACAACTATTCATCTTAAACCTATATACGAGCATTAAATTTGCTTTAAAAATTGTAATATAAATAACATTTTTAGCAGGTTAGGTATATTATATATATTGTTGAGCTTTTTTAGAATATCATATCATATAATAAAATAAACATTGTTTATTTTCATTATGATACATAGTATACAATAAAGAAAGCAAAAGTATACAACTCACTCTCATATAACTAAGTCTTATTTACTTCACGACATCAAATTCACTATTTCAAATTCACTTTTGGACTAGCATGTTCGTATATTATTAAAAAATGCTCTTTCCGAGATTTTCATAAATTATTGATTAGTATTTTCCATTAGTATTTATAAATCTACTACATTATTACGCTAAAATACAAAATTACCTAATACATAAAATACAAAATATTATTCGTATTACATAGTACCGTATACCATAGTAACATTCTAGTAAATTGTGGCCAAAACTACCTATAAGTGTTTCTGTTGCTCCAAACCAATGAAATAACTACAAGATGTTGCCTCTTTAATAAAAGCATCCAGTTCAATTAGATTATCATCTGATAAATCCTGTTACAAAGACATTGTTGATACTTACCAATATCTTTATTTCAACAATAACTAGTTAGCAACAAAGTATTGGTCTCCCTCCCGAGGAGGCTTGATTAATATATTCTCCTATCTAATGGTTAAGGATTAAATAGAAATGTTATTTTTTTGATCATCAGTTAATAACCTTAACCAATATTGCCTCGAGTTATTTTTTTAATTCTAGTGTTTTGAAAACAAATTTTTACTTATTGTTATCGATTCATTAATGTAAACGGAGTTGTGTCCTAGAGTTGGGTCTTTAGGCCTCCCACTAATAAAATATTATATGAATTATATTAAATGAATTTTCCACAAAGTACAAAAACAACCAAAATATATTATGCAATAATGTTCATGACATTTTTAGGTGCATTTATATTTAGTCTGCTGCTTTGTCCTTTTGTTACAGAAAAACGTAATTTATACCTGAGCTAAAAGTTAATTCATCGACTGTGACCACAACGCTTTTAAATTCTTCGCTACAGCTGAAATCGGAACAAACCACCATTGGTTATAAAATAATAGGCCCATGCCCTCAATTATAAAAAATTCATAATTTATCATCTATTTGATATCACTTACTAAATTATCCATTTATGTGTAATGAATCAAACCAGGTTCCTTCTCCAATTACATTTATTAATACTGATATTACAAATATTTAAATTATTTGATAGACAAATAACGAGTGACATTCAAGACAATATCTTATTTCTTTATACAAATAATAAAATATCGATAAATTACAGTACAATTAAGTGATAAAATAACAAATCACAACACAATATCTTTATTTCAACAATAACTAGTTAGCAACAGAGTATATAAAGTAAAGTTTTGACAAATTACTGTACTATTTCCATTGTTACTATTAGTTACTAAATTGGTTAACTAAAATAGTGTTGTGTTCGTACGAAATGAAATAAATGATTATATGAGTAATATAGTTACAGGTACCGTAGTCTTCAATTCACAAATTTATTTTTAAAATTACCATACTTATACTAATTATTATTCGATTGTCACTCACTCAAAATAGAATTATGCAGAAAGACAGCTTATGAATATGGCATATAAGAACTTCAGAGTTTTAAGTCAATTAGGGAGGGGATTATTAATTAAACACTGGTGCAAATTTATATAAAACTTTTTGTTCTTTTGAATTGAATTACTTGAGAATTTGTAGAAAATAAAATATATTAATATATAAATATAAATAAAATAATAAAATATATTATACGTTTTATTAAATTATTTTCAGAAAGTGTCAAATAGTGTAATATACGTAAGTTATTAAAATATAATTAGCTTTAAGATAGTACTTTTGAAAATATTTTTTGTGAGAAATGAAAAAAACAATGAATTTAGAATTTATAATCCTCTTTAAGCAAATATGGTCTGAAATAATTCTGAGAATGAAGCTCAATCGTTGTACTGTATAACAGTATATACCATAGATAATATACGGAAATTTTCAAAATTTTCATATATATATATATATATATATATATATATATATATATATATATATATATATATATATATATATATATATATATATATATATATATATATATATATATATATATATATATATATATATATATATATATATATATATATATATATATATATATATATATATATATATATATATATATATAATTAATAAATTGAATATCGTATAATATAATGCTGGCTGATTGAGTTCTAGGCAGCATAAATAAGAAAAAAGAAAAGAAATGAGAAAATGGCGCAAGTGTCATGTAAATATTGGTTACTTGGAAAATTCTAGAACAGTTAATATATAAAGCTAAATATAATGTTATAAAATGATAGTAATATTATTAACTGCAAATAAAGACATGGAGATGTTTCACGAGGTATGTAGAATTATTATAGGAAATATTTACCTATAACGTCTGCCGCCATATTTATTTATTGTTGTAAGGGAAATAGGCGGTAAAATGGTATTGTTTGTCATTCATATTATAATCGAATCTACTTCATAGTTGCTTTTAGATGTAGATAAAAATTACCACATATATGTTACGTTCCTAATGATATATCTACACGATATTGTGATGATTTTACAAAATTTGTATTTTATTTTTAAATATTACTTGTTTTATTACTTTATCTATGTTCTAAAAACAATTACATTAGTTTTTAAGTAAGTCTTTCATTTGACGTTTAAGCTTGTTAAAGGGTATTTGATTTGACTATTTTATTTACTATTGTTAAAAAGTAAGTAATTTGACTATTGTGATTTGCCTATTTTATTCAATATTGTTCATGATTTGACTATAGTATTTAATATTGTTAAAGAAAGTAAGTGATTTGACTATTTTATTCAAAATTGTTTAAAAAAGAAAGGGATTTGACAATAATGGGGGGGCATTATAAAATAACGATGGGCTAGTCAAAGATTTTTTAATTGATCTGGAGCGCTGACGAGAGCTGGTCGTAATTATTGTCCCTTGTAATTAATATTTAATTATAAGAAGATTGTATTTTGTATTAAATGTTCAAAACCGACGAAGTACTGAAATATATTAATAAATAAGAAGAAAGGCGTTTTATTATAATATTTATATAATATATAATACATAATAATTAAGAATATACAATACTAGTATATCATTATAATATGATATTAACTTTAACTTAAAAATCTATAAATATTTGTCATGACTGACAAAGTGTAACATTTGTTGAGGCTTTTGTACATAAAAATATAAGATATTTTACTTATTAATAATGTATTACGAATATACGACTACTTATAACTGATGTCGATGACACTCTCCAATATTGCTTGGCGTCACAGAGGCTATATGTACAGCTAAAGAGAACTGCCGTGTCTGTGTTGGATATTTACGTAGGGACCAATGCTTGAAATAAACAAACTAGACAATGTATGCCCAATGCATACATAGTCAGTAGTAGTTTGTGACATACGACAAGCAATAATAGGAATAGACATACGATAATAAAGAATAACAGATAGATATAAAGATAAGTTTGTAACGCTTAGCTATCACCTTCTTAAAGTAAATAAGTCTTACATGGGTCCTGGTACACACGTCTCAGAGAAAATTTTGTATTATATATAGAAAATTTTGTAATTTTGTAAGAAAGAAAATTTTGTATTATATAGGTATATATATATATATATATATATATATATATATATATATATATATATATATATATATATATATATATATATATATATATATATATATATATATATATATATATATATTCCGCACAAGGCAGGGTAGGCAGAGGGAACTGCAGGAACCATATGAACCTAGTGTTAAGACACTCCGTTGCTTAGTCCCTGCTTTCTCCGTCCCCGCTTTCCGCCGTTTTCGAGGCATTACGTGTTGAGTGGCGGAAGTCAACGCCGCATTTATTAAATTTGCTTTTAAAATTTAAAGTAAGTGTCAAAAGAACAATACTTGTAAATCTTATTTCTCTGTGCAAGGCCATTCTATATGCCAAGCCGAAACGATGAAATTTGATGCTATCAAGCTGAAGTCAATTTGAACTATCCAAATCGGATGTCGTCTCGATTACAGATAAAAATTAAAATTTTTCGAATTTTGTAAGTTATTTTTTCCGTTGACTGATTGTGAGACAGATCACTTGATTGATAATTTTTACATGAAAAAGAGGAAGTGTTGAATTTCTTTACGATTCCAAACGACTGGCCATAGGATAAGGATTCAAAAATATATGTAAATATATATGTTTTGTAAATATATAATATTCTTTATTGCACTAATATACATGGGTAAGGTCATTACAGTAAATTAAGTACACAAAGGTGGACTTATCTCTACAAGAGATCTCTTCCAGTCAAACTGTGGTTGTGGATGAGTGGCAACTAACGGGTGAAGCAAGTGCAATGTAAGGAAATACAAATAAGTATAATTATATATACACATATACATACATATATACATCTATATAAATACGTATACATACGAACCAATAAATATACATACACAATTACACGTATAAATACACACATATATATATAAAAACATATACACATATACAAATTTATAAATATATGCAGTTGATTAAATTAAAACCACCATCTAAAGTCAATCTTGTGCATTTAAATTTGTGAGTAGATATTTTTTTAATTGAGATTTAAACGAATTTAAGGATGGACATTTTTGGATAGATTTAGAAAGTTGGTTCCATAGGGATGCAGCATATACTGAATAGGATTTCTGGAAGAATTTGGTATTACTCTTCGGTATGTCTAGCGTCGGCAAGACGCAAGACCGCCTCGAGCGTGAAGGAGGAGGTAGGATGTTAAAACGCAATGTTTAGATATCTAAAGCTTGGTTTCAAGCTTATTTAAGAGGATAAATTCCTCTTTTAAACAGAGCTACATATGAGAGCAATGTGTACATTCATGAAATGTGAGTAGGGGTGATTGTGCTAGCGCAACTTTAGTTAAGAGAAATATAAAAATACTAATTGGACAACCACAAATATGTTTTGACTTATTTTACTAAAAAGTGGCTTTCAAAATAAACATTTTTGACTTTGTCAGTAAAATGAACTATTTTTCCGTTAAGCAATACAGACGGTACATCAGGTACAGTTATTTTAGATATTAGCCTTTGAACTTCCTACTATTATGGCTCGATTCTTATTAGGACTTATTTTCAGCTTTACAATATTGCTATAGATTTGTGGGCATTCTGCTCTGAGTATTAAAATATACGTTAAAAAACATTAGTTTATTCTTTATATTTAAATTTAAGTACTGACGTGTTTTGTTTGTAAAATAAATATACCTATGTTTGAGTAGATAAACTATCGGACCAGAAAGAGACAGTATTCATTTAGTAGCATGATTCCAGTGACAACCACCAAGTACATCATGAAACTAAAATTACGTACTTAAAATATAATCTTAATACAATAAGCCAGGAAATTTAAGGAAAAACAGTTGCTGTGTTGCTTATTTTATATAAAACGCTTACGTGAAATACATTAATGTAATTTCTAAGAAAATAGTATTGTTATCGCTTACCATTTTTAAATCCAAGTTTTTCAATAAATTCGACGCAGAGATAAAATACAACTTCTCTTAGATTTCTTGTAAAAAAATAATCTTGTTTACAAATATAAAATAATGTTTATATATTTAGTTTCTTTCACAAATATATTTATATTTTGTGGTACATTACATTTTCGGAATGGGCGATATTTTTAATATATAATGGATTAAAAAAGTGACAAAAATATACAGTATTAATATGACATTTCAATTCCTCATAAGCTTTCAAACATTAGCTTTGTACAGTAAACTTAAATTTCAGACTTAAGGAGTATTTTTTTAGTAAGAATAAACCAAACAAGTTTTTAATTTTGCTCTTTCTGTCTAAAATCAAGGTATTTCCTGTCGAGTGTCTAATTTTTGTTATTAGATCAGGTAAATGGTCACTGTGTCACAAAATTCTAATATATAGTAATACTAGATATTTCTATTCTCTACTTTAACAATCGCAATATTCGATGCCAGAGTTTATCTAACCAAAAAACTGTTTTGAATTAAATATAAATGTACTCAATTAATGAATTACTTAATGAACGTCAATTTTTATTATTTTTTATCTGACGATATTGATAATATTAATGAATTGTTATAGTTTATATTAACTGGAACTAGACTATTTCCAAATAAACATAAACTTACTTCTTAGATTTATCTGTATTTTAGGTTCTTGATTTTATTAAACATTATAAATATACATTATATTTGTAAGTAACTTCTTTACCTTAATTAATTTAAAACCGATATTAAGCATATACAAATGGAAGGCCTTTACCTGAAGGGATATCAGAGAAGAGAAAATTATATAATCGAGAGATAAAATATATATTTGTGCCTCGTGACAAATTATAACTACTTTTTTGTTCCACTGAAATAAAACACTTTTACACCTATACTTTAACTCACTAAGACAAATTGCGAAATCTACACGACTTGTGATAGTTTAAAAGAAATTTACTTCTCTTTTTCATTTGCTCAAAGTAAATCGGATAGTTTACAAAAACCTAATCTTTTATTATAAGTATTTTGTGACAATAAATGTTTAATTTTGTTTTTTATCACCTTAAAAAAAGTATATTTATATCAATGCAGGTCCCAAGTAGGCTTGTTCATTTAAATATTTTACTTTCTTTTAGTAATTCTTATTTCACTATTAATTATATACACTGTTAATAATAGTAATTCTTATTATACTTAAAGCAAAATGTTGTACCATATTGTGTTATAGCCATGTGTTGTGTGGTGGGTATTGCAGAAGAAAAATTAAAATCACAGTTAGAATAAAGAAAAATGTTTGGGAATCGTGAGGATCATTAATAAAAGAATAGAATAAAAGCGAGTAAAATCGCTAGTTAAATCGAAATCATTCGTTCAAAATGATGATTCTACGTTATCGCCCATAAAATATCTGTTAAGTGCGAGTAGTGCGAGTGGAACCTTTGATTTGTCAGTAAGTGAGAATTTATAGTAAATATATTGGATATCATATCAACATTAATTATTGATAAGCTTAAAAAGAAAGAAACAATTATTGCATCCAAACCTTGTATCTGTATATAAATTCATACAAAATGCTTTGGGTATGGGTATAATATGGAACCTTCGACACACGAGTACTACTCGCATTGGATACTATTATATTGAGTATCGCGTCGTTTCTTTTCTAACGATATTTTTATCTTTAGTATATCTAAAATAATACGACATGCTATAGGTTAATGGTCATTTTAGGTTTAACATAACAAAGTTGAAGGAGCGTTTTCATATTACAAGAAAAAAATAAATAGAAACAAAAGTAAAGTAAAGTTATAAAGTAAAGTTTAAAAACCCATATAAAATAAAAATATATTTGCGTACTAATCTACTCCTACATAAAAATATTTCCACCTACTTTCGAAGCCAGAACTTACAAACAGACAGAAACACAGTAAAGAAAGTTTCTCTGAAAGTAACAATTTGTGTTAGTTTAATAATGTCTTTTGACTTTCAGTTTACCGAGGTTCAATTTATAAATGTTCACATTTTCAATAAATGTTCTCTTATTGAAAATTTCAATGTGTATATCTCTGTACAAAATAGATTAAAAAAAGTAACTGAAATTTCATACTTAATTTGCTTTAGTAATAGTCATTTCTATTTTTTCAAAGCGTTTTTAGCAAAAAACTTTATAGTATTTTTAAATAGATGAATTTTATTAAATTCTAGCAAACCGCTTATAGCTTCGTTTGAGTAAGCCGAATTGAGATCGTTTTGAAATTTCGTATGAACATAGGTACATTGCAAAACTTCGAGGTTCTTAGATTTACTCTTATATCGTATTTATTTATTTATTTATTTATTTATTTACTTTGGTTTATCACATAGGTACAGTAAAGTTATAAAAATACATTAATACGTAACACAAACCAAAGAACCATACAAATGTTTTACGTTTGGATGATAAACACCACATGTAAAATTTATGTGAGAGTGAAATTATAAACATAAAACATGATAATAATAACTACAGATATAAAGTGAAAAAATACAAACAAAAATATAACACAGATTCAAAACACTGTGTGTACAGGCTTGCATCGTTACATTTTGCAAGCGAGTTTACTCTTGATTTTACGAAATGATTCCCGAAAAATATCAACATTTGGTAGGCGGCATAAACGAGGTACTGGAGAGTTAGAACCCGAAACAGTTCTGCGAATTGGAAGGTGAACAAGTGTATCTAAGACATTTGTAAGGAACTTTTAACTTAAATAACGACAATAGGTTGTGACAGTTATAGTGATCATTTAATAATATTATATATATAAACTTTCCTTAATAATCTATTATTTTTTTTTAGCTTCACGCTTTTATCCCGCACATGGCAGGGTAGGCAGAGGGAACTGCAGGAACCATTCGAACCTAGTGTTAAGACACTCCGTTACTTAGTCTCTGCTTACTCCGTCCCCGCTTGCCGCCGTTTTCGAGGCATTGCGTGTTGAGTGGCGGAACTCAACGCCGCACTTTGCCTTAGATGCCAGAGCGAAGATAATGGAAATAGAAAAATCCATCCTCCCCGACTGGGAATCGAACCCAGTAACCGTCGCGTTACAGGCAGACGTTGCGCCTCTGCGCCACGACGGTCTCGTCTATTAATATACCACATATAATGAAACTGTCTTGCAGTTTTTTATAATACCACAAAACATAAACATATTTCACAATACCACAATATCCATTTCTCATAGTTGAAATTTAATTTCAAATCTATCTTTCCAAGAAAATGAAATGTACTTCTTATAAATGTAAATGTAAATGTAAATTTTATAAGTAATTTATTGTAAAAAATCTACAAATGACGTAAAATTATTAATTTTTGCAAGCAAGTAATCGATGTAATTTGAATGCATCTATACTTTATTTTTTCCATAAAACTTGCATTAGCCAACCATCTATTCAATAGTTATCAAAATATGATTATGCGTATGTATACCTACTAAGTAATAAATTTACGTATACTAAGTAATAAATTTTATTCCCACTACTTCTAATTTACTTACTCTCGAAGCCTAAAACACGTATTAATGTTAGAACTTACAGTTCTGTGGGAACCAATTATACCTAAAAGCCATAATTTAAAACTTAACAAGTACTTTAAACGTAATTTAGTAACGAAATGACTAGAAATAGGTTGAAGTGGTACGAGTATAACAACAAAATGTTTCTATAATTTGCTGAAAGATCTGTCTAGAACTATTACTAATTCATTTCTAGAACGTACCTTAAAGACGGTACTAATAAAATCAATACGAATTCCTACTAAACCATAATATATAGATATGTTTTAACTACAGCAGCCTGGATTATTTAGAAATACCAACTCATATTATTATTGTATACGGTTGCCCAAACATTAATTTGAACGTCAGTAATAACATTATGCTATGACCACATTTAACTCGGACGCTTAAAATATATAATGATGCAGGTGGGACGTGTCTGATTGAACGTGATGATCGATGGTTTATTACTCGATCAGTCATAAACAATTTATACTTATAGGTACCACAAGAATTTTCTAATATATGAAGTACTTTTAAATTTATTCTTCAAAACGAGAAGTGATTTTCAAATTAAATTTAGCTTATATTTATTATTAAGGAAACTTGAAAGTCCAATATGTGCAGAGGAAATGTATATTTAATTTACTATTTTACTACTAAAATGCGAAACCTATAATATTATGAGCTAGAGAATAAGTAAAGAGTTGAACCTCATGGGACACTTAATATTTTAAGTCTTATCTGCTCCGCGTCCGATTCAAATGTGGGTTTCAACAATTACACCAGTAGTAACGTCACTTGCTAAGCGAATGTTATCTTTGTAGGTAGTTTGTTGAATAGATAAATATGTATGAAACAAGTTATACAAGAATATCAATATATTTAAATAAATAGTACACTATGATTGATATTAGTTTAATTGGTTCTTTAATTGTAGTTTTAGTCAGAATAAGGAATTGTATATCTGTGCAGGATACAGCGTAAAGTATTATTTTTTTTAAATTCTATTCCTTTTTTTTAATTACAGTACAAATTCATAAAGTACTTCTTTAAAGAGTAAGAACAAAAAAGAACAAAGCGTCGAACACTACGTCATTGTTATACTTAATATATTTTTAATCGAAAAAGTACAAATAAAAATATAATATATAGATTTTTATAATTATTGCATATTTACAAGTATATTGCATTTCTATAAAGTATAAAGATTAGTGTGTTGTGTGTCTTGTCTGCTGACCTGAGAAGTTCATGCTTAATGATGTCGATATGTTTTCAGACTCCAACATGGGACGTCAATAGTTTTAATTCGGCTACCTGTCGCAAAGGGACCCCATTTAAAATATTGCTATCTGACAATTCAAAAAAATATTTATTTAAAAAAATTGACAATGCTCCCATACAAGGAAGAAAATCTTATATTAAAAATGAAGTTCTAAAAAGTTGTACTAAATTGTTCTCTGTACGTATTGAATTTCCGGTTTTTATTCGAAAACTTTATCTAAAGCGAATAAGGCCAATTAATGTACTATAAACAAAGGAAAGGATCCGTATCGAGGATGAAAACAAATTGAAACTTTTACGCTCATATATACTAAAAGCTTTGAAAGGCGGAAAGCAGGGAACATTTTCCACGGTTCCTGCTGTTCCTTCCGCCTATCCTGCTATATGCGGAATAAAGTGTAAAGCTAAAAAAAATATTAGAGTAAGTAATATCTTTTATCACATTTACTTATTATTTAAAATTCTCTATTTTTAATTACACAATATCTATAAAAAAGTCTTTAAAGAATAACTACATAATATTAAAAACTAAAGGAAATAGCATAATGTTATTTTTAAACTATATAATCTAATAGCTATATTATAAAATGACATAAGCATTTTTATTTTTATCTTATATTTATGACTCCTCATTAGTATTATATCGGAAACTTCGCTCGGTGATTTAATCTTAATTGACAACCGAATACCTAATATCTATCTTGTGATTCAAAATTTGCTCTTGTTTTCATTGCATACCTAATGTAAACTAGTATGCTGATTTTGAGATGACTTGTGGAAATGCCTACGGGGACGGGATTAGATGAGATTCTGTTTTTATAGTCTTCAGGTTAAAATTTGTTTAAAATATTTCAAATTTATATATTTATATATATATATATATATATATATATATATATATATATATATATATATATATATATATATATATATATATATATATATATATATATATATATATATATATATATATATATATATATATATATATATATATATTTATATATATATATATATATATATATATATATATATATATATATATATATATATATATATATATATATATATATATATATATATATATATATATATATATATATATATATATATGTATGTATGTATATGTATATACTTATAGCTTGACGCTTTATCCCGCACATGGTAGGGTAGGCAGAGGGAACCGCAGAAAGCATATGAACCTAGTGTTAAGACACTCCGTTGCTTACTACTTGCTTTCTCCGTTCCCGGTTTTTGCCTTATTCGAGGCATTGCGTGCTGAGTGGCAGAAGTCTAATTTCCAGAGCGAAGAAAATGGTAATAGAAAACCCATCTTCCCCGAGTGGGAATCGAACCCACAAACCGTCGCGTTTACAGGCAAACGCTTACGCCTCTGCGCCACGACGGTCCTTATATATATAAATAATTTTTCATATATTTTTTAATTTACTCCCTATTATAAATTAAACATTATACAGTAATCAGATTCTTTTGATTTTGATGTAATGTCTGGTTTTGCAACAGACTTTATTTGGAAGATCTTGCAAAAATTTAAAATTTACTTCAGCTGATTCTTTTTTTTTAATTGTCTATTTATAAGAATAATTGCCGGATCTATTTCTAAAACATCGTTAACTATAGAATTATGCTGCATGCGAAGGGAGCTCCTTTTTATTTTTGATCTGCTGGAGAATGATCTGCCAAGTTCACAGACATACACTTATTTATGTCAGAATTAAATGTCCATTAGTTTTAAGAGAAAGCATCTTAAATTGTTAAGTTAGTAAAACTCGGCGTAGATGTTAAAATCTTTATTCAAGAATACGCAATCCAAATCCTCTAGTTTATGACACGATTAAAATATTTTATTAAAGATTACAGATCGTTACATAAAAATTTTTCGTAAAAACAGAACTATGTGAACTATATGTAACTGTGGGAACTGTTTGTTATTAAGTCTACGTTAATTTTGCTTCTTTCTAGAAAATAGGGGACTTAAAAATAAGCGTTTTAAATTTTAAAGATTTATACGTAAAGCTATAGGCTGAACAAAAATTATATTACCAATTTTAATTACACAACCAACGTCTAATTTTACAAAGTTCAATTTGTGTTAAATGTTATTAATAACTATTTACTTAGCTGACGATAGTTAATATTATACACAAACAATGTATTAAAAGCTAGTGCAAAAGCTACCTTTGAGATCAACTTAAATTTGCCAGGTAATATTAACTAACAGGTAGTATTTGAAATCAAAATTTTGAAGAAATTGTTAAAATATGTATTAAAAATCGAATATGGCTACAGGTGTTAGCACCATTGAATGATCTTTGTGAAAAGATGTATTCCAAATTAATAACGTATGTCCATCACACACAAAGGCACCCAAACGAGCTTGCTTATTCTTTGTGAAGCCCACTTGCGTTTTTTCTCTACACTTTGTGGACATATCACTAGACAAATGCCATAGGGCCTTAGACTACAACGTTTCATATAATATATATATTTTTTTTATAATATAGGTGGCTAAAATACTGGTTTTACATAAATGTGAAATAAAAAGTATTGGCAACAAAGTAAGTATTGTTGTAAAATAAGTACAAACAACGATCATCTTTACACATGCGCTAATAACGACGAATATTTATTAACCTTCTTTTATGTACACCTTATACACTTCGTATTTCTTCAGCATATGAAGAATGTATGAACACGAAGCATCATTAATTTATGCTAAAAATGATAATTTTATACAAAAATAATTATATAAATATTTAAAGTGTATAGTTATTACCTTCTTATGTGTTAATGTTCAATATACAATAAATATTGAATCTTTACTACGGGAACAATATGAAGGTTCATTACTATACCAAACGACACAGTAAATTTTGGTCAGACGCGAAAGTGCTTGCACGCGGGTGTTTGAGTAGATTGTACGATGATATTAACCTACATTACACTCTCCCTTATAGGGGGCAGTTAATTTAATTGATGTTTTTATTTTACTACAAATAAGCTGAAATTATTTGAATATATGTAAGAGGGTTTTCTATATGGAGGAGTGTTTATTAACTTCATTTCGACAAAGTGGACTGATAACGCGATTGTCACTTGGGAACTTGGGATAATAAGTTATTTTAAAGCGTGGCGTAACATCTCTGAATAATATTAAATTCAGGCATAAAGTTCAAAATGAAGTGTAACAACACTAAACATATATGAGAGTATCGTCTCTTTTGGCGTAGTACAACAGAGGAGAGATAAACAGGGTGTGTGATCTCTCCTCTTTTATAAGGTGCAAAAAACAATCTTTACGAATACCAAAAGTTACTCCTACCTACTTAACTGAAAATATGACCTAATTTCACTTGTACCGATTAAGAAACACAAAGGGTTTCCTTTGCTTGAAGTTATTGGATCATGGAGGTAAAACACCACAAGTCGCCATATATAAGGAAAATATCATTACATTACCAGAACCATGATGAAAGATTAAATGGGATCGTATAACGATACAGTTAACTGATTGCAATCTACACGACGAAGCAGTATTCGTAAGTCAATAAGAACTTAGGTTTCAACAAACATATTTTAGAAGAAGAATCTGAAAAATTGAGAGAAGAATCTGCTTAGCATTCCATGGATTCACGGTGCGGGTGCCGAGCCCATCGCGATGTAGGAAGAGGAGCTCCGAACAGCGCTTGGGACTTGCGACCCAAATGTAGGTTTAAAGGGGCCCCTTTAAAATGCATTAACGCTCACCGTCACTGTGCGAACAAAAAAATATATTAGTGTTTATCATCTACATACAATTCACGGGGAATAAAATCAATAGTGTATGATAGACAAGGCATGTTTCAATAAAAACCCACTATACCAACACCTAATGTGACAATATATTCCGTTTATAGATAATAAATAAATGTTCACTACACAAACTTTAACCACGGGCTTCATAAATGGAAAAATCATATTAAAATATTCTAGTAACAGATGGAGTGGCAACAAAATTATGGATATCGCGTTGTTAAATCACAGGCAATTTTGCTACTTTGTTATATCACATAAAGAAATAAAAGTTTTAATTAGACAAAAGCTTCGGTATTATAAAAGTTAATGTTAAAAGAGAAAATAACGCCGCAATTTATTTATTATAAAACTTCAACATATTATTTAAGTATCATTCTCAAAAGGCGTTAGTAAAGTGTAATTACATATAACTTTTTAAAACAATATAGTTACTTTAAATATGCGTTTGCAAACGTGTTTTCTTTAGAGGTCACTTTGGAAGCAACGACGTTTAAAAGACACACATCACGTTAGAAAACTTAAAAACGGACATTGGTCCCCTACTTTATTGTGTATTTGCAATACATATGATAACTCCTGTAATTTTTTGTCTATTGAAAAAAGCCGCGTCAAAATCCGTCACGAAGTTTTATAGATCTTACTATACATGGATAGATAGAAGAAAAAGACTTCGTTTTATACTGTATAGTGATGTATTCGTTTAGTTCATTTTGTATACAACTTTTTAATCACTTTATAATTCATATTCCCGGCTGAATCTAAAACCAAAGCAATAAATAAAAAACAGATAACAGCGTAATAAATTCGTGAAACATAAACAGAAAAACGGAAATGGAAACACTAAAATTGAAATTTTATTTGTCTATTCGCATGTATTCTACTAACGTACCAGAAGAATAGCACGAGAAGTACATAACTCAGAAACAAATAACTTAGAGAGTGTATTAGTTTGGGGAAATGAAAACAATTAATTGCAGGGTGAGAGTCGATGCTAACTTCAATAAAAAAGATAGTAATAGAGCAACGTAATGTTAGTAATGAAAATTGAGCGCTTGTTAAACTCTTATTTATCATTAGATCTCAGTTGAATATAAAACTCGTTTAAACTCAGCGGCCGGCGAACTTAAACAGAATGCTGAACTACATATTGTTTTTGTTTTGGCAAAACTGTCAATAATACCGTAGACAACTTTTTATATTGTTTATATAAAGTGATAGTTTTTTATATGCGATACCATAACTCGATATTAATAATTGTTTGGCATTGGTTGTACAAAAATTTAAGGAAATAAATATAATGACCGTTTCATCACAGTATATAATGACACACATAATAATTTAATGTATGATAATTTAATGTATGTAAAAATGGATTTTACCAAAATCGGTGATACACAATATTAATACAAGAAACAGGCATAAACTTACCGCGCCTGTAACTAGACTAAATCGTATCCGCAATTCTTTTATGGGTCTGTATGCTTCTACAATATGATCCCAGAAAACGTCCAAGATTGTTCTATATCAAAATTTAAAAAAGTTGTGAAACGACGTTTGTGTGTTAACAGTTATTACCATATTAATGATTTCATAAATCATAACACGCCTTGGGAATGAAGTGCTCGCTCCAGTCTAGTTCAAGAGCATCGTTGTCATTAATAAGAATTGTGAAATTGTAAACATCTAAAAAATTAAAAAAATAAACAGATTAAGTCCCGCTGAGTTTCTTACGCCGGTTCTTTTCAGGTCTGAGGCATTAACTTTAGTGAACCGGTGGTAAATTGAAGTAATTATTTGACGTTCAAAAAATGAAGCTTGTACTTCTTATTTTGAATAAAATTGGTATATATATATATATATATATATATATATATATATATATATATATATATATATATATATATATATATATATATATATATATATATATATATATATATATATATATATATATATATATATATATATATCAAAGAAACAGACAGATCAACATCAACAACAAAACAGATCAGAAGCAGCTTTAAATATTACTACGCGTGATTCGACAATAAATTTAATCAATTTACAAAAGTACAAATAACTTGACAATTATAATAAACCAATCTATATAACACTATTCCTACTTGATAAATACACAATGAACTCTAGAAGCATAACACTGACAAACAACTAATAATTATAATCGAACAGTAATTGAACATTATCACACCGATCAATTAAGCACAAGCGAAACGTCTGAAAGAGACACTCTGCCGTCAACCCCCATTTTTATACACTTTCCACCAGTATATCTTACATATACCCTCGTATTACCTTACACGGCATTTTCTGACGGAAGACCGTCCTCAGGCTTGTTGTATCATTATATTTTTTTTAGTGTCACGGTCTGTGTCCAGAATCGGCAAGGAGGGCAAGGAGTTTTCTTCATTCGCAGGAGAACTTGAAACGGTTGTGGCTCGATGTCTTCCACAACCAGCTAGGCGTGGAGGTGAAGGTCAATATCAGGAAATCCATCACCTTCAGTGTGTGCATCTGTAACAAACAAATATAACCACAGATATCTCTCTATCTATATTACACGATAACCATTGCAACGTAAACCAACTCTATATTTTGCAAAATTTGAACCAGGACAACCGATCATCCAAGTCAAGTCTCTACTAGCACATTAGAATAGCATGTTTAATATTCTACAAGAAAATTCAAATCAGGACTCTGACCTGAGATATTGCATCCGATGCTCTCCAAGATAACAATCATCCCAGGTCTAAAGCCACTTCTGGAAGAACCGGTCCGATATTCTCGAAGACAGTTATCCCAGGTTCACAATCCTCCAAAAGATAGCCACTTTCCGGTATGCTCCAGGGCAACTGGCTATCCCGGGCCAAATATCTCAAGCATAACCATCGTCCGATTTACTCCAGGTCAATTGGTTATACCCAGCTCAGAGTCTCCCCAGGATAACCACCGTCCGATCTTCTCCAAGACAAATGATTATCCCCAGTACAGATTCCCTCCAAAAACAAAGATTGTCCATAATTCTCCAGGACTAATGTTTGCACCGACTGAGGGATTTTTACTTTCACAAGAAACTTTAAAACAAACGGTCTCATAACCAATAATTAAACTTTCCTCTTCTTTAGCCCCGAGGCTCTACGGGAGGATTCTTGTCATAAAATTACAAAAAAAAATAACAAAGAAAATGTGTCAACTGATATATTCTCAATATCTTAAACCGCAAGTAAAAAAAGCATAATTAGCATAAATACTCACCGTCAAAGAAAGCAGCACCCACATCGGTAGTCCATTCTCCGCGCCGCGAAATAATATGTTTCGCAACCGCTTGCATCGACTTGCGGTATGAGCCAGCTAGCAGCTGCAGCTCGTAGTGGCCACGTGAAAGTTATCCTCACCAACTAGTATGACTTTCACATACATGGGTCTAGCTTCCTGATTGACTGCACCAGCAAAATTGGCGTCACAGGCGTACGCAGCACAGGTGGCGCGAGGTTACCACTGTGACCTTGCAAAGTATGAGCGCCTCTCAGCTACAGCATGCCAGTTGCCACATAAAGGCCTCACATCATCACAGTCGCATTCAAACATGTAAAAATATAAAGGGGAAAATATTAGATTCTTATTACTAAATTAACATACAACATAATCACAGTAGAGCATATTGCAGTGCAGTGAATCATATCGACGATAATTACATACCTCGAGAGCGACGGCGTGAACGTCTTACTACTACTACTATGTGACAGCTGTGATAGTGCCTCATAAGCCACACCAGTATTAGTAGTAGCTGCGTAAATGCCTCCTTCCCATCAATTTTACCCCGCACGTTCAAGGTAATCGAGGCACCCTAGTGTTAAGACACCCAGTTCTCCGCTTTTCCCCTTTTCTAGGTATTATGTGTTGATAGGTGGAGCTCAACGCCGTGCTTCGCCTAGTTGCTAGAGCAAAGAAAATTTGAACCCACAAACCCACAAACAGGCAGACGCCTACGCCTCTGCGCTACAACTGTCCTCAATAATATCTTAAACAGTAATATTTATGATAGTATTCATAAAATCAATGATATTAGTACGACAGCATCTGACCTGATCTGATCAGCGAAAGCTAATGGTGGATTCCATTACTTCCCGGAATACATATATCTCTGGATACATATATGACGAACACTCAAATTTGTGGGAAAACCGGAGAACGGAGTGTAATAATAGTAATACCAGCTTTCCCTGCTACTTGCTGGATAAAGTTTAAATCTAACCTAGTTTTAATAGCATATTTCCAAAATATAATAATCTTCTCTCATTAAATATAATGTCTCTCAAATAAAGTGATGAGTAAAAAAAAGATTGAAAAATTGCATCACCAGGCTTTTTAGTTACGATAGATACTAAAAAAAGAAATGTGTTGGTATAAAAGAGGCTGTCTTATTCCATTAGTACAGATTATCTTAAAGTGTGTCCTTACATTCTTGTCTCCATTTATTTTGTAAAAGCATCGTGTCAGGGCTATTGAAGATTTCAATCTTAGTAGCTTCGGCTAAATTATTACGCTTTGCCAAGTTATAAAATTTAATTAATTTTATTGTGTAAATTTCCTAATGTAAAATAATAAAAAAGACATAGACAATTTTAATATAAAGAGAAATACCCATAGGGTCTTAATTGCGTTACAATATTCGAACAAAATGCGGCAAGTATAATGCACATACGCTTATGATGTGTAATTTCTTAAGGTGGGTTACCTTAAAAAATTATTAGAAGTTTTATTTTGAGCTTAAATATATTTTGGGTTCTTTAATTTGTCTTTGTTTGTTTGTTTTCCTCTAATTATTTAATTAGTTTTAAAAATTTCAAAGTTATAGTCAATTGTTTAAAAACCTAAACCTGATTTTTGATGTATTGATTAATTGTGTTTCTTTTAGATTTCCTGAATACACTTTAGATTATAGATTAGAGATTTAGATTAGCATGAAAATCATGCTATTCTAAATAGATAATAAAGATATCATTAGTAGAAAATATCATTAGTATGCGAATTGCAAGCATTAGTCACCACTCTAAAAGATGTATGTGATAATAATGGCCTAAGCCTGAATGCAAGTAAGACAAAGTTTTGGGGACGCGCCTAGTACGAGAACAAGTAACTCTCCGGGAAATTGAGAGAACCCTCTTCTCTTACGACACACGATTCCCTACCTATACTGCGGTTAACAGTGAGACGCTGTGCCGCTAGGCCACGACGCGTTCATACGGGAGTAAGGTTCAACATTATTTCTTAACATTTTTTCATTAGTTAATAATAAAAATCTCACATTCTGAATAAAAATTTAATATTGAATATTAATTATTATTGTTAAGATATATTTTATTATAATATAACCATTTTCAATATTATCAAGCTAAGACATAATACATTTTAATGAATATTAAGAACAATTTTACATTAAATATTTTACATTGTTGTGGCTTAATTTAGATAGTGGGAGGAGCTCGGACAGTGAACTAAACATAATTTTGGCAAAAAACACGCAATTTGTCTAAAAGCGTAAATACTATAGAACGCTGTAAGACGTGACAGGGTTCATATTTTTGTATAAGATATAGCTGTTGATCAGAGATGTTGTAGATCACATAATATGTGTCTTTTATACCTAGTCTCTACTAATCTTACAAAGGTGAAGTTATTTCGTTGAATGTTGTAAATTTATGATAGGTTTTGATTCAAAGGATTTTTTTTATGTTGACTAATCCTTTTATTGAGAAAGGCTAAAGGCCATATTGCATTACGATGTAGTATAGCTGAAAGGTATACAACCGTGTCTATATTTATAGGCACCATAGTCACATCTGGCACTGGAGTATCTTTATCTCTGCGTAGGTAGGAACACATTGAAGTAGTTAATAATAATATTCGCAAAACTTTCGCAGAAATTTTTGAGAATGCGAATGCGAATGCGAATGTGTACAAATATGCGAATATTCGCAAATGTGGATGCGAATGTGAATATTCGTTACGTCACTAGTATGGACTGTCATGTGTCGAGAGTATGATTGATGAAAGTATTGAATAAATGCGAGTAAATTTTCTAATCGAAATAATTCGTTCAAGATTGATTCTATCCTATCTCACATAAAGTATCAGTCAAGCGTGAGCAGTACTAGCGCACCGAGAGTTCTTTACTCATGACACGATTATAAATATCCCGTCGAGGAAAATATTACTTATAAAATGGATAAACTTCAATTTGCGATCGCACTCCTTTATTTGATATGAAGCAAACTACAAATATAAGTTAGTAACGCTTTGTTCCTGTATTGAACATGTTAACTATCAATTTTCAGATTAACTTCTTTATATATACTGTAAGTTCTCACTTTACGTAAGTCTAGGTCAAAATAATACAACTAATTGTAATCTTTCAACTTAAGTTTTCGATCGTATCTATTCATTTTGTATGAAATGAACTATGATATATCTGTAAAATTTTAATGTTCAGATCTCTCCCTATTATTTGGTCATACTATAAATTGATAGAATTTAAATTTTAATACTAAATTTTTTATTAACGAATATTCTGCAGGGTTTATATTTCTTAGTTTATAATATTTAGTTTATGAATAAACTAATAATTATTTAAGTTATGTTGAATAACACTTGTTTTTATATTCATCGGTTACAAATTTTGCATTTTATAGAATGTACGTTCAGTTAAAAAATACATATGAAGCAAAGGTGAGTGGTAAGAGAGGTAAGGTGACCTTGACTGATTTTTGAAAACACATTATGAAAGATACTGAAGGAAAGGAACGAAAAAAACTAGGATAGAGAGCATGAATGAAGAGGTAAATGATAGTGAACAAGGCGAAAGAGTTATACATAGACCCCAGCGTTTGGAGCTCCGGTCTCTCTTGTTACACTGCTGGTGATAAAGCGTGAAGTTAAGTTGAAAACTCAAATAGCTACCATATTTAGACGTTTATATATTATATTGTACCATATTTCACAACTTTTTATAGTAAAAGAAGTTATGGTAAACCAAACCTTTCAGCATTATAAAACTAATGGAGCGTAAGATTACGAGAACTTCTGTATTTTAAGCCCCCCGTACACAATGGCCTATGCGTGCCCACTACAGGCCATCGCCATTGTGTACAGGGGGTAATGGTATATGATGGCGGACAGTTGTCCATCGTGGCGCGCAATCGGAGAGTTGTCGGATTTTTGGGCACACTTCAAAGGAATCGTGGCGTAACGTGGCCTGTGGTGTTTACACAATCGGCCATTGCTTAGTTCGTCACCGGCCGCTGACCGGGATAGTTGTGTTGCGTGATATTGCCGTGGCGTGCGATCGTCCAAAATGTCAATGGCGTGAAGCAATGAAGAAACTTTCAAGTTTATTGATTTATATCAATTTAATATTTTTTGCAATAATTGGTGATATTTTTAGCAATATATACTCGAAATCACTAGATGACATACGAACAAAGTTATCGAATTCCCCTGATGGTTCTGCAACAAGGTCGCTTAACAGATTGTCCATAAATTGCCTGAAAACGGTAAAAACAATCTTAAGTAGTCATGTTGTTTACGTTAACATTCTAAATATTAATATTATATCCTAAGTACCACATTAAAAAATCTACGTACCTTGCCCTGTTTCGATGAATGGTCAGCATCCACCATCGCCTTTTTCGCCATTTCATTTTAACAACTTTGTGACGGTACACACTTCTGTAATACTTTTAAACAGTATACAAATAAATAGCCGCAGCCGTAATTACTTCGACGTCCATCGCAAGTGGTTTGCCAGGCAGCAATAAGCCATACGCCATTGTGTGACCACCAAGTGATCGTGGCCTACAATTGTGCATTGCAAAGCGTGGCCCATCACAGGCCATTGTGTACTGGGGGCTTTATAGGAAAGTATAAACCCTGTCACGTCTCACATTGTTCTACAGTTACCTACGCTTTTAAATAAATTGCGTGTTTGATGCCAAAACTTACTTCATATATTTTATTTATACATAAGATCAAATGTTATTTACACATGTTTCATTTACTCTGTCATTTTGACTATTTGCAAAAAATACCATATTCTTTAAATATTATTAAAATAACAACGCGCCAAACACTATGCTATTTTAAGACTTAAATACAAAAATATTTTATTTCGAAAAAGTTTTGTATATAATATGTAGACTTATTTAGAATGTGATATAGTTTTTATAACAATATAGTTTTTCATACATCTATCAAGTAAATATGTAAGAAAATATAAAATATATGTTTGCTAGGTGACCTGTGAGATTATTGCTTAGCGATGTCGATATTTTTTTACAGTCCAATATGAGATGTCCTGACAATGTAATTATGTGTAGGATACGTCACCTAACTTGACCAAATAAACATTCATTGCTCGAAGTAAAGTCAAACTCACTATCACATTTTCAGACAGACTGTTGCACTCCGTCACAACACGATTATGAATGGGATTTCTAATTTGATGCGTGACGTATTAGAAGTATAATAATTTAATTTAGTATTGACCAGTTGTAGCGCATATTCAATTTTCAATTTCACAAATTTTTCAATTTGAGGAATCATTGTAAGAATTCGCCTAATCCATTTTTCTTCTGCTTTTTAAATCTATAGTCAATTTTGGTATCAACGTCACGTTTTTTGGGACATGTAACAATATTTTTAGAGGAATTTCGATTCTACAAACCATCCTTGCAGAATCCACACATGTGCGAGTGTCTACATCCACTACCACCGTTCTGAAAATTATAAAAGCGAGCACTCGGTCCTGTGTGCACTTTTCCAGTACCGAGTTTTCGTGCGTAAAGATTGTAACCTTAATACTATAAGTAAAATAAAATAGAACATATTTTATTATTCCTTGACAACTTCATGTATATAAAATAAGCGAGCGAGTAGCACGTAATTGTTATTTCGATTAGATTATAAATAAATATTGTTAACTTAGTCTAATATTATAATAATTTGTATGTAATGTATAAACACTTTCTGGTTTTATTTCTATTATTTCTGATTCCTAAAAATATAAATTGTTATAAAACTGGAGAATATATCGTCCGACAGCTTACATTAAGATAAGTATTTAATTATAATTCTAAGTGTTATTATACTTTTTTTAAGGTAAATAAAATATAGTAAATATTTTACTGTAGATTGTAAGTTACTTGATCCATACGCAACACTGCGGAACGTAGTCTCTTTGCGGCCAGCATCAATGCAACAGTGAGTGTCAAATGGCAGAACACCAATGCGCCACCACTGTCTAAATGGCAGATAGGTAGCAAAATTTTGACTTAATTCTTTTTATGATGCAGCTTAAATGCATTTAAATAACATTATTTAATATTATTTCAATATGTGAGAAAAATTTAATATTTATCTCATGTGCTGCAAAATTTGTAACATAGAGGAGAGACGCATACTTTCAAGCGTAACTTTTGCAGGAATTTCTGTGAAATGTCTATGAAATATAGTACACATAGACACAAACTGACGTATATGTACATATATCTTGTTGTTCGTCTTATATCATATAATATACCAACACGTACCTTTAGACACACTCTGCTCAAATCCGAGACGGCGCCTTAGTGTTAAGAGCCGGAAGTCAACGCCGTTCTTTGTTTGTTAGAAGAGGACTATGAATGCAAATAATTCATTCCCCGGATGTAGATCAAAGGTTTATTAGTTTCAATATAAAATATGTACGATATAAACTTATTTCTTTATAAAAATAATATAATAGCATCAGAGCTCAATCCATATAGCATAAACGATTGTTAGTATAAAATATACATTTAACTTAACCTATGTATTTTACAATTGTTTTTTTGAGGTAATTATTTTTTTTGTTAATGCAATGGACCCATTCCAGTATCTTTTGGCAGGGTCTTCCTTTATTTATTGTCGCAAGACAACATTTGCATAAAATTCTACTATTTAATATTTAAAAAAAAACATTTAGTCTCAAGTTTGAAAATCCTTGCTTGCATAGTCATAAAAATAATATATCAATTTGAAATTCTAAAAAGTTGTACTAAAGTGTTATCTGTACGTATTGAATTTTACTTTTTCTGAAGTGAATAAAGCTAATTAAGGTTATGTATACGACAAAACAAAAGGATCAGTATTCATGAAAAAAGCTAATTGCAACTTTTATGTTCATATTTACATTTATTTATTAAGTTTTATTTCGCTATGAAGCAATTAGGGCTTATTAATCAAACAATCTCCTCTTATTATAATCTTTTAATGGCACAATTTATTGAGTCTTAAATAAACAAGTTAGGAAATAAGTCCAGTTTAATGAGTAATAAATTATTTGTAATATTCATAAATTAGAAACAATACTCAAAATAATAAGGACCGTCGTGGCGCAGAGGCTCAACGTGTGCCTGTAATGCGACGGTTTCTAGGTTCGATCCCAGTCGGAGAAGATAGATTTTTATATTTCCATTTTCTTCGCTCTGGCAAACTAGGCAAAGCGCGGCGTTGAGTTCCGCCACTCAACACGCAATGCCTCGAAAAAGGCGGAAAGCGGGGATGGAGAAAGCAGGGACTAAGCAACGGAGTGTCTTAACACTAGGTTTCCACAGTCCCTGCAGTTCCCTCTGCCTGCCCTGCCATGTGCGGGATAAAGCGTGAAGCTAAAAAAGAAAAAAAAATAATCAAGAAAGATTTGGAATCACAATTTGTGGTTACAATATTTGTCTAAACACAATTTGTTTCAATCATTTATATTCAGAACCCGAATCAATATTCTTCATCACGTTTACTTACATTATGACCTGTAAATGCTGACTTTCTTCTAAGAATTTGTGAGGCTGTGAGGCTATAAATCGTGTTGTGTTAATATTCATGATGAGTAATCTGTAATTATCCCGGTCGAGCCATCTACAAACAAATATGTTTGTGACTACTGACTAAGTAAATACTAAGATACGTATATATTGGAACTCGCCTCGCAAACAGTCGAAATTTTCTAGTTTATGACACAATAAAATATTTTATACTGCTTGAATACTTGTCACATTTTCATTTTATTAGTGAGGTTACAGATTGTTACATCCAATTTATGCCTAAATTCAGGACATTCGTTACTACTGACTTTACTGACATTAATCCTATATACAATATCAGCTACAATTTGTTAGATATAGTAATATTAAGTAGTATTATAATTCTCACTTTTGAACATTGAACAATTTTCTGCTATTAAGAAAAATGTATGTAAATGTTAGCATGAATAAAAAGTATATGGTAAGAAAGTTTATTATTAGAGTCAGCGAGAGCTGGTGAGCAAACAAGGAACGAGGCATCTTTATGTAAGTATTAGTGATGTTTTCACGAATATTTATTAAGTAATAGTGAATTAAGTTCTTTTAAGAAAATACGACATCTTGTAATTATTCTATGTTCTCGTACTTACTCTAATATCTACGATATGCATATATCATACATACACATAAGCCTTTCTTTAGAATCTTTCCGTCCATTAACGTAAAATGTATGAATACAAATGAAAATGATAATTTTATATGAAATTTAGTTCATAATATAACTATATATAGTGTACTTATAGATATAGATATCAAAACACAATATATTACCTTCATTAAAAACGCTACACAGAGGGACATAACTAATAGATCTATCATGTAAATGGAAGCAACACAGAATATTCATCAGGCGCAATATTGCGGGTGCTAAAGTAAACTTATTATTATTTTTTTTTGTTTTTTTCTAGCTTCACTCTTTATCCCGCATATTGCAGGGTAGGCAGAGGGAACTGCAGAAACTATTTGAACCTAGTGTTAAGACACTCCACTGCTTAGTTCCTGCTTTCTCCGTCCCTACTTTCCGCCTTTTTCGAGGCATTGCGTGTTGAGTGCCGGGACTCAACGCCGCGCTTTGCCTAGTTGCCAGAGCGAAGAAAATGGAAATAGAAAAATCCATCTTCCCTGAGTGGGAATCGAACCCTCAAACCATCGCGTTTACAGGCAGACGCTTACGCCTCTGCGCCACGACGGTCCTCAACTTATTATGTGATATTAAATTTAATTGAATTGATTTTTTATCTTATTAAAGATAAATTAAAATTATTTCAATGAATAAATGTTGTTTTCCGTATGGAGGAATGTACATTGAGGTCATTTCGGCAGCGGACAGCGTCTGTAAATATGATAACTGTAATATAATATGAGTGTGTGAGTTTCAAATGAGAGATGAGAGAGTCACAGAGATATCATTAAAGATAATTGAATGGACATGTTATAACATTACAGTTAGCTGGTAACAGGCTACACCTCTAGGGACAGCTACATCTTGAGTCAAAAAATTTAGGTTTTAAGAAAAAGGTTTTAGAAAAGGTTAGTAGAGGATGGTACAGACAAGGTACGTTTTACTAAAACGTACAATATTAACACTGAGTTTGTCAAAATATTTATTTCAGTCAATAAATTAATAAAACTTTCAATAACGTTAACCAAGGGCTACATAAATGGCTACAAAAGAATAATCTAGGGAGCGAGGGACGGCGTGACAATAAAACAATGAACGGCGCGGCGCTGCAAATCACATGCAATATTTATCAATATCGTCTCGTTTATTAAAATCGTTTCTCGATTATTAAATTTACTATTTTTAGTTTTTGCATTCAACATGCACTGCCTCGAAAGGGGTAAAACGGAAAGCACAGTGTCTTAACACTAGGTTCCTATGGTGCCTGCCCTCTGCCTACCCTGCTAAGTTCGCTATACAATTTGAAACGAAAATTGTTATAAATATTAAATGAATATACATTTAAATTCATTCGAGTATAATTGATAATATTGTATTTATTTCATGTAATTGTATAATTGATACAATTGTTCATTAATATATTTTTATAGAAAACTTTCAAATTAACAAAATCCGTGTATTTTTTATATAAGCCATTTGGTTTGAAAAATTGGATTATCGAATCCATGAATTGGACTTAAACAAACACTGAATAAAAAATAAATCAGAACTTCTGTTCTGTTCTACGGTAATGGCGAATCCGAACTTTCGTTCTGTTTAACTTGAGGCAATGTCATTTCTTGTCTTTGTTTTGAGCTTTAAGATTTTGATGAGGTCGGTCCCAAATACCTATGAATTTATTTAATCTTACAAAAAACAAATTAACAAGCTTTTATCCGTCATATAATTTTGGATTTACTCGTAAATCCTTTTCATTTTGCACTATATGGTTGTAAGTAAACAAGCGATGCGCCATTCTCTTGCAGCTGCCATTTTGACAACTAACACTCAAACTAAGATAGCATTTAGATAGCATTTTTTTTTTGAAAAAGTAAAGTGACCTATATTAAATGATTTAGTTGTTGCTTAACAACAACGACGAATTAATTAATTCTAATATCTAAAGGCGTATGGAATGAATCTAAGATATAAGATTTAAATAAATATAACAAACACCAATTAAAAATAAGAAAAATATCATAAATTCCTAATCTAGTAATACTAGTTCTTCATTGCTCTGATTTATTTTTCGTACAAATATACAATATACAACCACATTTTAGTTTTAGGGTAATTAGTTGGAATGACTTTAAACTAGGTGTTCTTGTTTTTAGTACTCTCGTTATATATGTATATTTATAATAAATTTCATATTATTTCTCACATATATTATAATTAGATACTGTATCAACATATTAATTTTTTTAAGGTAATTAATATTAAGAGTGTAATTTGTATTTCTCATTTGACTCTTTGTCTCTTGGTTTTAGCTTTAACTATACTTAGGCATAATGACGTGTTCCCATCTTCTATAATATATAAAATGAACATATAACCTATTTTAACTAAAACTGTGTTGATCTTTCGTCAATTGCATGTGTAATGAGTAGAGTAATGAAACTCAACACTGATAGGAAACGACGAACTTTTACCTCGATTTAAAGCGTTATTCGACACTGAGAAAAGGAAAAAATTAAAAAAGAAACATAAAAATTTTACATAGTGGTGTTTAAACTAACTAAACTCTTACATGCTTATTACAAATTATTTATGTTGTTAGCATGTCTGTGGGGAAATTGTCGCTACCACAAATTACTAAACAAATTTTCGCTACCTAAATAAAATTGGTAAAAATTATCATTTAGCAAGAGAAAATGCTATTTCCTAAATATTCTTAGGATTTGAGCAAATGTACGGTTGCCAGAGGGATCGAGTTTATTTATAGATCAGTACAAAATAGTTTACAATCATCCTCTAATTCAACGTAAACTTTATAACATCCATATTTTGTTTCTACCTTTCAGTCTAAAAGCTTTTCGTTTCAGGATCATTTTATTTTGAAAGCATATTTTCGGCTTAGGGTGGACTTATCTAATAGTGACTTTTATATTTTTATCTCTCATCTCTTATCTTCTCTGCTACATTTTACTTACGTTTGAATTTCTATATAAGACTGACATATCATCGAGAAAGAATGAGTTAGTCTTAAAAATTATGAAATAATACTATGTTACAAAATTTAAAAGTTTATTGTTAATTAATATATATATATATATATATATATATATATATATATATATATATATATATATATATATATATATATATATATATATATATATATATATATATATATATATATATATATATATATATATATATATATATATATATATATATATATATATATATATATATATATATATATATATATATATATATATATATATATATATACGAGTATATATCGATGTATTTTTTGTTTTGAAATATTTAGTCATTTTATATATATTGAAAAATTTAAACCTCACATGATATAACAATATTAGTATTTTTAGTAAAAAATAACACTAAGAGATTGATGAAGTGATTTCTGTTTTAAAGGAAAAACCACAAATATAGAAGTTAATCGAACTTAAAGAAAATAAAGCAACTAAAACAAACAATGTGACCTGAATATAAAAACTAACATTTTTAAAAAGGTAAAATGATACCATACCTTATTTCAGTTTATCGACCATTAACCTAATGAAAATCCTAGGGCACTAATTTCACTTCAATTGTCAACAAATCATTCGGCTATCTTGACTTACTTACATTTACAGTCATAGAAAAATACATTTTTTATAATCAAATTTTCATTTTAATGTTTTAAAATTACGAAAAAAAGGACTAGTTAAATAATTTGTTTTAATTTGTAAAAACCTAATTGTACTAAAAATTCGAAACAATTAAAAAACCTAAATAATAAAAAACAAACAAACTTAAAAAATATATATAATTGAAATGAAACTTTTAATATAGCTCAAAATAACAAATATGTAATAATCGATAGCAGCCAACAAGGTAAATAATCGATAGTGTATATCGTAATATATTTATTGCCTGCAATTTGATTTTCATCACAGGCCTGAATATCATCATGTCAGCCGTAGGATGTCCACTGCTGAACATAGGCCTCCCCCAGGGACCTCCAGTGCGCCCTGTCTAATACTATTCACACCCAGTGGCTGCCTGCAACCCGGACCAAGTCGTCCGTCCATCTAGTAGGAGGCCGTCCCACGCTGCGCTTGCCGGTACGTGGTCTCCTCGTTCGAGGCCGGAATATGGCAATGAATAGCGTAACGCATCCTGCTCCATGACTCCGTAACGACAAGGGTCAATTAAAAAAATCATGAACTAAAGTGAAGGCAGACACTGTAAAGTAATATTATTTGTGAAGTACAAGTATTATAAATGTTGTAAATGATCAATATGTTTCTTGAACACATAGGATTGCCCAAGTAGTTACTTTTCTTTGAGCCGATATTAATACACACTCTCAGGAGAAATTCACACAATCCCGTGTTAGTGTGCACATAGGTCCTAAAATGAAACCACATGCAAAATTGAAATCTCCCAGCACTCGCAGTAATGAAGTTACATATAAAGTATCAACCCTACAAACAACCCCTTAGGGACTGAATTTCGTTTCAGTTTTGGTTTCTGAAATTTCGAGTAAAGTTAGAGTGGAGTTTCGCTTTTATATACTTAAACGGTTAAACAGCGAGTCGCCAGTAACATACTGGATACTTTGATCTTATTTTTTATTGTTTAGCAAATAGTATAATATCGATTTGTAGTAAGGGTTGTTTAACATAATAATTATTTTCGAAAAACATGTAAAAATTTAATGCTTAGAGTTTCGGCTAAATAATTAATATATTGCATTAATGGCCTAGTAAAATCGAGGGTCTTCAACCTCTTATACGGAACTCTAAAAGACTAGAGTCTGTATGCTAAGTTGTTAAATATACGCGAACTAAGTCACAAGCTATACTAACTAGTATGAAACGACTCCGGTCAAAAATATTACCAAAAGAACGACACTTATAGGTATTATTTCATTTAAGGGCAATCTACGGGATCCCATAAACCACCATAGCATCTCTTCTTCACTATAGTCGAAAGTTGTTAAATTATTACAATAATTGTAAAAGTCTTCGTACGTCTCGTTGTGTCGTTAAAACTCTTGAGGTTCCATATTTTTTGATGAGAAAGAGAATAAATAATTTTGTTTTACATTTGTAATTCAAAATAAAGTTGAGTATTTCTTTCTAAATATTATTTAAAATTTAATTTCTAATTTACTACTAACTTCATTTCTAGCACGGATTTAAGTATATTTTGCACATTGTTTTTAGTTTATATAAAGTTTAATTTTATAAAATTAAAATATAAAAGGAACACAAGATGAATATGTAAAGTCGCAATATTTCTTTTGACGTAATTGTCGTCTGAACGTAATATTTGTTATTTGTGTTTACGTATACGGTATATCCAACAAATTTCCTCCTAGCGGGAATACCTCGCTTACACTGAAAGCTGCAACGTACGTTAATAAAAATAATTTATTTTACATAAATTGTGTATTACAATTTTCCTATTTACTTTTGTTTATAAATACTGTTTGGATTTTATGATCTATCAAACCTACGACTGGACTTAAGCAAATAGCTGCTGATTCTCTTTTACTCCTTTACAATTTTCACTGTTTTAGAAACGAAGAAGTAAACATAGTCCAATATCTTATCCAATTTTATTCTTTATTAAATATTGTCAAACTTAAAATTGCAGGCGATGCGCAATTATTATCCTCAATGGTAATTTCCTTTTTATAATCTACAATGAATTTTAAACTAGAAATTAGATATTTTCATTTCATTATAAATAAAACCACCGCTTGAATCAAATACATAAAATAATTGAAAATAAATCATTGATAATGTTAGCAAATCTAACATATAAATCTGACAAGAACAGAATGTTTTGACACCTAATTGACTTTATTTATCCTGCTATGGACGTATAAAAAAAAGGTCAATCAGCTTTAAATTAGAATATTTAATATAAATTTTAATTTAATACCTCCACGTGATCTCAAAACAATAGACTGTCTTTAGAAAGTTACCTTTATTTATTTCTTTTGAGTTACGTAACCTGAAAGAGTGTCAGGAAAGCGGACAGACTAAATTAATTAACTTAAATTAATTCCAAATTCAAACGTATCATGTTCACTCATTTTATCAAATGCTTCAATGTCCTGTCAAGATATCAGAAAAGTAAGAACAATAAAGAAGCAAACAACAGGAGAAATGAAAAGAAATGTGACGTCGAAGTGAGTAAGTCTGTACAGTGTACTTGAATAGTTTGTCTTTGGAATCCAAACAAACTAGTTAAACAGTTTTTAAATAATTGTTATTGCCCATATACATAGATGGATAAATAAGGAGAATTTCACCATCCAGGTCGTTGTCTCGCAGAGAACAAGAGTTGAGTAAGCAACTCAACTCGCGATATTTAAAAAGGAGGGGACTAGGCTAGCACTAGGCTCCATCTGCCTGTGAAGACAAAATAATAAAAAAATATGCTACTACTACTATAGTATCATCAACAAATAGTAAATTTAATGAGCATGAATATGTTATGCGTTGCGTTTGTTATGATGTAACGATGTCATTGAATTTTTTATTACAATTCTGTAAAAAATAAATATTAAACCACAAAGTTTCCAAACGCTTACCATAAGTGCTTTCTAAAGTATTCCTCATAAAAAGGATGTCGAGCATCTACAATGAATGTTATTACAGACAATATACGCACTCATATTAATCGCGGCGATCCCTCCTTACGAATATAAAGGTAACATTTTAAACGGCGAATGAGACTATTTATTAATTTATACAGAAAACGACGGACAAGTTTGTGTCCTGGCGCAGGGTCAATAATAATGAGGGCTATAAAAACCTTAGAGATAAGCAATTGTTTCTAAATAACAGTAGAGTCTCACATAATCCGCATCGCATTTCACCCGGCACGCACATACTTGTAACAGGGATTTTTTCCGAAAAATAAACAAATTCGTTTCTAAATGTAGTAAGTGACATTTACAATATTCAAAAAGCAAGCCACAAATTTTATGTATTGTACACAAGAATTAAGTGTAGGTTGTTTTATGTATTCGTATATGATGTATAATCATGTATCTTGTAAGGCTTGGTAAGCATTTGTCTTCTTTGGAAAACCTAACAAAGTAGGCGGAAATCTATCAATCTATGTAGCTAGTCGTTAACTTGTCTCGGCCCAAGTATTTACTACATTTTTATGGTGCTCTAACAACTGATATCTCGGTACATGATATAAAACTAATATGTGAAATTTATCTAGACGCCATCGTGACGCAGTTTGAACGTGAATAACTCATGAATACATGATTCCTGATGGTTACACTCACTTCCTTGTTCAAGTTAACAAGGCTCGGCATTAAGTTTTATCGGAAAAAAACAAATCACAAAAATTAAGGGTTAAATAGTGAATTGTTTTGACTCATTAGTTTTTCTCTGCCTACAATACTATCCGAAAATGGAATGAATATTAAATATAATAAAATTTATTAGATTTATTAATCAATTTTCTGCGTTTAATGTTGCTTACCTTCCACTGTCGACTTCTTGTCAAAATGTCGTCTTTGTCTCTTGTCTTTGTTGCAACTTTATAAACTTTGCAAGAGTTTTGTTTTGAGCTCATTTAGTGTCAAAAAATACCACAATCTATACAGAGAGCTTTCATATAAAGTTAATAAGTTTATAAAATTTCTAAAGCTTTACGCATCTACAAACAAATAGTAAGTAACAAGTACAACTATTCATCTTAAACTTATATACGAGCATTAAATTTGCTTTAACATTCTAATATAAAATTCTAATATAATTTTTAGTAGTTTTAGGTGTATTATAGGTATATGTTGTTGAGCTTTTATATGCATTATGATTTTATTTCCATTATGATGCATAGTACACAAATAATGGAAGCAAAAGTATACAACTCACTCTCATATAACTAAGTCTCATATACTTCACGACATCAAAATCACGCATAACCAAGTCTCCTTTACTTGCTTCGCTACAGGTACATGGGACTTACAAAATATTTAACCTAGCACTGAGAATCACAAGGTTTTATTAATTTTAATAATACAAGACTAATGTAGCGAGCAAATTTACGGTCTGAGAGAGAACGTGATAGAAGAATGAAAGTAAAATGGCAATTACAGTTTAATATTTAATAGTCGAATTTTTATCTCGGTGTAATTTGTAAAACATTTTTTTCTCGTATAGTTCATTGTAGTTCATAGAAGATTGATTGATTTTTTAACCTTTACGCAGACGTGGTATGTAATATATCTATAGAACATTCCCTTCATGACTTTCCGGCTTTCCTTATTTCAGATAATTTGACTGGGCGTTATGGCTTATGATAAGAAGTCAGTGGGTCATAAAATCTGGTCTTCACGAGATTTTTTTAAATGAATAATTCAGTTCCTATTAGTATTTTTAAGTATACTACATTATTACGCTAAAATGCAAAATTACGTCATACTAAAATACTCTAATAGAGAACTAGATAAAATATTATAAATAACAAGTATATTATGATAAAATATAAAATATTAACTGTATTACGTAGTAACGTGTACCATAATAACATGAATTGTTTGATAAAAATATTTTTTGTAAATTTTGATCAAAACTACAATTTTATTTTCAACTGACTTCAAAGTTTCTCAATTTTACTCTATATTTTGTTTTGTGCCGATTAATGTTCATTATATTTTTAGGTGTATTTGTATTCGGTGTGTTGCTTAGTCCTCTTAGTACAAAAAATGTAATTTATTCTTCTTAAATTTCTTAAACATAGCAAATAAATAATAACTAAGTTTAAAATTAACTCATAGACATAATGCTTCACATCACAAAGCTTTCGAATATTTTGCTACGATTGTTATAAATCGAAACAAACCAATGGTCCCTCACTTTTGAAATATTAATAATATTTATCATCTATTTGATATTCACTCACTAAAATATTGATGTGTTCTTACGAAATGAAACAAATATCTGTTTATAATAAAATTATACGTACTGTACTTCAATTCACAATTATTAATTTAAAGCTGGTGCAAGTTTTTATGTAACTTTTTGTTCTTTTGAATTGAATTACTTCAGACCTTTTAGAAAAATTTTCAACGATCTTAAATAAAATTTGTTACATGTTTTATTAAAATATTCTCGGAAAGTGTCAAATAGGGTTGAAGGTTTGAGTAATTATAATTACGTAAAGAACATTAATAATAAATTAGCTTTAAGGCAATACTTTTGATAAATATTTCCCTGGGAAAAGAAATAATTCATAATAATGAGTTTAGAACTTATGCATTATCTTTTTATTTTTCAACGATCGATCTGTTCAAAATTTTAAACAAATATCTTTCTTCAGAAATAATTAAATGTTATACAAAATTAAAGGAACTTTAATAATTGTATAGTTCTGAAAATGAAGCCCAACCATTATACTGTATAACAGTATATACCATAGATAATATACGGCAGTTTTAAAATATTTTATTATATATATATAATTTAATCATAATGAAAAATGATTTTAATTGACAATTTAAAACATTAAGGAAAATATATAATAAAAATATTTTTATAATTTTCATATTATGAAATATACCTAATGCTGGCTGAATGAGTTGTAGGCAGCACAAAGAAAAAAAAAGAAAAGAAGGGAGAGAATGGCGCGAGTGTCATGTAAAGATTAGTTACTCGGAAAATTCTAAAATAGTTACGGCCTTATTCATAAAAAAGTCTTATAGAACGTTTTAAGCATACTTTAGTTAACACGCTCTTTAGGCTTATAGAATGTTCGATAAATGTTTATATTCATAAACGCTCTATAAGCCTTCTATTACTAAAATGTCATTAATTTGATTTATACGTTCACAATGTTGCCACTATACTGAAGTCGGTCGACTTACGCATTGACATAGTATGACCACAGATAATATTACATACAAAAATATATTATTGGATCTGGCTTGACATATACCGGCTTGATTTACGTCGTTGTTATCACAAAAACACGAATGTTTATTTTATTTTAGTTTATAAACTTACTTAATTTTTAAAAAATAAACTCAAAAGAAGTAAAACGACAAAGAATTGAAAATTGTTTAGACGTGGACAAGTATTACCTATGTTCTGTGCACCTTTCTTATGTAGAATTTATTCTTAATAAACTTGTTAATAACTAAATATAGTTAATAAATATCGAACAAAATGTCATTTGTTATGTTGTTTTGTTTACGAAAGTGAAATTGACACTCATGATGACAAGCGACTCGACGACGTCATATCAATGCTCATATTAGTATGAGCTATAATCAGCTGTTATATGAATCGGCCATCTTTGGACGTTAAAACACTCTTATAGTAGGGTTCTCGGCTCTATAACTTTATGATAGGTTTATAGAACTGATTGGCACTAAAATGCTGTTATGAATAACGTTTTTTGACAACTGTACTATATCGAGTCTTTAAGCGTGCTATAACTTTTTATGAATAAGGCCGTTAATATATAATGCTGGGAGTATATAATACTCGTATTAATTTTTAATTGGAAATAAAGGCATGGAGATGTTTGACGAGGTATGTGGAATTATTTTACTAATACTTTACATATAACGTCTGCCACCATATTTATTTATTGTTGTATGGGAAAAAGGCGGTGAAATTTTTATTGTTTATCATTAATATTGTAGACGAATTTACTTTATGAATATAATATAAAGTAGCTTTTAGATGTAGATAAAGATAGTCTCATATATGTTACGTTCTAAACAAGTGAATCATATCAAATGTTATTAGAACATATAATAAGTAAGTCACAATAACGATCTTTTTCACCAATTTGGAACAGATTCTCCTAACACACTCTCGTCGCACTCTTTTGTATTCACTTCGCTCGTGACGCGTTATGAATGTCACGGCACTTCTAGAATATAAATGTGTTCTTGAAACTTGTAATACAAGCTCTCTTATTATTATAGTAATGTTTATAAGAAAAAGAAAACATACATAAATATGATTAAGTTATTCTCTCGTAAGAAATGACAAGTTGCAAATCCACAGACGTAATTTGCGTAAGTAGCAAAGATATTTAGAATTTAGATAACCAAATATTATAATAATACTATTTTCATTTATCGCTATAACATGTTAGAATGTTATAATTAGAATGACGTTTGTGAAGTGATCACAATAGGTTTAGGGAAACCTGATTGAGTTTGTTGTTGGCTCTTCTCACTAGGCCGCGCTTGGAACCCGCGTAACTTTAGTTTTAAGTCGTGGAATGTGTAGGTTTCGGAGGGGCTCAATTCGATATTTATTATCGAATTGGGCTCCTCTGACGTACACATGTGATCATCTTATTGATTCTAAGTGGAAAAATTAGCCAAAGTCATCTTATTGATTCTAAGTGGAAATGTAAAGGAGAAAACAGGGACTAAGCAACTGAGTGTCTTAACACTAGGTTCCCATGGTTCCTGCAGTTCCCTCTGCCTACCCTGCCATGTGTGTCTTTCACTTAACTTGCCACACACAAATATATTACAAGGGCTTAAATTAACCAAATATTCTTTATACATAAAAGAATATTTTCAACAATATATTTCTAACACAAATCTCCGTTTTACTCTATCAAAATCTGTTGGTGTTTGATATGAATTGAACTACATATAAATTCATAATGATTTCTTTTACCTTTACCTAATATTATATTTTCTGTTTTTGCGATTCTTCATGATTGGAGGTCTATGAGTACTCTACAATGGTCACTCTGCCTGCACTCGAAGGAACACTAAATATTGTTTTTGGCTTGATGAAGCTCTACGCTATTTTGGGAAAAAAGGTTGTTCACGATGGACAGACAAATATTAATCTTGTACAAAGATAAGAAAGTAGCAGAACAACTTTTATTGTACTTATAATAGTCGTTTTGGTTAACGGTTAGCAAAAGTTCCAGAGATGTTAATAGTCGACCAATAATATCTTTAAACATTTTCTTAACGGTCAGGTCAAAAACCGAAGTTTGAAGATTTGTTTGAAAGTTTCTTATTAAAAGTCTGCAGTCGTAGCCTCTAATGACTTGGGTTTTTACCGCAGCATTGATAATATTTTTTAAATGTTTAATAAAGTAGTATAAATTCTCGTTTATTGTATTTTGTATATATATATATATATATATATATATATATATATATATATATATATATATATATATATATATATATATATATATATATATATATATATATATATATATATATATATATATATATATATATATATATATATATATATATATATATATATATATATATATATATATATATATATATATATATATATATATATATATATATATATATATATATATATATATATATATATATATATATATATATATATAAAGTATTTTATTAATGTTATAAGGCTGAATTTTATATGGTTGATCGCGTTAGTCTCAAATAATAGACATTCTTTTCATTAGTTCCCCCTCTTAGGAGACCTGCCTACGTTACTGAAATTGAAATGTTGATTATAAATTTACAATTCAGAAGTATCAGATTTACAAATCAAAGGAGACATTCTTTAAAATTTTGGACATCTACAAAATTGAAATACCTTAATTTATAGATGTACTTGAAACAAGAATATTCCAAATAGTGAATATTTGGTAATAGTGAATGTTTATTTTGTTACATGTACATATTTTTATTAAGACTGTCTTACTTTTTTCTGACTTTGATAAGCTAGAATTACTTTAAGACGAGTGAATCAGATATTAACTTATTAATGAATTATTTACATGATAAGCCTAAAATGTATGAAATAAAAGCGCTAAAGTGCTTTATATTTGAGAATAAAAGTCAAATAGGATCTGTCGTAACAACTTACGCTTCAAGCTTCACATATAATGACAGCTATTATGATACTTACATATTTTAGATCTCAGGCATCAAACTGAGAAAATGACGAGAAAATTTGACTTCATGTATTTTCGCTTCGATCTATATTTTTTATATTATTTTTGTTGCTGATCATTTAACTATTTGTTTCCACTTTAATAAATGAGGATTATTCATTTTTTAAAGTAGAGCTTTGCGTTAAAGTAAGTATGTATAAAGTATTTTACTAAAGTATAATCCTAGTCCTATAAACACTTGGTTTAGTTATTCGCTCCTAACTTAATTTTGTCTCTAAAATGCTCTTTCCATTATATTTTTACAGGTGTTTAAGCTTAACCGTGTTTCATATTCCAGTTCAAAGTTTTCATTCCAACCGATGTTGTTTATTTGAAGTACGTGTCTATGAAGGAATTATATCACGCGCAGGGCACTTCAATTTAAATAATATTTATCCACGTGGAAATGTGAATGTTCATTTAATTTTTTTCTTTAATTTCACGCTGTACGCCGCACGTCTCAAGGTAACCAGAGGGAACCGCGGGAACCTAGTGTTAAGACGCCCAGTTCTCCATTTTTTCCTTTTTCTAGGTATTACGTGTTGTTGGGCAACACCGTGCTTCGCCTAGTTGCCAGAGCAAAGAAATTTTCAAAATATTTCCATTTTTCCCGAGTGGAAATTGAACCCACAAACAGGCAGACGCCTACACCTTAGCGCTACAACGATCGTCAATAATATATTAAGTAGTAATATTTATGATAGTATTCATAAAAAAAATGATATTAGTACGACGTAATGACGAACACTCAATTTCGTGGGAAAATCGGAGAACGGAGTGTAATAATATGCTATACTAGCGGACGCCCGCGGCTACGCCCGCGTAAGTATCGATTACGGCTTCATAAAACCTACCCAAGAAAAACGCGATCAGCAAAATGATTCCACGACGACAGTTAACATTAACAGGCTGCACAGATTGTCCTCCTATGGATTGGTGGTGGTGGTTCAGTAGAAATGGGAATATTTTATTTCTATTTTATAAGATCTACAAATAATTAAAACATTTTATGGTTCTATCTTTTATAGTTTAAGCAGCGTACGTAAAATAAGTAACTCTTCTTAAGCTTCTACACGAAAAACCCGAATATGTTACGAAACCTTGTTTTTCCCATAGTAAAATATAGCCCAGTTTACTCGTAGATAACTTAGCTTAAAAATAGTAAAAAAAATGTTAAAATCGGTCCAGTCCTTTTTAAGCTTATTCATTACAACCAAACAAATTTTACCTCTTTATAATATTAGTATAGATTATGGGGAGTATAATAATAGGATATGTGTAGAGTACTCATGGATAGTGGTCAATACTCGCGGCGCCATGACAAAGTACTTGAAATCAAAAGAAATCTTTCAGTAACAGGAGCACAGAGAAACATAACAACCAGCAAACGCTCAATAGTTTATGAAAAAAGGTTCTTATAAAAAACCTACACAAAAGCCTTTCTCTATATTAGATCCAGCTCCTGATTGGACACTTGTGATGGACACGTATGAGAAACAGTATATAATCCTGAGGATATTTATATTTCGTCATCCAGACCAGATATTTTTCTTTATTCTCGAAGCCTAAAGCGCGTAGTAATGGTAGAACTTACAGTTCCGTGGGAAACAAATATCCCGAAAAGTCACCACCTTAACTTATCTCAATAAGTATTTCGATCTTACAAACGAACTGACCAGGAATAGGTTTAGAGCTTCAACCGCATATAAACTACATGCGGTTGAAGTAGAAGCGAGAGGTATAACAGCGAAATCTCTCTATAGTTTACTAAAAGATCTCGGCCTGTCTAGAACTATCACAAATTCATTTCTAGAACACACTTCTAAGACGGGTTTAGTAGAATCGTTTAAAGTGGGGGGAGCTCGGACAGTGAAGGTGAGCGTTAATACATTTTAAAGGGACCCTTTAAACTTACACTTGGGTCACAAGTTCCAAGCGCTGCTCGGAGCTCCTCTTCCTACAACATGATGGGCCCGGCACCCGCACGGGGAATCCATGGAACGCTAAGTTGTTTCTTCTCAATATCAGCTTTCCCTGCTACTTACTGGATAAAGCTTAACTCTAGCTAGTTTTAATAGCATGTTTCCGAAATCTAAGAATCTTCTCTCACTAAATATAATGTCTCCAAAATAAGGTGATGAGTAGAAAAAGGTTGAAAAATTGCACCACAAGCCTTTTTAGTTAAGATAAATAATAAAAAAGAAATGTGTTAATATAAAAGGGGCTATCTTATTCCATTAGTACAGATTATCCTTAAGTATGTCCTTACATTCTTGTCCCCATTCATTTTGTAAAAAGCATCGTGTCGAGAGAAATTCAGGGCTATTGAAGATTTCAATCTTGATAGCTTCGGCTAAATTATTACGCTTTGCCAATTTATAAAAATTATTAATTTTATTGTGTTAATTTCCTAGTGTATAATAATAAAAAAGATTCAGACAATTCTGATTTAAAGAAAATACCCTATGATGCACATACGCTTACAATATATTTTTTTAGGTAACCCTTAGAAGGTTTATTTTGAACTTAAATAAATTTTGGGTTCTTAAATTTGTCTTAGCTTATTTGTTAGCTTATTTGTTTTCCATTAATTATTTTATTACTTTTAAAAATTCAAAATTGAAGCCAATTGTTTAAAAAAATAGTGAAAAAAAAAGATTAAATTTTATAAATAAAGTTTAAATGTCCGTAAACTAAACGCGATTTTCGATATATTGATTCATTCTGTTTCTTTTGGATTCCCTGAATTGTGTATTCAGGGAATTTCATACTAATCTAAATAGATAATAAAGGCGATTACGTCGTACAGTATTATATACATGTTATATGGTATATTCGAATATTTTTACCGATTTTCTAGTATAAATTTTATCCAGACAAATTTTAGTGTCCACAGATTAATAATAAAATATATTTAACTAGTAACTGTCACCTTTCAAAACCATCTTATACATTTTACGCGGTACCAATGAACTGTTAAATAACAGGTCAACAAAACACGGGTACACGTTTCTTTGCACATGTTCAATTAGATAGAATTTTGTTGCTTAAAAATAATAAAAACCTAATAATTGTTCCTAATATATTGTACTCAATTACATTACGTAGGTAAATCTTACTTGTTGTTTAAGAAATAGCTATACATATAGAGAGATAAATGATGAAATAAGTGAAAAGTTGATATTTAGTTTAATTTTCGTAATCAGGTTGATATATTTATTTGTTCAGGGTAAGGTTTGTATGGTATTCGATAGCTAGCTAAAAAGAGTGAAAGAAATCTACATAGAGGTAAAACTTGAAGGTAAATTGCTTACTATATACAAACGATGCAACCATCATTAGAATGCGAGTTGCTAGCGTTAGTCACCATTCTAAAAGATGAATGTGATAATAATGGCCTAAGCCTGAATTCAAGAAAGACAAAGTTTTGGGGACGCGCCTAGTAAGAGGACAAGCAACTCCCTGGGAAATTGAGAAAACCCTCTTCTCTTAAGACACACGATTCCCTACCTATACCGCGGTCAACAGTGAGACGCTGTGCCGCTATGCCACGACGCATTGATGTGGGAGTGAAGACGAGTTCAACATTATTTCTTAACATTTTTTTCATTGTATAATATACTCAAAATGTAATATTAAATATTAATTATCAGTATTAAGATATATTTTATTATAATACAACAGTTTTCAATATTATCGAGCTAAGATATAGCACATTTTAATGAATATTAAGAGCAATTATTAAATATTTTACATTGTTGTGGCTTAATTATAACTTGTTAATTGCAGACTGGTATATTTAAAATATTGGTCTGTTGTTATTTGGTCTGTTAAAAATTTATATATAAAAGATTGTACCCTCTATATACAACAAATTATATATAAGCATTTTTTTAGCTGATTACTCCAATAAATTTTCACCTAAGTATAAATTTGGCAACAAACACGCAATTCGTCTAAAAGCGTAAGTACTATAGAACGATATAAGACGTGACTGGGTTCATATTTTTTATAAAATATATAGTTGTTGCCAAGAGATGATGTAGATCACGTAATATATGTCTTTCACACCTAATCTCTACAAAGTTTATAAGTGAAGTAATTTCGTTGAACGCTCTTATTTTATTATAGGTTTTGATTCAAAGGATTTTTGTTTGTTGACTCGTCCTTTTACTGAGAAAGGATAAAGGCCATATTACGTTACGATGTGGTGTAGCTAAAAGATTTAACCTATAGAATTAACATTAAAGAGTGTCTATATAAATATAGACACTCTTTAATGTTAATTCTATAGGCACCATAGTTACTACTAGCACTGAAGCATCTTAGCAATAGGTTATCTCTGCGTAAGTAGGAGCCCATTAACCGTACCTTAATGTGTTCAAAAGACCTGTATACTGTAATTTCAGCTCTTGTAAGCTTAATAAAACAATATTAAAAAAAATATGTCCATATATGAAAACCAATACTGAACTGTCGTCTCTAACAAATAAATTTCATATAAAACTGAGCAAGCTTTTGTCTGTTCAACAAAGTTGGAATGTTTCTATACACATCAATGGCCCTGAATCGTTCTCTATCATCGCATTATGTTAATTCCAATTACGATGAAAAGTAATATTTTCCTTTGTTTTCATTTCCCAACAAACATTTACTATCATATACAGCTATATAGATTAATTATCATATGCTATATGGATTAAGAACTTGCAACGGATTTGCTCTTAGGGTTTTAATGATATTTCTTATTATTTAATATTTTACATACTTACGGCCTTATTCATAAAAAGTTATAGCACGCTTAAAGACTCGATTTAGTACAGTTGTCAAAAAACGTTATTCATAACAGCATTTTAGTGCCAATCAGTTCTATGAACCTATCATAAAGTTATAGAGCCGAGAACCCTACTATAAGAGTGTTTTAACGTCCAAAGATGGCCGATTCATATAACAGCTGATTATAGCTCATACTAATATGAGCATAGATATGACGTCGTCGAGTCACTTGTCATCAAGACTGTCAATTTCAATTTCGTAAACAAAACAATATAACAATTTACATTTTGTTCGATATTTATTAACTATATTTAGTTATTAACAAGTTTATTAATAATAAATTCTACATAAGAAAGGTGCACAGAACATAGGTAATACTTGTCCACGTCTAAACAATTTTCAATTCTTTGTCGTTTTACTTCTTTTGACTTAACTTTTTAAAAATTAAGTAAGTTTATAAACTAAAATAAAATAAACATTCGCGTTTTTGTGATAACAACGACGTAAATCAAGCCGGTATATGTCAAGCCAGATCCAATAATATATTTTTGTACGTAATATTATCTGTGGTCGTACTATGTCAATGCGTTTGTCACTTATCATCTGTGGATTTACTGGTATTTTCGGCAACAAGTCGACCGACTTCAGTATAGTGGCAACATTGTGAACGTATAAATCAAATTAGTGACACTTTAGTTATAGAAGGCTTATAGAGTGTTTATGAATACAAACATTTATCGAACGTTCTATAAGCCTAAAGAGCGTGTTAACTAAAATATGCTTAAAACGTTCTATAAGACTTTTTTATGAATAAGGCCGTTAATATTTTATATTTTTACTCAACTTAAATAGACTCTGGACTTGTTTTTTTGTAGTGAACTATGGACAATATCGTTACCCGAAAAAAGAATTAAGCCGATACAAGTAAGCCTATAGGATCAAATGGTGTTTACCAAATGGACCAGACCGACTCGCCGGTTTTTAGCAGAGGTTGAATTTCAAATTCTACCGACTAATACTGTCATTGTTTAGATTGCTTGGGTTGGATTGGCTTGCTCAGTTAGCAATTATTACGGCAAGTAACCAAATCAATCATTGATAGCTTACTTTTTATTTTTGCTAGATATAAATTTGACGGATTCAGTTAATTTTTATTATTTTTTTAATTTAAATTAGATTTTTAACAAAAAATACAAGACGTCAATAAATAATTAAGAAGTTAAAAGTAGAGTGAACTACTCACTCTAAATACAACTTGGATTAAATGTTAAGCTTAACTTTAGATAGTATATGAAAAGTGGGACACGATAATTTCTTTAAATTCGTATTTTCACTTAGTTCATTGAATTTTATGTAGTAAAATTAAGAACAAGTACATTTCATTGTTAGTTATATAACTTATTTTCTCATATGTGTTGTGTTGATAACTTAGCACGTTGACCACTACAACTCTAATAAGAGTGATACGAATAAAAAACAGTACCTAAAAGACAAAGAAAACATTATTTAATAAGTACATAATTAATCGAGGACCGTCGTGGCGCAGAGGCGTAAGCGTCTGCCTGTAAACGCGACGATTTGTGGGTTTGATTCCCACTCGGGGAAGATGGATTTTTCTATTTTCTTCGCTCTGGCAACAAGGCAAAGCGCGGCGTTGAGTTCCGCCACTCAACACGCAATGCCACGAAAAAAGGCGGAAAGTGGGGACGGAGAAAGAAAGGACTAAGCAACGGAGTGTCTTAACACTAGGTTCATATGCTTCCTGCAGTTCCCTCTGCCTACCCTGCCATAATAAAAATATACCTTCATGTTTACCCATAAGCTAGTTTATTTTGAAAAGACCTTCACCCAGCTCTATCTTGTGACTCTACGAATGGCAACGAAATGCAATAATGTTTATAAAGCAAACTTTGAATACTTCGAAATTTGTTAGAGGGAACGTATACTTTTATCACATCATCGTTGTTTCCATTAACTCACGACCACCTATGGAACACCAAAGAAATTCAATTAATAAAGAAATAATCGTCTATCTGACTAGCTTCGGTGGAGGCTACGTCCGGGTCACCTGTTAAAATATTAAAGTATTTAGATAGGTACTAAATGCGTTGAATTCCGCCACTCAACACGCAATGCCTCGAAAAAAGGTGGAAAGCGGGGACGGAGAATGCAGGAACTAAGCAACGGAGTGTCTTAACACTAGGTTCATATGGTTCCTGCAGTTCCCTCTGTCTACCCTACAATATGCGGGATCAAGCGTGAAGCTAAAAAAATTATAATAAACGCCTACTCACGGTTAGCACTGAGTATGATCAATAACAGAATCCTCCATAGACAGCGATTATATGGATATGTAAAATGAATATATCTATAATAATAATTCGGAAACAATAACATATAAAATGCATAATTCCGGTACAATCGGAGTAGTAAAATATGTTACACATATATTGTACATGTAAATGGCTATTTACTTTTAAGACAACTTTATTTAGAAATATTCCAATGAAAACTTTACTTTATATAATTTTTAATCTTTAAAAACACTTATTTAAATACATGCCGTTATTATATTGTCATAATAGGATTACCAAAAAGGACGAGGATATAAATTTATTGCAATTCTAATTTTATTGTTCATCTCATTTTATATTTATGACCATATTCTATTTGCAAATTTACGGTCTGTTACGGAAGCATTACCTAATATAACTGCTATTTGAATTCGTGGACATACGATCAAATGATATAAAACAGTAATTTTGTTTCATACTAGCCGCCTGCTCGCAGCTTTGCCCCCGTTGACTGCACGATTTGTCTTTTATAAAGTAAATTACGTTATTGTTCTTTTTTCTTTATTAAATAAAATTCTTGTTGATCTGTATGTTTTTTTTTTCATATTTATTTATGACTCGTAATACACAAGAACACAACTTCATATAATCAATTTTGAGTACAGTGTTTCTGGGTGACTTCTTTAAGTCCCCTTTTAAAAGAATAAGTAAGTGCCCTTCTATAAAGAATTTATTGATAAAAATTTTCGTCTTCTTAGAGAAACTTAGGAATAGAAGAGTCTCTCTATGTTGTTATTTGTGTAATATAATGGTATTGTCATATTTCATGATTAATTTTGTTGTTGTTTAAGTTATATTCGATTATATCGGTCGTGAAGATTTTTTTAACTCTGCAGAAGAATGTGCCGATTGCGTCTACCTCATCGTTGGTATAGTACATACATTCATTTGTATGCCTGGAGATCGCAACGACAGCGTGTAATATTCTGTCGTGTAAGACACATTTGAAGGATTTTATTTCAATGATGACTGCCTCGTATGTAAGTCCCTGGAATGATATTTATTTATGGTAAGGGTGCGTGGGTTTTCTCCTGTGCTGTTCCTTGTTAATCTCGTAAATCTCAATTTCTTGAAGCACTGGCTGTACTTGGCAAGGCAGATAATATTCCATCATGTACCTTGTTTAGAACGTATGCCCCGTTCAGTTGAATTCTGTGGGGTGTAGGATATAACACATTCTAAAAAGGTTTAATCAGTTAATGAAAGCGATTGTTATCTCCAATTAGAGTGGGCTTTTGACAGGTGTTGTGACCCGTCTTTTATGAGCTCCGTTCTCCGTTCCGTTCTCCGAGCTCTGTTTTTCCATTCTGATAAAAAAATTAATAATTTTGGTTTTAAGTGCGTGATTCGTGTATTTGAGTCCTTTCCTTTTTATCTTGTTTTTTTTTTCTGGGTGTATGTTTGTACTTCTTTGTCTTTAGCTAATCTCCCTTGGGGCTTCATAATTGAGAAATGTTCTTTTTTCCCTCTTTTTCCTGTCTATCAGGAACGCAAGGTCTTGTCCTCTTCCCCCATAATATAAAATCGAACGCCTTACTGGTAAGTTAGTAAGACGTTCGACTCTTTTGTCCGTGAGAAAATATGAGATACACTACACGACCAAGGAATTGAACATATAAATCCAGTTTTGCAAGTATTCAATCAGAGAAAGAAGGTAAACCATTCCCCGTAAAAAATATATAAAACCGAGAATACTCTGTCCCCGAAGCTTTTTAGTGTTAGAATCCATATATAGAAAAATAAAGTGGGAAAACAAGGATATAAACATCGATGGATTTAAATTGTCACACATTTGATTCGCAGATGAAATTGTGCTACCTGCAAGAACATCACAAGAAATCGATACAATGCTAAAAGATCTTGTAATCGAAAACGAAAAACTTGGCCTGAAATTTAACTATGAAAAACAAAACCAATGAGAAATGGAGAAAAACGTTCAGTTTTTGTGGGAAATATCCAAATAGAGTACACAGAAGAGTACAGTAGTATTTAAAACAGCTAATAGCCCCTGAAGAAAACATAAATAACAACAAACAAAAACCGAGGAAAGGAACATGTTGGGAGTGCCAATATTGGATAGATACAGGAACAGGTCCACAAGATATAGAACAAAAGTTCAAGAAATAGTACAACAGACCAAAAAATTGAAATGACGATGGGCAGGTCACTCAGCAAGAGGTAAAAAAAGGTAAAAATTGAAGTAAAATAGTAACTCAATGGTACGCAAGAGAACGCCAAAGAAGGTGAGGCAGACTAGCTTTAGAGGTTGGCATGGCGACATAGCTCTGGTGGCAAAAAAAAATGTGGCATAGAGTAGCTAAAGACAGAAAGTAATGGAAATGATAGGAAGCCTTCGCCAACAGACAAATAGACTTTTAAAAAATAAAAATCGCACTTACTATAGAACTAACCTTACATTGAATAGAAAGCTATAATATAAAAATGTAAAATAGACATTGCTATTTACGCAAAGAAATATGATAATTCTAGAATTGTTATTTTGCGACTAACGTCGAGAATCGTATATATTTGAGCATGAATAGCTATTATTGCTTCAATAAATATAAATAGTTCCCTAACGTTAATGTCTTCACGCTTTATCCCGAATATTGCAGGGTAGGAAACTGCAGGAATCTAGTGTTAAGACACTTCGTTGCTTAGTCCCTGCTTTTTCAGTCCCCGCTTTCCGCCGTTTTCGAGGCATTGCGTGTTGAGTGGTGGAACTCCACGCCGCGCTTTGCCTAATTTCCAGAGCGAAGAAAATAGAAATAGAAAAATCCATCTTCCTCGAGCCGGAATCGAATCCACAAACCGTCATGTTTACAGGCAGACGCTACGCCTCTGCGTTGCGACGGTCTTAGATAGATAGTAGAATGACATGTAAACACTAGAATTTGAACACAATGCTTAGATACCAATAACGGGATAAGTGTCACCATATATATGGCTATGGTGCTATATAAAACAATAAGCAAGCAAATAAGACACGATTACGCAAAACACAGAAGAAAAACTATAGTGAAACATCTAGAGAAATCTGGCAGTACAAAATGAGCTTTTAAAGCGCTGCGTACAAACAAATCGAGGATAAAAAGTCTAAAAAATGGAGATGACGCTACAAACAACCGCAATAATATTTTAAATATAGCTACAAAATTTTATAAAACCCTCTACAGCGTCCATAACCAGGAGACAACCTATATTGACGACACCAATTACAATAATACAAACTCAGACGAATGCAGATTACTACCATTAGATTCTAAGGAAGTCACAGATGTAATAAATAAACTAAAAAGCGAAAAATGTCCCGGCCCAAATCACATTACCAACGAAGTAATAAAGACGGCTTGTTCACTACTGTGTGCACCTCTAACCTACTTGTTTAACCGCATTATAGAGACAGCCATAATACCCACACAGTGGTATGAATGCAACATAATTCTAATATACTAAAAGGGAGCGCCACAAGACATAGGAAACTATAGACCTATAAGTCTTTTACCATGTCTATATAAGATATTCTTTAGTCTTATAAATCGAAGAATCAGCGTTATATTGGAGAATGAACAACCGGTCGAACAGGCCGGTTTCAGAAAAGGTTTTTCGACAATAGACCATATCCATACTCTAGATCTACTTATAGACCAATTCCAAGAAAAACAAAGAACTCTACATATCGCCTTCATAGACTACAAAAAAGCTTTCGACACGGTAGCCCACTTAAGCATTTGGAGCACGCTAGAAGAGCAAAATGTAAACAAAAAATATATACAGATTATCAAAAAAATATATAGTAATAGCTTTGGTAGAGTAAAATTGGAAAAAATCGGTCCAACCTTTCCAATTAAGAGAGGCGTGAGACAGGGGGACCCTATGTCCCCAACATTGTTTATTGCTATTCTGGAATCTATAATGAGAAAACTGAAATGGGACAAATGTGGCGTAAACATTAACGGGAAATACCTAAGCCATCTCCGCTTTGCAGACGACATAGTCCTATTGTCAGAATCTGCCACTCAACTCCAGCTCATGTTAAATTCACTAAACGCATATAGTAAACAGGTAGGCCTCGAGATGAACTTAACCAAAACGATGCTTATGACAAATAATATAGAGAAGAAAATAATTTCAGTCGATGATAAAATACTCAATTATACAGAAGATTACATATACCTAGGTAAGCAAATGAGCTTTAAAAAAACAAGAAATTATCAAGAAATAGAACGGCGTATACAACTAGCTTGGAAAAATACTGGAGCCTGAAAGAAATTTTTAAAAGCGATATGCCAATATATATTAAAACAAAAGTAATGACGTCATGTGTATTATGTTTAACTTATGCCTGCCAAACTTGGAAATATACTACTAATATAATAAATAAATTATCTACATGCCAACGTGGAATGGAACGCAGTATGCTCAGTATAAGAAAAGTACAAAAAATAAAACACATAAAAATAAGACAGCTAACAAAAGCAACAGACGTTGTTAACCACAGTCTGAAGCTGAAATGGAAATGGGCAGGACACATAGCGCGACTACAGGACGAGAGATGGACACGAAGGGTAACAATATGGACCGGCCCCCCCGGCAAACGCCATAGGGGTAACCACTTACGAGGTGGCAAGACGAGATACGCAGCGTAGCTGGACCCAATTGGATACAAAAAGCACAAGATAGGAAACAATGGAATAGCTTTTTACTCGAGAAGGGGTTCTAGAGAAATAGATTTTTACAACTGATTTTTTTTATCCTTATTTAAATATAGTTTATATGTAAACAAACAATAGAAGTATAAAACAAATAAATTAAACACATTTTAAATAACTAAATTCAATATAGACTATTTTCATGTATACATTAAACGCTAAATCAACATCAACAAAATTCTGTATACAACTCATATCTGTTTTTTTTTCTAGAAATATAAGGCTTTTTATTTTTAATTTTATTTTTATTTTTATTTATTTTTATTTATTATATATGGCGCTTTGAATGTAACGATCTATATGACGTTTTAAACGTCTCGATCTATTTGAGCGACTATGTTGTTGACAATAATAAGGTAACTTTGAATGTACCGATATTATTGACTTTTTGATTGCGTCTATATATTTGAATACCCTGAGTGGACCTATTTTTTGACGCTGACTGTACAACAACAGAGTTAGTTTATTTTCCTACAGAAATTCTGACTTTCGTATGAAATTGATCAGCAAGTAGATTGAATATTATCTTTTATATAACGCTATTTTTCCTATTCCGACTCGCACATTTCATAAGTTTGTCTAATAAAAAAAAATTATGATTTATGAACAACCGCAAATGTATATTTTTGTATTTTATTTAAAGAGGTTACCGGTGGTTAAGGATAGAATATACTAGCTTGAATTTTAGAATAATTTATTTTTTTATTTTTTATTTTATTATTTTTTTATTTATTTATTTAAAGTGTTAATTCATGAACACTAACGTAATTGACAACTAAGGATAGGAAATAAATGAATAAATAATAATGATACAATGCAAAATAACGCATAGCTTAGTTGTCAGATCGCGGACGGTTTCCAAAAGATACAGATTCCATTAAAACATTAATACAGATTCCATAAAATCCCATTGCATTCAAACTTTTATATGTTTTCTCTCAGCAGAAAAGAAATATTTTTGTGAGTAAAATTTTATCTTTCTTTTTCTTTATTGGATAAAAGTGAAGACGGCTTAAATAACTCCACAATGATCTTGACAGATGGGCGGATAAGACACTTATCCGTTAGTGGATACGATTTTGGTTTGATTTTCATTTTGAGATGTGAACCTTAAATAAATCTTTTGAATGAAGATATGGCTTCTGAATAAATATTGTTTGATATAATCACAAATATTCCGACAATAATATCTTTCTTAAATAGATCAAGTGATATCTTTCTTAAATAGGCTTAAAACATTCTGTCATCATCAGTATGTTCATATTCTGGTCATATTGTGAAAATTAAATACAAGGTAGGAGCGGCCAATGAGGCTTGCCTAAGCAGGATTTAAAATAATTTTTTTTTTAACCAAATCAATCTATTTTAATGTAAATTAAATCAATTGGGTACTATCTATAATAAAAGCCGAACTTCAGACCGTAATGCTCGCTTGGAGGGCATTTTAATTATACGAAGTATCTACAGTAGAGTGACATTTCTACAGGTATAAAATAATCAATAAAACACTTGATACTAACAAATAAGGCCAGTGGTTCAATTTTATTAACCTCATTAACCACTTATAATGAATAAAATTGCAAAATAAAATTATCCTGTCAAATTAATACTATTACTACAACACTAAAGCATGAACTTACAGAAAATTAAAATTGCGATGGATGATGCCGCAGGCAGTACGCGGGTAAGCGAGTCGTGACAGTTTGACGGGCCATTTGGGATAGTTAGCTAACCTATACCTATCTGTTAGGCCTTGTTAACCGACAGGCTTTATTGACTGCACTTACTTCATAATATAATAAAATTAACTATATAATATTATACCTCGTCGTTAAGATAATGTTTAACAAAATATTTATCTATCAAATTTAGTAAACGAGTTTGTTACATGTTTCCAAGAATTTAGCAAACTCAATTACTGGTTGGCTTAAACTGTTATTCTCAACAAGAAAGGAAAAATTTAAAAATAACAAGATTATACCAGTACTAAAGCGGATAACTGGGAAAATCTTTGGGTTAGTGAAGGTTTAAAATTTTTTGATTAGATTAGAGAACAAATTACAAGTAAGTTGAAAGTAGAAATTTAACGTATGTAACGTTTCTCAGGGAAACTAGGCAAGTATAAAGGAAAACAAAAACAGTACGCGTATCGTCGTAACATCTGGCATGAATAATTTATAATTTATCTACCCTTACCTAAAATATTCCTTGAATCATTTATGAAGATACAATAATTAGGAACTTATTAGTCAAATTGCTATATTATTCTTATGTTACTTATTGACTGTTATATGTTATACAGTTTAAAACATTTAATACCTATCTAAATACTTTAATATTTTAACAGGTGACCCGGACGTAGCCTCCACCGAAGCTAGTCAGATAGACGATTATTTCTTTATTAATTGAATTTCGTTGGTGTTCCATAGGTGGTCGTGAGTTAATGGAAACAACGATGATGTGATAAAAGTATACGTTCCCTCTAACAAATTTCGAACTATTCAAAGTTGGCCTTATGAACATTATTGCATTTCGTTGCTATTCGTAGAGTCACAAGATAGAGCTGAGTGAAGGTCTTTTCAACATAAACTAGCTTATGGGTAAACATGAAGGTATATTTTTATTAAATTATATTTTTTTATAGCTTCACGCTTTATCCCGCACATGGCAGGGTAGGCAGAGGGAACTGCAGGAACCATATGATCCTAGTGTTAAGACACTCCGTTGCTTAGTCCCTTCTTTCTCCGTCCCCACTTTCCGCCTTTTTTCGAGGCATTGCGTGTTGAGTGGCGGAACTCGACGCCGCGCTTTGCCTAGTTACCAGAGCGAAGAAAATGGAAATAGAAAAATCCATCTTCCCCGAGTGGGAATCGAACCCACAAACCGTCGCGTTTACAGGCAGACGCTTACGCCTCTGCGCCACGTCTGTCCTCTATTTATTAAATTATATTATATTTATATTAAATTATATTATATATTATATATTTTCATAATTTTTCAATCTAATAACACTCACAGATTTTTTTTAAAAAGATAAATGATGTTGTGTTATAACTTTTTCATAATCGTTAACTACACGATAACCCCAATTTATATATGTTTTAATATGTTTTCTAATAGTCCCCGATACTGAGCCTTGGCCTCGCTCTATGAGGTGGATCCGAAGTATTGAGTACTCTGGTTTCTTCTCTTGTGTTGAGACTGTTCTTGTATCCCATGTATAGCGTGTTTAATGTCGTGTGATTCATTGTGAGCGATTAATTTTTCATGAAATATCGTGCATATTACCTAAGACTGTCAAAATGATGTATTCATTTGAACAATAATGGAGAGGTTGATGTAGGTATACTATATTTTTTATTATATATTTATAAATCTCGTTATGGTATCTTTTGTAAAGTAATTACGTACGGTTGCGTAGCCTTATATAAAATGTTAGCCTTCGTAAAAAGCTAGACAGCTGTAGTCTGTCTGCCACATGGCAGGGCAAGTAGTAGGAACCAAGTTTCTGCCCGATAGAGTTATAGAGAATCTGTTAATTTCTTATTTGGTAAAAAAATGGTCAAAATTATTTCGATCAATTATCAATTTGTCCCGTAAAAGTACAAAATTTTCCTCTTTATATAAATAGTAGAATTTGTTTTTGACAAGACTATATCAAATACGTTTTATTAAGCGCTATTCTCGGAATATGTTTGAATAGGGACTTAAATATTTAGGGATTTAAATATTTAGGGATTTAAATATTTAGAGATTTAAATATTAGTAAATTTTATAGGGTACTTTTGACAAACAATGAATGAGGAATACTATGTATGCCTCTTTTTAAAAAAATTGTATTTGATTGAAATCGATCTGTCAAGAATAGAAATAAAACGTCCATAACTTTTAAAAGCCAAATAAATTTATTAAAAAGAAGTTATAAGTACATACTAACTTATAATAAGAAATCAATAGAACAAGGCAACGCAATCATGGCATGACTTAACCTAATCTAAACATACGATCACAAAAAACCATAATTAACTGATATGCAAAAAAATTCTCTTAGTAAATTATTACAATACAAGAAAATGAAAACATGAAGCTGACAACATCGTTACTTATATATTATTATAAGAATATAATTATTGAATATTAGTATAGAGATTTATTTATAAATTTAACTCTAAATTTAAACCATGTAAATTATTTTACTTGAAGTAGCATCTACACCTACATATATCGAGCTTTCTACCTACAATATATATATTATATGTATTTTATTACTATATATATTATAATACACTTAAATGTTAAGACCAAGATCAAGGGACTCATATAACGCTATATACTACATTTATAATATACTTATTAGACTGAAATTTTATTTTATACATTTATTTTTCTTATAAATTAATTAATTTTGATTTAATTTTAATAATAAATACAATTAATGGGAATTTTCTTTTATGATGTGATGAAATAATAAAATCATTCAAAAGTAAAAGCTGCTAACTTTTTCTTAAATACATTTTAGGTTTAAAATTTAGACGATTCACAATATAAACGACCTTAATAGATGAACAAGGTCCTACAGTAATAGTCACGCATGTACCTTATCAGTGTTGAGATGCTACAACACCATATATTGGCGACATTGTCAGAATAAAATCGTAATAATAAACATATTTTTTAAATTTATGTAATTTTTTAAAAATAATATAGTGTAATATTTATTATGTACAATTTTATCCATACATTGAAAGTAGTATAAAGTACACAAGCGACACGGACAGACTCGAGTTTACACTGTAATATCTTCTAAATAACCTCTGAATAACAAGATGTTTGTGTTTGCAGCCATATATACAAATGTAATTGGATAATTAAAAAAAATAAATGTAACAATTTATTGTTATATATTATTATCCAGATGAAAGTCTTGAATCTACGTCATAAACTCTTGAACCTAAGTCATTCAGACTTAGTTTCAATTGTTTTTTTACTATAGAAAATTACTTCAAGATGCAGTTATTTAAAAGGTTATCCAAAAATTGTAAAAAAAACCGTCGTATTCGAAGAATGCAATTTTTTATTTTGTTTGAACCTATAAAATTAAAAAAAATGTACTATGAAACAAATTTACAATTTTTTTCTTTTGATTATATTATTCTATTATATATGATATCAATATATCAATATATAAGGATTATCTGCTTATAAGCAGCTAAGAGTTTGTCTATATATGTATAAAAAGATTACAATCTTGCAACTTATTTACTATAGATTAGTAGCATTTTAAATGCTATTTTATATCGATCCTATGGAGAATATAACATCAAATGTGACATTACGTACGTATATAATATAAATATTACATCATTTATAAATTTTACAAAAATGTATCATTATTCAGAAAATCATTGATAATAATATTTCTAATCTAATTTAATCTTACAGTGTTAATGTAACTCATATAGTATGCCTAAACTTGAATTTATAACATTACTCAAAAAGCTATACTTAAGTCATAATTTTGAAGAGAATTTGAAAAATGTTACTTCAATACTTAGACAAAAACGATTTCTTAAAATTCATTACAAAATATACTACATACATTTAAATATATAATATCATCACATCTAATATATAACTATGTAGTCTTAAGACTAAAAATTCAAAACACTATAGACCGGTCTATTTAAGTTACCCGAGTAATATTACTACTATGGTATAGTATTTTACATTCTGTATTTCAGCCATTAATAGTTTTAATGTACAGCTATTTCGATTATAATATATATTACGATACGCTGAGACGATAATAAGGCAAGTTAGTGAAAATAACTCGATTAGTAGTTACATATGTACAATAAGACATAAATCTACAAATCAATAAATTTTATGAAGAAATTCATTCTTCATAAAATTTATAATATCTATGAGTATTTCCAATGAAGTGATTTTATTAATAATAATGATAATTTAAAGTAAAGCACGGTTCGTATTTAAACCACGTGGTTTCTAATAAAGCCTATTTTTACATATATTGCTGCAAGCTATAGATTTCTGGCATTTAAATATTACAATGTTAAAACGTACAGTAACTATATTACATTAGAAAATAGCGACAGAAAGATTTATTTCATTATGAATTTAGATTAAAATGCAAAATTATGCGAGAATTTTTAGTTTTCATAAAATATTAATATTATTTAAATTTAAATATAAATATATATTGACAGATTAAAAAATTACTCAGAAAATATATATGTATAATATTTACTACATATATTTACTTAAATCTAGACTCTCATCCACTTTATATATACACAAGATGATTTTTTAATTTATTACAATTGTTATAATACCTGGGTCTTCTATATTTTTTATTTTATCTTAAAACCTATTTAATAATCCTAGTTGAGGTGGATTTCTGTTTGGTTGTAGTAGTATTCGAATATATATTGTATTGCATTTTTTTATAATATATGAAATATTACAAAAACATACAATACTATATATTTAAAGTCTAATTATAATTGAATAAAGTTTTTTTTTAATAAAAAAAGTCTTTCTAAATTTTTATATTGTAAAAACAAGTACAGACAGCTTAAACATTACGGTGCATTTGTCGTAGGATGCATCTAATTCTTTATTTTTATTTGATTTCATTTAAAATCTACGTTGATTACGTTTTCTATAACAATATGCATGTAATATTGTAATGATTAAAAGTAATTTATAAGAATATGCTTGAAATTAATATTTTTGAAAATATGTTTCTCTAATAAAATTACTTGTGTGCGTAACTCGGTACGATCTCGATGGAGTACCTCAAGGTACTACTTTATATCCGAATTTTTTCCGAATTTATATTTACAAACCTACAAGACAAACTGTTCGAAAAATGCTAATGTTAATTACTGTAACGATATTTAAATTATTTTTAGGGGTTAATTTAGGGGTTTTTGTTACTAAATAGTTGCTTTATATTAGACTAATGAATATAAGCATACATAATTAAAACACTTTATAAGATTACTTAGATTTTTAGTAAAATATATACTTTAGTTAGAGGGCAAGCAATTAGGTTTACGAGTGTAATATCTCAATCAATACAAAATACGAGGCGGACTGCCGACAAGTTTAAAAGTAACATAATAACTAAATGTAAGCAACTAAATGTTAATATCACGACTATTGTCCACATTGAATTGAATTTGAGCAAAACTGCACCAAAAACCGAAATATTTGAAAATATGAACATTTATATCTAAGTTAGTTAGTTTAAACAAAACTTGTAAAAAAAACACTCAATTTTAAATTTCTTTAGTGTTTTATATATAATTTTATAATTCCTTAGCCATTTTCATTTTAACTGGTTTTTTTTTTTTTTCATTTTCATTAAATTTTACTCAATTTAGGAATAAATATGATGTACTTCTTTACTTTAATCGTCTGCACCTCTTTAGGAAACGAATCAATTTGTCAAAAATTATGCAAATAATATTTTTAATAAAATATTAAAAACGGTCATTGGATGCAGTTTTGCTTATAAAAATAACCCTATAACTAATAATTGAACGCAGGAAGTACAACTCAAAATATAAACTAATAACTTAAAGCTAAGAAATTCATTGAATCATACTAAAACTATATTTAAATTGAAAGTTTTCTTAATAAAAAAAAACAGTACAGTATTAAAAGGCAGAGATAATGTTAGAAACGTCTACATCGCTATATTTTGTTATACATACATACATATACATAATATCTGTGAAAAGATTGTTCATACAAGCTAATATCTAGGTCACAAATATCTTAGCATTTAAATACATGTAGCAAAACGACTATTTTACTTTAAAAACCAAAACTACATAATGATCATAAAAAAAGAGCTAAATTTTAATACAAGATATTCTTTACTCACTACTCATTAGGCCCGAGGACATGTGGAGATATTATATATACACTCGACTTAATTCCGTAAGTCTAAATATACATTTTATATAGAATTTCTACTGGTTATTGGCCATCACTGCCACCTTAATTTTGAATAACACATACATAATAATAACTTCTACGAACTATATCCACTAAATTGCAATTTATAAATTTTTTGTATATATAAAGATACCCTATAAGGACACACATATATTATTTTCCCGCCCCATACAATGTGAATAAATTGGCAAAGTAATTATTCTTCTTCCCTGTATTTATGGCGTTTTGCCAATGTCACGTTGAATGGAGAATACGCAAAGAAGAATGTGGGGTAAAAAGGAAATAGCATTACACAATAGAAGAATGCATGTTTAAAAGAGATCCAGTTTAAATTCTTCACATATAACAAAATCAAGGGATATTTTGTTTTCTTTATAATTGCAATTATTTATTTGATTTTTATATAGATTAACGAAAATATGCCAAGAATACTATGACTTATGCTAAAGCGGCATTTGTCTATTGCTTACAATTTTGCCGGTAATTTATAGTCCTATATAATTCTACTATAACAGCTATATAAAAAATATCTAACATGTCATATCCGAAGATAAGCTTGTAATTAATTAATTTTTTAAAAATTATTATTGCCTTAGTTGTTGCTTTCTATCTTGCCAGTTAAGCAAGTTTTCATTTTCAAGTATTGCGAATTGACGAAAGGCATTCGATTGTAGTGGTTATCGATATAAACGAAATAAATATACAATCGTGTAACTTTATCTCTCAATCAAGCATTCGCCGGTTAAAGAGATCCAATAAGAATATTAAATAACAGAACAAAAAAGGGGATTTACTAAATTCTATGTGATATGTGCCTGTGGAACACAATTCACTTCGCCAATGTCACATTATATGGAGAATACATGAAGAAGAATGTACGGTAAATCTTTTAGTCTCTCGATAAGATTATTTTGACAATTTTGCTATGTCAAATTATCCACATAGTACAAGGTTGTTTACTATACTAGGGTTAAGGGGTCACGGGGTGAGGGATTCTCCACTCTCATTATATCCCCGCTAGACCCCTCATCTACTTGCCTATAAGTTATTACTGAAGTATCATAATCACTGGGTCGATAGATCGATATATGTTATACATTTATTCGTTTCTTATTTACAATAATACACATATTAGAATCTTATATATACTAAAATGAAGTAATATAAATATGATGCCATTTTTATATTCCTAATTTATTGCCCTGGTTTTTTCTTTTTAAAAATTATGAACGTATAAAAAAATTCGAAAGCCGATTTATATCACCTTGGTATCAAGACATATTCCAAAATCACAACAAACAATATTTATTAGTGCGATGATTGTAGAGACTAAATTAGTCAGTAATTATAATTTTTTATTAAACAACTTAAAATTTTACAGAAATTACTTGATAGCTTCTACTTTATATAAATACGCTGCGCACAATATTTGAAAAGTATCACAGTAGTTGGTAAGAAAGCATATTATATAAATCATACTGAAAATGACAATTAAAGCTTCCAAATAATGAAAAGTTGATGACATCTCTATTGTATTTTTCTGATCAAGTTTGAATTTTTTTGAGAAAAACTAATCTTAGATAATTCAATATTAATATTTTTTTTTAAATTTGATAAAAACCAAGAAATAAAAGTAATTTTCTAAATAGGTGACAAAACTAAATTAAAAAAGGGGTACAATTTTGTTGGAAATATCATGTTATATATATTAATGACAAGGTAATTGAATCGGCTTAGATTTTACTTTTACACGTTATTCAATAAGATTAAACAAAGTATCAAAACTTATAGATAAAAATGACAAATATTGGGCATGTGATAGTTACGTTTTAGTACTAAATAGAAATATTGACTTATTGAAGAAGTAATTAAATACTCATCCCTATTAGATTAGTGCGATTTGGGTGAATATATTTAAGTACTGCAATATAAATAATATATACCTGTAATATTTTTATATGAAATAAATTTAAACCAATTTATTGAGTGACGTATAATATGATAATAATCCCCTTTAAAACAAAATCCATAAGCAAAAACCATAGACCATAGTGGCTCAACGAGCTTTAAGACGCATTTTAAAGGAAACTATTTGGATTGCAGCGATGGACACCTACATTGAGCTTAAAGCTACAAAAATAAACTTAATTATTCATCTAAATCGCACTAAATTGACTTAAACGATAACTATATTTTATCACTCCGTTGACGAGTATCTCCTACACGACGTTTCCTATCACTATAAAACCTTATTTGGCAGATATTTATTCATTTACAATCTTAAAATCAATCGTAACCTAGAATATTATATTTTTTAATGTAATTTATGAATTATTGTGACATATTATATGTTTATATGAATTTCTAGATATTATTATATCACACCTTTATATGCCATATATTGTATTTATAAACAAATGTAACGTAGAAATATTCTTACATATGATGTTTATTAGCTTTTGAAAAGCTCTTTCATCTAATTTTAAAGAGTCAGTTAACTTCTAATTTCGCTTGTGGAATTTTATTAATAATTAAAATATGTTCTCTTCATGCTTAACTTTAAAAAAATATATATCAGAACTTTATATGTCATATATACTTTAATTCATGGATTTAGCAATCACAAGCAGGATGTTTGAATCGAGATTTTTTATAAATGGTAACATTCAATAAAGAGTACAATTTAAAAACCTACCTAAAACAAACGAAAATTTGTATTATATATAAGTGGCATTAAGCAAGACGCTGTTATAGTTATCCCTATAAATTTTAGGTTTAGTTTAAATAATATATTACGTATATAATTCATTGAAGGAAATACTTTACGTACGTCGTCAGTTACTGGAAAACGTTATTGGAAAAATATTTAGACGAAAATCGACTTTATTATGTAACATGGATGAATCCCCGTGTAGAATTATGCTGGCGTAAAAATTTATGTATACAATAGTAACTTTGTAACCCACCACAATTCTAAATGAGAAAATATCCAGTATTTAAAGGTGAACAAAACGAATTTCGCCTTCAAGTGTTTTAAAATTAAAAAAATAAATTAAAATAATATAATATTCCTATAACAAACAACAAAAGTCATTAGGATAATTCTAAATATTTTTATGATTTTTAAAGTGTTAATCCACACTGAGGATAGAAAAAATAGTTAAAGAAAACATAATTTGAACATAGTAGGATTTGAAACCACGTCCTCTTGCGCTTGCACGGTTAAAGTTTGATTTTTTTTATGTCTCTAGTGGAGGCAGATTACCTACCTACCTACCAAGATGTCGACTACTATTCTCAGATATGGGAGACTAAAGATAATAAATGAAAGATAGCGACGCCTAGCTAAGTAGTCAAAGATGCCAAATGGTACAGATTAAAAAATTTAAAGGCATTCCGAGGTATTACCTGTGGAGTGTTCTACACTCCCATCTTATAAGACATTTTTTTTCCCTAAAACAAATAACAAAGCGGAAAGCGAAATAATATCACTAAATTTTCTATACATATTTCTGCTTCACATTTACTTGGATATATGGATATCGTATATTTGATATATAAAGTTCTAAGAGTTATGGTGTTTCAAGTTTAATCACTACGCTTAGTGGTGTTTCAAGTTATAGTTGAAGTACCAACACTATGACAAAGTCACATATATATACAAATAAGATTGTTCAACAAAATAGTTAATTAGAATACAAGATTAGATTGCATGGAGAAATTTATTAAAACCTTTTCCAAAAGTTTGTATATTTTGAATTAATTAAATAATATATCGATTATAATGTTTTAGAGAGATGGTCTTAAGATATATGTATGATATAATATTTATATGATTAAACTTGTATATTTTTCCATTATCTATATTTAAGAAATTCAAAAAGAATGTAAAGTTTGTTTTGTTAATATATTTACTAACGATAGTAAAAATCAGCTTCATGTTGTATTATGCTAATGAATTGGTACTTTTTATTTTAAATTTTTTACCCGAAGCATATCAGTTACTTTTTAATAATATTTGGAAAATGTTATAAAATTATGTGACAATAATTATATCTTATGGCAACACTCACCCATAAACGTCAGTATAAAAATGGCCAAATAATAAGAACGATTTTTAACAGAAATCAATTTATATAATATTTGCTTATATGACTAAAAATATTGAAATATTTAATTGTTATATAATACAAATAGGTTGAAGTTCAGCCATTTTTATTTTTCCAGCTTTCAAACTTAGTCATAAGTATATGTTAATATTATAGTAACAATTTAATCTTATATTGAAACCTTAAAATAATTATATATTCATATTTTCATTAAAATTACCGAAACACATCATCAGTGCACTCTTTATTTATAAAATATATATTATATACTTGAAAACTGTATTTTGAATGAAAAAAACAGACAAAATATTTTTTTTTATTAATTTTCATTGTTATTTTTTAATATGTATATACAATTGTTGTAAAGAATGCACTGAATGCACTTTTTTTCATTTAAAAACATTTGGTTAAACCAAGAATAACAGCCATACAAAAATATTTTTATCATAAATATTTATCAAAATTCAAAATTAATATATCTAACAATGAAGATAGAAAATTTATCAAAAATAATGAAATTCAAAATTTCATTCATTCAAATCATTCTTTCAAATAGTCGATAAGGTAGCTTACAATCTAGACTTTCATTTTAAACATGTATATAATATATATATATTTTTAGAATTTTTTTATATATTTCTATGTAAATAAAAACATATAATAAAATTAAATCATAATAAAAAAAATTTTGAAAAATTTAAATATTTACACATTAAATACTTTTTAAAATTAAAAGAAAATTACATATAGTTATATCGTTTTTGTTGTTGGAAATCCTTCTGTAATAAACTAAAAATATCATATATAAATTGCAAGTTACCTCAAATCATAAATATTTAAAAAGGTTTAATTTCCTCCTGTTTCACCACACCCATCTCTTGAAGCAGCTCCTCTATACCTTCAGGCATTCGACCTTGATCGAGCTCTAAATTCCAATTGTAGTACTGAAAAATAGTTACAATACCTAACTGTAATATATTATGTAAAAATATAATTTGACCTATTTGTATAAAGCTTTGATTATTTAAAGAAAATATTTTCTTAATAAAATATATAGTTGTCAATCTCAAACTGATTTCTCATTAAAAATAAGTACAAAATAAGTTTTTATTATTAAAATATTTTTTTTATGTTTTTACCCTTTATCTTGTACATAGCAGGGTAGGCAGAGGAAACTGCAGGAATCAATAGGAACATAGTGTTAAGACACTCCATTGGTCTACATAAATATATTTATGCTCTTAAAAAATAATTATACTTACATTTGTAATGAAAATTTTGTAAATATTTTAAACTAAAAACACTAACCTTATCGAGCTCTTTCCTTAGCGCTAGAACCGATCGTTCCCTATCAGCGACTAGTTCTTCCAGGTACTGATAACGAAGTTTCTTGCGGGCTCGACACTCTCGCGCCGACTGCCTGCTACGTTCTGAAATTTTATATATTGTTTGAGTAAGTAAATTGCATGGAAGAGATCACTCTCTTAGCGATAAGGCCGCCTTTTTGTTCTTATTTACCTTTATATGCTATAATAAATCAATGTAACTTAAAATACAATACAATAAAAAGTAATATAATAATAGTAATGGCGCACAATAAAAAGTATTGATTGATTGATTCATTGATTGATTATGGAATCTGACAATCGCATAATAAAAGAAACTTTACATTTTTTCATATAGCAGTGACACGACCCTCTGTTCTCCGCTTTACGTTAAAAACGACAACAATAAAAATGTAATTATCATTCCATGAACGAAGAATTAACCCATAACCACTTCATCAAATGTCCTGTCACAAATCATATCATCCTGTTATGTCACAAATCATAAGTACAGAATAGGAAATATTAGCAAAGGTGAACTTATCTTTAGTAGAGATTTCTTAAAGTCCTATGGGTATGGGAGAAAGCATATTTTTGCAGGCCTGAGTTTAAATAAGAATAATAAAATAATTTTTCACATGTTAATTGTACAGTAATTAAAAATTCTAAGAGCATATATTTATGTTTCTACGATTCAGCCATACATAAATACATGCTCTAAGAATTTGTAATTACTATATAAATAATTAGCATATGGAAAATGAACAATATATAATGTAGTGTAAAACCCTCACCCAGTTTAGCCTTCATGTCCTGTTTGTCGAGTTGCGCCTTTCTGCCAGGTCTGCGGCCCCTCTTGCCCCCCTCCCGCCTCTCGCCCCCGTCCGCGCCCGACGCGCCTGTTGACCCGAACAGCCCGCCTAGGGTCTCCTATGAAATCAATATTGGAAATTATATGTCTTTGTAATAATATAATAAACAATATTAAATAATGTTTCTTTATAAAGTTATTTGTAAATAGTATGTTTTAGAAATAGTTGTATAGATATAATATATATTCGCCTACTACTATCCGAACTTATTTACATATTCGCAATTACATTTTCATTCCTATTAAACATATAAATAGGTACAATTATTAGGTAACTTGCTAAGCAATGCAATCCTCGTACTATTAATTATATATAAGAAAAAGTAACAAATATAGAATTAATTTGCACTTTTTTATCATATTAAGATTTTTTGTTAACATTCAACAATTATAACAATGACAATGACACACGATTCATTAAAACATTATTATGAAATAAAAAATCTATAAGAAATAAAAGAATATTATGCAAAAATATAAAATAAACAAAAGGATGAATTCAGCCGCTATCAGTATTGATTAAAGTATATAACGGATTTAAAATGATTATGTTTACTAGGTAAAGTGCGATGTTGAGTTCCGTCACTCAACACGCAATTCCTCAAAAAGGTAAAAAGCAAGGCAACATAAAGTTTTAACACTAGATTCCCACGATTCCTGCATTCCCTCGGCCTACCCTTCTATAAGCGGGATAAAGCGTGAAGCTATGATTATGTACACTATAGTCATTACAAAAATGAATTCCTAGTTAATGTCAAACAAAACAATTTAATAATATTATAAATAAATTTTCCTATAAAGGAATCAAAATATATGTCATATTTAAATACGACACCACAAGTTACTAACAGATGATTTAAAATGAACAAGACAATGGTAACAATTTGGTTTTTGTTATATATATAGACTATTCGCGTTACAGGTGTTTGCCAAAATGAAAACACTTACTGCGTCACGATTTGACGACTGATTGATTATAGATTATGTTCCTTCATTCAGTCTAACAGTCAATATATGTATCTAATAATGGCCATCGCGGGACAGAAACAGCGTGTGTAGTTAGTTGTACACGGTCGTGGGTTCGAATCCTAATCTTGGGATTGGTATACAAATTATTTATAACTATAACTATTTATTGCCTTGCTAGTCCATACGCAAAGGCTGGATTATTTGGAAATTAAGAAATAGTTTATTAACACTCTGCTTACCCTGCTACTTACATAATATAGTGTAAAGCTATAAAAATTATTTAGTAATTATTAACGAAATTTTATGAAAATATTTGGAAAGTTTGTAATTTTAATGACCTACATTAACTAACTATAAAATAAAGCATATAGTTAAAAAAATAATGGCCACGCAATCTTTAAAATTCGTCCGAAAACTAAAAACAGACTAACTGACTGGATAATTGAGGTCTACTTATTTTTTTATTAAATAATAATCATATCTTTATGCAACATATTTATTTATATCTTTATTTTTATTTATATCTTAAAATAAATCATGAAAACATAAACGAAGGTTGATAAGCAGTAAGCAAATTTTATATGCACATAAAATATCCTCGCTGATAAATACGTTCAAGGCACTCCTAGGTCGATGCCACCGATGCAATACAATGTTCCTATTTAATATGCATCTATAGTATATTTTTGTATTTGTATAGACATTTTTATATGAAATCTTTATTTTATCGATTGTATGTATGTATATATATATATATATTTATATATATATATATATATATATATATATATATATATATATATATATATATATATATATATATATATATATATATATATATATATATATATATATATATATATATATATATATATATATATATATATATAGCCCCTTCTACCTGATATATTCACGGCAGACACGGTCAGAGACAATGCTTTGTGAAATACGATATACATAATATAACATTGAAATACAATCGTCTACCTCTAACTACATGTAATTTTAATAACACAATTTTCAATATTCACATGTAATTATACATATCTATATAAAATTCTCAAAGTTCAAGCAACTGCTAAAAATGAAGTCACTCGCTTCTTAACACTTATTAATTTAATTGAAAAAAAAAAAACAACAGTCAATCTAGATGTAATGATTATATATTTAGGATAATACCTGTCTGTTTTATCTGTTTTTAAAGACATTAAAATGTAAGATATGTTATGCTTTATTTAATATTTCGTTATTAATAATAATAATTGCAATGCTTTGTTAATATTATATGTTGGTTTAACAACATATTCGTCTTAATATATAGACTATAGAAAAATCCCCAAACCAAAATGTAATTATATTCAAACGAACATACAAAGTTAAATAAAGAAACAGATGATGGTAACTAAATATCCTTGACGACAGGCAAGACGTACTGTCTAAGTATGCCGTGACTAGAATTCAATGAAGCTTTATTTAACAAAAAACATGACCAACTATAATACACTATTCTATAACAGTACGAGCCGCACTCTAAGACGTAGATTAACTTTTATCTAACATTAAAGAAGTATAACTCCTTAAATTTCACGTTAATCGCTGTTCTATATCTCAATCTGTCTTTTTCAAGATCAAAAAGAAATTTCTTTAGGATTACAAGTAGATATCTATGTGTCATTTATTTATAAGGAGACCTTTAATAACTGTATTGTGGGCTAAGTATTTGCATTTTTATTGAAAAGAAAGAAAATTACCTCAGAAAATTAATAGGAATCTACATAGTTTTAAAATGCTATTGGTATATAAAAAATTCCCTTGGTTTATAAAATTCCCAAATAGTTATTTGAAATCTAATTTCTTCGGTATATTTTTTGCTTGTATTGTAAAGAGAAGTCACACATATTCGTGTTTTTACATCTATAATAGAGTTGTACATCTTTCAATGTCGACGCGTGAAAGTAGTTATGTCGTCACGTTGAGACATTGAACATGAGTTACTGCGTAGGTGCATTTGAAGCTTCTAAATCTTTGTTAAATCACAGTCATATATAGTCTTTCTTTTTTCTATAGCAGGCAGAATATACGTATTATATTTGTTCGCGTATAGTGTCAGAAGCATTGAGAACCAAGTGATGACGCTCGCGATTGACGCTCTAAAAGCTTTAGTTTACATATAAAATCACATATGTAAATCGCTATATTGCCAAACATTACAAACATTAATTATTTTTTACTCTTCAAACACAAATTTTCCCGTACTAAACTGGTTAAATAACAGTCACTCAGCCACAAATGCACGCTAAGAATTGTAAATAAGTCACCCTATTTCTTATTTTAGGATATTGTGCAACGTAAACTATAACGGACGACAGATTTGGTTGTCGCCAAGATATTTTAATCGTGTTTCACAGTATTTTTATACCATTGCGTTGTTATAGACATCATTTCCATGCATATTCAATTCTTAACGTGACGAGGTACAGTTTTCCACCTATTTAAGACATGTTGAGTGGTGACCGACCCAGCTCTTCTGCGTTCTGATTTGAACTTACAACCATAGCGTGTTCAGGCTACAAATCCGAATATTTATAGAACATCGACGTTTGTAGGATATTTAATAAAACAAAAGGGATATCCTACTGCAGGACGCTTGCTAATGATAGGTTTGAAGCCTTGAATTAAAATTAAACGCAATTTAGTCTAACGACGTATAGATTTAAAAGAAGAGTTTAGACTGCGCAATATCCAAATGGAATTTTTAAAAAATCAAATTAATAATTTCAGAAAATTCCATAGATCATTGATCCATTTATTTAAAAATACAACAACATAAAAACGTTGCCAAAAGTTACGCGATAGTGTCGATTATATGCAAAGCAGCGAAACTTAAAACAAAAATAACTATCGTGGTGTAAAGGTATTATTTAAGCTGATTATATCTCAAGAACTAGCTTGGAAATTATATTTTAGATCGATTACAAGATAATCATATTATTATGACAAAAATATACGTTCGTAGAGTACTCACTGCATCGTCGTAAAGGAGGAACGATGGTTAAAAGTATATACGTTTAATATCTACGCAGTTTGCAGGTGAGTTATTGATTTCAGGGGCTTGGGGCGTGGCTAGACCGAAATGCACGGATGCAAGCCCCTGGATATTATCAATCATTGCAAGATCGGCGCGCGCAGCACAAATCTAGGTATCCTGAATACACTCTCGCTTGCATATTTATATATATAATAGACCATATAAACGTAACTAACCAAACGATAAGTAATCATAATTAAAACTGTTTACTCCAATGTTTTTGTCCAATTACCTTGTAGTCACCTTGATTACGATATATGAGGGATAAATATAAAATTATTGACTTTTTCTTATATCTTTATATATTGGTTAAAAATTTAGTTTTTGCATTGCATACGGTTAAGAGTCCTAAAGAGACGTTGTTACATCCTGTAAAATGCAGCTGTCGATATATTTTATCAATGAATAAATATGAGTATAACGACTTCGGCGATGACTGTACGCAGTTCACTCTACATTACATTATGCGCAATATGTGTAATGCGTGAACGAGGTATTTTAAAACATTTTGGCATAAAATGAATGGACAGATAATTTTTTAAATATTTTATTTACAGTTGGAATTCTACAGCACTATGCGTTGGTCGGTCTCCTTAGGATACTTTAAAAATAAACAATATATATCTGGCACGTGAAAGACATACGAAAGATTATTAAAAAAATATTTCCACTAAACTATAGTATAAGTAAACTATAGTGCTATAATAAATAAGTTTCAATGCTACCTTTTAAATATTTTCACCCTATAGTTTGCAGAAAATTTTAGAAAATTCGTTTAAGTGCGTGAATTAACACCCAGAGATAAGAGACAATACACGGGGGATAGATGCAAATCACAAAAATGCAAAGACGAATGTAGGTTAGCATTATTAAAATTGAATTGCAACAGTGTTAACAATAAACACTTTAACAAATACGCAGTTTGCTGTTTCCAAGTTAGCAACAAAAGGCCGGCGATACCAACCAAACTGCGTCGTTAGCTCGCGTCAACCGATGATATTATGCGGCGTAGTAACTGTCAATGCATAACCTAAAATAAAGGCAGTCTCTCTAGTTTTTCTTCTGAAAGAACTGTTATTTTAGGTACCGGTCTCGTAACGATGTTATTATTTATCATTTTTCTCATAAGAATCTAGTAAGAAAGTTAAATTTACTTACGGTTAGCCGGAATGACCGAGCGCCGTGTCCGTCTCAGAGACTGCCTCAACACACACTGATGACTGACGCGGTGCGCAGAGCGAACGACCGCGCGCATTTAAATTGTACTCTTTTTAAAAAAAAACCCTTGCTTTTGAGCGATGGCGTAGCGAAACGCAGTTTACGATGCACACCAACTACCAAGCAAATGGTTTAAAGTTAAAAGCGAACGCACGAATACGTGTCGTGTCGCAACAGCGTATTGTACTCCTCCCCACCGTGAGTTATAGTGACCTTATCGTTGGGCTGCACTCGGTAACAACGTCTGCAGTTTATAGGTGCTTATAATACACATCGCAGTTAATTAGGGATTCTTGACATTTTAGAAAAAATCCAGTATATTATACTTACATCGGAAAATATATCATCAAACATGTTTACGTTCACGTCTAGTACTTTGTAATATATTGTTTTTAAAAGATACACACTGATATTGTACATACAAATATTTCATTTATCAATCTACTTTGTTTTTACAACGTACGATACGATGTCTACGATAGTGTTATCAAATTTTGATGACGTTTTTTGTTTACTCCCTTTACCAAAATATAGATCAGAGGAGGATATTAAACTATAGTGTAAATTTTAATCTACATTTAATAAGATTATTTTTGACAGAGTGTCAAAAATTATCTTATTAAATAAATCTAGGGCTTTACGTTGAAACATTATCATAATTTCAGTACGTAAAAAGGTTATAATAAAAAAAACTGTGAAGTAAGGCACAGAATGTGTATCCATTTTATTTTAAGCATATACGACTTAACAGATGTAACAAGTACTAAACAAACAACACGTGTATCTACTACGTGATGTTAACTGGACACAGAAGTTTACCAAATAATTTCAAATGTTTACGAAGTGTATATATATCGCAAACAAATAAGTAGATATATTTGTTCAGACCTTTGCTTATTAATCTTATATAAAGTAATCTCTGGAAAGTCTAGAAAGTATTTTTTTTATTATTTTGTAGTTGTTTTTCATACCTTCAAAACCGGTAACTGAAATTTTTCGCGCATATACCTTATTATGACATAAGGATGATGTTACCCCACCCTGTCCCTAAAGCATGTGTAACATAAAGACAATTCACATATTTATCGATTAAAAGGAATACAATTTGTGCACATACAGTTATATGTAAAACTGACCACTGGTCAGAACAGACTAAAACAATTAATGAAATTCAAAACAGGAAATGGAAGTCAAAACAGTCTAAATGCGACATGGAAGATAATAGAAAGTACAGAATATAATTCATTCAATACGATCAACAAAAGTTTTATTGTTTCCGTAAATTAATCATCATCATCCGAAAAAATTCATAAGTATCCAATTAAATTTTAAATATATTTTCATTTTAAGCGATGTTATCCCCTTGTACATTAAGTTACCTTTTGTCTTTCTTATCAATTTAGAGGTATAATCCAAATAGAAGAAAATATTTAGAAGTAATTCCAAATACAAAGCGCGGCGTTGAGTTCCGGCGATCAACACATAATGCCTCGAAAAGTAGGAAAGTGGAGAACGCAATGTCTTAACACTAGGTTCCCAAGCTTCCTGTGGGCGAATTTGCGGGCAAAGCGTGAAGGTATAAAAAAAATTAAAATAAATAGACGTTTACCAATGAGAACGATTAAATAAAAATACCGCAACATCGATACAATATAAAGCGTTTTGTAAATTCGTAGCGTGTAGTAAGCGGTGTGTTATAACATACTGCGCAGATGCGAGGTTTAGGTCAAGCCTTAAACAATGTTAACTATTTTATTGATAAATCAAGAACAGTTTAGTCTCATTTTTTACCTAGTGCCGCCTGTATAAAATATTAAACTTACAAATATTTCCTCATGGGATATTTTTTATACAGATGTGGATGTTACCGCGACCTTCATTTAAACCATAGTATTAACTAGTCTTCATAAACTTGGTAAAATTATAAAACAAGCAAAATTTTCAAAAATAACAAAATCATTTTTCAAACAAAATAAATAATTAAATTATAGTTCCAAAATTTTTTGAAAACGCCATTTCTCAAGTATGACGCAAGCGTACACTATGCTGTGAGAGCGGGAAAGAGATATATCCCTTTATATATATCTGCAATATAGTACTGTAGCATGTGTGCAACGTGCGTGATCTCCTATATGACAGATTGACAATGTTTGATAGTATTTTTGTAGTACGAGGTCTATACGTCATTCGTATTTAATTATGACTACCTCACGCGTTACACAGCTTGTATAAATATCGTGAAATAGGAAAAATAATCTTGTACCAAAACTATAATTGTGATTTAGTTTTTTGTATATAGCCTTGAAATATTTTCCCCTATAAGTAGTTTTGATAACGGCCGTCGTGTCAGACATACCCTGTATATAGCTATCTAAAATTTGATAGCTACTTATTGTCCCAGACTTTTAAACTTAAAATGTTATACCAAGTTTTACGTCATTGAAGGAATTTCGTTAAACATATGGAAAACGGCGTAAAATGTTTGTATCACAATAAAATAACATTTACTAAAAACTGTTAACTTTTAGGCTTAGGTTACTTCACTTTTTATATACACTTTTTATTTTATCTTAGTTGGCCCTTATTTCTATAAGATAAAATGTGATAATTAATTGTACGTAGTGGAAATCGTAGTTATAACGGTAATTTTACAAGCCGGCTTTTTTGTCGACCAGCGTTGACCTGATTCGGCAAATCCAAATGGATAATAGCCTGCGAACTTGAGACGGCTTACTTCCGCTTTTAAACAAAAAAATATCCGATTCTTATAAGATTGAATAGTTAATTGTGAGAACCGTAAGTTTAAGAGTAGTATTCTTGTTGCCAAATAATATGTAAGTCGGGTCACACACAATTACAATAACTTAAACTAACAATAAATAATACAAGAACCAGTTCATAATCTGGACCTTTAGTGTCAGTTGCTATTATTACATTATCTTCCTGAGTAAAAGTTATAAGGGGAGAGTTATACCCTAGGACAGTTAATGTTAATATAATCTCGACCGACTTCGGCCATATTGGCTAACTGAACGGAAGATGCAATATCTGCAATTTAGTACGTAGCATGTGTGCAACGTGCGTGATCTCCTATTTTTTAGAATCTAAAGTCAATAAACAAAAGAATATGTCAGCCAGTTTTACATGTTAAATATATTAATGGATTTTTTATAGTTATAATGTATTTCATTATAGGCTTTTGTCTCTCACTCATGGAAAGTGTCATCTACACAAGACGAAGGTGGTAAACGCCCGTCCAAAAGAAACATGTTCACTCTTCTCTTTAAGGCTCCAGGGTTGAATTTATCAGAAAAAATAGACCCAGGCCGATGGTTCCAAATCTTGGCGGCTTTTGCCAAAAACGAGTTAAAACGTTTAGTTCGACATTTGGGTATGTCTACCATGTATGGACGAAACTTTTGCCTGAGCCTAGTAGTCTGAAAAAGGAACGGAAATGGCTTGATCAGTTAGAAAAGAGCCATTGAGCACTCTAAAAAGTGCATCCTAGAAAAAACCTTATCGATTGGCAACTTGATGACGATGCCCAAGGATGTAGCCTGTTATTTAGGAGCTTTTAGTTGTTAATTAACCTACGGGATCTTGGGTCACACACTTACACTTTTGTTAATTTTAAATAAAAGAATTTAGTGAAACGCGACGTTTCGAACACTTTGCAGTACGTGGCCACGGGGACTGAGGTGGCATACGTCTTTCAGTTGATATAATTAATTTATCAAACTACCGCCAACAATTTACCTCGCATACTGCCCTTTTAATTTTTTTTTTAGCTTCACGCTTTATCCCGCACTTGGATAGGCAGAGATAGGCAGAGAGAACTACAGGAACCATACGAACCTAGTGTTAAGACACTCCGTTGCTTTAGTTCCTGCTTTTTTCCGTCCCCGCTTTCCTCCTTTTTTGAGGCATTGCGTGTTGAATTTGTTGTTTGCCCTTTTCATAATTCTCACATACTTGCTAGGAAAAACAGAAATGTTCCCAGAAAGATCCGCGAGGCTATTATTGATATATAAAAGTATCTCAATTTCAATAGAGAAGACAGAAGGTTTCTCCTACTTGGAATCCACTTATATAAACTTTAAAACTCAAAACCCACCACACCAGAGAGCAAGATACAATCAGCTCATTTCATTTCATTTATTCAATACTTTGCAGTAGGCAAAGTGTTAGAAAGGTTGGGTTCTCAAAAAAATAATTAAACCTGTTAAATTGTGTAAATATCTCGAGAATCGAAGACCTCATTCTTAATAGTTTTTAACGTATAAATATATAATTTTTGTTTAAAGGCTTGATCTAATAACGTAAAAAGAACATACTATACAAACTCGTCGTAGTAAAACAGAACTCCTTACAATTATGAAGTAAAATAATTATAAACTAACGGCCTTATTCATAAAAAAGTCTTATAAAACGTTTTAAGCATACTTTAGTTAACACGCTCTTTAGGCTTATAGAACGTTCGATAAATGTTTGTATTCATAAATGCTCTATAAGCCTTCTATAAATAAAGTGTCACTAATTTGATTTATACGTTCACAATGTTGCCACTATACTGAAGTCGGTCGATTTGTTGCCGAAAATACCAGTAAATCCACAGATGATAAGTGACAAGCGCATTGACATAGTATGACCACAGATAATATTACGTACAAAAATATATTATTGGATCTGGCTTGACATATACCGGCTTGATTTACGTCGTTGTTATCACAAAAACACGAATGTTTATGTTATTTTAGTTTATAAACGTACTTAATTTTTAAAAAATAAAGTCAAAAGAAGTAAAACGACGAAGAATTGAAAATTGTTTAGACGTGGACAAGTATTACCTATGTTCTGTGCACCTTTCTTATGTAGAATTTATTATTAATAAACTTGTTAATAACTAAATATAGTTAATAAATGTAGAACAAAATGTCAATTGTTATATTGTTTTCTTTACGAAACTGAAATTGACACTCTTGATGACAAGTGGCTCGACGACGTCATATCAATGCTCATATTAGTATGAGCTATAATCAGCTGTTATGTGAATCGGCCATCTTTGGACGTTAAAACACTCTTATAGTAGGGTTCTCGGCTCTATAACTTTATGATAGGTTTATAGAACTGATTGGCACTAAAATGCTGTTATGAATAACGTTTTTAGACAACTGTACTATATCGAGTCTTTAAGCGTGCTATAACTTTTTATGAATAAGGCCATAAGATAATTAAAACAAGCAGAATGTATTATAATTAAAATAAACGGAATGTTCGTTCCGCCTAATTTATAAACGAATTATTTTATTTATAATCCAATACTATTGGAATCATCCAGGTTAATAAAATAATAATATTTATTCATCACAGAAAATGAAAACAAAGACTGAAAAATTGAGTCAGTCAAGAGTGAATCCACTTGAGAATAAAATTTTTGTTCCTTCTAGAAGTGTTTAGTAGTAGTATTATGCAAGTTATATACTATCGGCCTTATTCATAAAAAAGTCTTATAGAACGTTTTAAGCATATTTTAGTTAACACGCTCTTTAGGCTTATAGAATGTTCGATAAATGTTTATATTCATAAACGATCTATAAGCCTTCTATTACTAAAATGTCATTAATTTGATTTATACGTTCACAATGTTGCCACTATACTGAAGTCGGTCGACTTGTTGCCGAAAATACCAGTAAATCCACAGATGATAAGTGACAAACGCATTGACATAGTATGACCACAGATAATATTACGTACAAAAATATATTATTGGATCTGGCTTGACATATACCGGCTTGATTTACGTCGTTGTTATCACAAAAACACGAATGTTTATTTTATTTTAGTTTATAAACTTACTTAATTTTTAAAAAATAAAGTCAACAGAAGTAAAACGACCAAGAATTGAAAATTGTTTAGACGTGGACAAGTATTACCTATTTTCTGTGCACCTTTCTTATGTAGAATTTATTATTAATAAACTTGTTAATAACTGAATATAGTTAATAAATATCGAACAAAATGTCAATTGTTATATTGTTTTGTTTACGAAACTGAAATTGACACTCTTGATGACAAGTGACTCGACGACGTCATATCAATGCTCATATTAGTATGAGCTATAATCAGCTGATATATGAATCGGCCATCTTTAAAACACTCTTATAGTAGGGTTCTCGGCTCTATAACTTTATGATAGGTTTATAGAACTGATTGGCACTAAAATGCTGTTATGAATAACGTTTTTTGACAACTGTACTATATCGAGTCTTTAAGCGTGCTATAACTTTTTATGAATAAGGCCGTAAAATTATAAACAAGCGACATCTAGTGAGGACGTTCATTAGTGTAAGTTTAAAGCAATTAGCGCCATCTAGACAAATTTGTGAAAAAAACTTAGGGTATAGTACAAAGAAATAATAGCATGATTTTACTGATTATTGAACAATGATTATTAATGTTATCATAAAATATTTTCTGGCATAATATGCAATAAAAATCTATTAATAACTAGTAGATCACTGATGATAAAAATATAACCTAATTTAAATCATTATAAATATTATTACTAATTCTTATAAGATGTCACTTTTTTTAATAAGACAAATAGTACTTTAATCAATTTAAATATTTATATAACAGTGTACAAAGTACAACTGCAACAAGCTACTTTTATTTACTGAACAAAAATTTGCTCTAACATGTGACTAAAAATATAATAAATCAGAATTCACAATATGCAAATAATTCAAATTTCATATTGTTAATTATAACATACTTTTCACTAATTTACCACGCTTGCAAAATATGTAATTTAATTAACCCAATTCCAATATGGTGCTTGGTTTTTAAATAATCTAACATTTTTAAATAGTTCTTTTCAGTTAATGGATAAAGAGATGTCAAATGACGAAAATCTTGATCCTTGTTGTGCAATATCTATTACAAAGAAATGTCGGATGGAATTTAGATACTACACGGAAATGGTGTAGAGAAGAATAAACCAGGAAGTAATTTTGTTAAAAGTTATAAGGAATATTTTTGGAATTTTCTTACAGAAACCTCTTCTGTATATTTCTGTTAATAATAAATGATGAAAATGTGCCAAACATACAATTATTATAAGCATAAACAAGATTGACAAAGAAAAACGGATCTTACATTATGAGATTCCTCTTCTAGAACAGCCATTGTCTCAAAATCAATATTCATTTTGTGTTAGATCTTGTAAATTTCAACACAACACCAAATATGCTTTAAGAAATTATCAAAAAACAAGCAAAACAGTAAATATATAAAAATATTAATATCCAGCAAACGTATTGTTTACAAACTGGCAAGGTCATTTGACATATTTTGGTAACATACGTCACTTGACGTCATTAGAGTATTGATTATTACAGAATTGCTAGTACGAGAAAATTGTTGAAACGGATGTTGCTACTAAAATTTTATATAGTTAGTTTTGAATTATTTGATTATATAAATAATTTGTAGCTTTTAAGTTGCTGAATATTAATATTAAAAAATAGTCAATTTAATTATTTTTTTACAAGCAACCGTTTATTATCTGTAGTCCATGAAAAAATATTACCATATTGAAAAAAGGTACGTCAATTTTTTTTCGGAATCACAAATTTTTCTGTGATAAGTCTATAGAGTGTAGTTTTATGTTTTGTGATCGTGCGATGTGGCCTTAAGATCAAGAGGATCCTCTTTTAAAAATTGTTATTTTAGAATGTGAATAAAGTGCTGTAGATCTATAGTGTTTTATATTATTTGAATCAGTTTCATATTAGTCTTAGTGTCAATAAATTATCACGATGCGTATCGGAATTATGTTGTATTGGTGCGTATTTGCTCTGCATCTCTGCAAAGCAGATGATGGAGAAAGGACAGAATCTCGAGAAGGTAGCAGAAGACAGTGGGGCCCAATAGTAAGAAGTGGATCGTTCATCAGTGACTCCGCCAGCGCGGCTTCCAATGAAATCAGTAAGTATTTGTCAGCTTATTGGCTCATGACACCTGTTGGCGTCCTTTATTCGCTTATTTGAATTATCGTATCGAAGCCAAAAACATCACGCGGAGTATATTTTAAAAGAGTTATCATTAACCATTTAATGCGTAAAACAAAGGTTATACCGACGACCTTAAAACAGCTACTTGCCTTAACTGGTAATACAAGAACCTTTTGGCCCTGCTCCATAAATAATTTTTATATTTAGGTATCATATGTACCAAAATTAGTAAAAAATAGTACATCATATTAACCCAGATGGAGCCCAATAATGTAAATAGCAAAAATAAAAAGATGCATTTTGAAATTACTTATTTAAATACAATGTTATTGAAAGTAGTCATTTCTGTATAAAATAATTTATATATAATTATTAAGCAGGATTTAATAGCAATAACTTAACATGAAGTAACAGATGTTTCTTATGAGTACAAGTAAATAACATCACATTGTATAAAAATAAATGACATGTGTATATGGTTGGTTTTAACAAGTGTGTACTTATTTAAATACAGAAGTGTTATAAATAAAAATGTTAAAAAAGGTTTAGATCTGTTATATTAATTGAAAAAATTAGTCGTATATTAAACAGCTTATACTATTCAATTACAGTTTCAAAATAACCAAGTTTCATTAAGTGCCTATAGTTATTATATGAGTATTGCATAAAACACAAGTTAATATTTTTTATTTTTGTATTTGTATAGGCATTTACCCAGAAACAATTGAAACTATTTTTTATGAAATTATTATTTAATGAAATGTTGTAGAAGTTTTGCTAGAATTTTCCCAAATTTCTATAGAAATGTGGTTAAAAACACAGTAATCACTTAGTTCTCACATAAAATATTGCATGTGAAGTGATAAAAATATTGAAATTGTTTTTTTTTCTGGAACATTCATCTTCAACATTCATTTTCTCATCACAATCAGTTTGATAGATATGGACATCTACACTAGATATCCATAAATTTCTGGAAGAGACATGTTTCAAGTGAAAATGTTCTTTCTTATTGTTTTTATAAGTTTCAGAGTTTAAGTATAGTGTAGTGAACCCAAATCTTTGTCATTTATTACATATTGCTACATGGACTCTTGATGTTAACCCAATACTTTTTTTTTTTTTTTTTTTTTTTAGCTTCACGCTTTATCCCGCACAAGGCAGGGTAGGCAGAGGCAACTGCAGGGATCGTGGGAACCTAGCGTTAAGACACTCCGTTACTTAGTCCCTGCTTACTCCGTCCCCACTTTCCGCCGTTTTCGAGGCATTGCGTGTTGAGTGGCGGAACTCAACGCCGCGCTTTGCCTTAGATGCCAGAGCGAAGAAAATGGAAATAGAAAAATCCATCTTCTCCGACTGGGGATCGAACCCAGTAACCGTCGCGTTACAGGCAGACGTTGCGCCTCTGCGCAACTTATTTACTGTTATTGAAATTTGCAACAAGTAGGCATAGATATACTAACTTCAAAATAATCCATTCTACGTACAGGGTAAATAAGTGAAATGTAGTTATTTCTATGAGTTAAGTGCTATCATTGCAATTTAACCATTAAAGTCAAATATTGATACATGGTGCCATGTTTACTTTGATAATGTTTATATATAAATAAAAACTGCCTAAACTACTGAACTTCTTTATAAGCCAAAATATCATTGGTAAACTATTATTATAAATAGTACTTCATCAGATCTTTCTGTTGGATAGAAAACAAAAAATCACAGTACAATCTTTAGTTAATATTTAAAAGTTTTTGTAAAGTTAATATCTCGTTAATTCTGATAGTTTAGTTGAACTTCATTAAGTGAATTCAAAACCAAATATATACTATCTTAGCAATATGACAAACCATTTTCTATTTCATTTTGAAAAACAACTGATTGACATTGATCTATACATTCTTTTTTGTAAATATATGTATATATGTATATATATATATGTATATATGTATATATGTATATATATATATGTATATATGTATATATATATATATATATATATATATATATATATATATATATATATATATATATATATATATATATATATATATATACATATATACATATATTTACAAAAAAAGAATGTATAGATCAATGTCAATCAGTTGTTTTTCAAAATGAAATAGAAAATGGTTTGTCATATTGCTAAGATAGTATATATTTGGTTTTGAATTCACTTAATGTAGTTCAACTAAACTATCAGAATTAACGAGATATTAACTTTACAAAAACTTTTAAATATTAACTAAAGATTGTACTGTGATTTTTTGTTTTCTATCCAACAGAAAGATCTGATAAAGTACTATTTATAATAATAGTTTTTATAGTTATATATATATATATATATATATATATATATATATATATATATATATATATATATATATATATATATATATATATATATATATATATATATATATATATATATATATATATATATATATATATATATATATATATATATATATATATATATATATATATATATATATATATATATATATATATATATATATATATATATGTATATATATATATATATATATATATATATATATATATATATATATATATATATATATATACACTGTTTAGTAATATTACTTATACACATGTATATTGAATACTGCAGTACATTCATTTATGAGAATTCTTAATATGTTTCTATTCTGTGTCTCACAATACTATGAATACTGTACAGAACAGTTGTATACATATAAATTCCACATATTCTACAACCTAGAAAATAACCTAAATATATATATATATATATATATATATATATATATATATATATATATATATATATATATATATATATATATATATATATATATATATATATATATATATATATATATATATATATATATATATATATATATATATATATATATATATATATATATATATATATATATATATATATATATATATATATATATATATATATATATATATATATATTTATATATACACTATTTAGTAATATTACTTATACACATGTATATTGAATACTGCAGTACATTCATTTATGAGAATTCTTAATATGTTTCTATTCTGTGTCTCACAATACTATGAATACTGTACAGAACAGTTGTATACATATAAATTCCACATATTCTACAACCTAGCGCAGTAATAACCATTTTCACGGTAAAATAATTATAGGTGTGATTTGTATCTGAAAGCAGCCTCTCGGAAGTATTTAGACATATTATTTTATGAAAGATATTTGTATGTAACAAATTGAGATGATGTCATTTGTATTAAAATTATTATGTTTCTTCTACTGGACTACTACGATTTTGTGTTTAAGTCGTATATTTATTGAATTTAACACAAAAACATAAAATTAGTTAACACCTTAAATCGAACTATCTAATATAAAAGCCTAATTACAAAATGTGTACATTATCATTATCTATCGCGTACAACTATTGTCGCCTATATCAAAAGCTAAATGCTGCCAATTAAAATGTCTCACATTGTAACAAAAGTTTGAAAAGATAATTACGTCATTCGTATAAAGACAAAATTAGAGGAATTCTCACGTACAACAATCAAATGACAATGGTTAAAGCAAAATATGTAAAGCACATGAAAATAATTAGTTACATTTTATATTTTTTCGTTATCACGTGTTTCTAAACAGAGATGTGATTTAAAATAGTTGGTATGAGATCCGTCTGTCATTGATCTTACTGCGTGAATCATTGAGACGTCGCGTCTGCTGAAACTGAGACGGTGGCTTATCTTTTTATTTAAATTGTGATATAATGTAATTTTAATTAGGTAGTTCAATGAACGATAAGAAAATAGAGCAAGTTACATAGAAATTGTATTTAAAGTAATATAAATCTAATAATCTTTTTGAGGCTATTTTAATTATTTTAAATTGTAAGGTTTATTTATAGGTACTATAACTATGTATATATAAGAGGATAGTTCTTGTAACGCGAAAGAAACTATAAATCAACAATTGTTTGTGCTAAAAAACAAAAAAAACGGTTAAGATGTGTAATAGGATGTGCCTTAGGCTTGCGTGCGGCAGATGTCTATATCTGATCGTTTCCAGTAAGTTTAAACTAAACAATACAAGTAAATGTGTTATATAAATCGGCTTACATTTTATAGCTTCAGTATTTTAAACCGAATTAAAAGTAATTATTTCTTAGGGAACGTTTAACATAGATTCTGTTTATCAACATATCAATCTCATCGTTTGTTTTGTGAACAAACTGGTAATATTTAGGTGACTTAGATAACGTTTAGTTGAAAACAATCTAAAAGCTAGTTTCTTTTTGAGTAAACTAAAAGCTAACGTAAGTAAATGCTGTCTCCAAAGTAGGTAGTACATTATTTATTTTTTTACGACACAAAAGCAACTAATGATTATTTTATACTGTTCTACTTTTACCATCAATTTAAATAAAGTTAGTAGTTGGTGTTCAATCACAAATTATCTTAACTGAATAAATATTTTTATTCATTTTCCACTTGGTTGGTATAACATAAACAAAAATATTAAAATGAATTAATTGCAACTCAATACGTACACTTATGAGTATCTTAGTATAATATATAATTTGTTATATATATATATATATATATATATATATATATATATATATATATATATATATATATATATATATATATATATATATATATATAATTTGTTATATATATAATCTTATTATAATCTAGAGCAATATCATCGAGGAAATTGGTTAAGTGTGATATGTCATAAACGTAAACAGTTCGCGGTTTGGCACGCCGCTATTGTTCCTATGGCTAATTCAGTCGCTACCTACTGCACCAGATTAATGTTCACACACCGCGGCGATTGTCATCTGAATACTCGGCTATATAGATGTATTTAAAATATTTGCTGCGCGTGCGCAGGTAAGATTATACGATTATGAATAGTTACATATTATTTTTGTATGAATAACACAAAATAAATCATCGTTATGGTTAGAATATGGTTAGGATCGTTATGGTTAGTATAAAACAGTTTAAAAAAATTATATACTGCTATATGTTTTACTTTTTAAGTTCGAACGCCTTTCAAATGTGGCCTTTTAACAACTATTGAATTCCAGCTTACGTTGTTTATTTAATCGTAAATTTACTTTTTGAATTATATTTACAATTATCTAATATTGGCTTCGAATAACTATGATAACTGAGTTTATCTTTATTGAAACATCTTTGCTGAACTAGCAACTATAATTTGTATACTTGGTTCGGTCGATAACAATAATAAGAATGAAGAATCAAATTTTTTTTAGTATATAAATAGTTTAACAGAGAATTTATTTTATATTAGTATGTTTAAAAATCATTACTGAAGTAAATAGCAATCTTCTGTATAACAAAATTTAGAATCAATAAAACGTTTTAATTTTATTTCTTCTGTTAACTATGTTAACAGAAGAAATAAAATTAAAACGTTTAACAATATTTTTCATAAGAAAAAGTATGACTGACAGAACAGAGAGTATGACAGAGTAATGGAGTACGACAATGATATTATTACAACCGAACTTAAAACAATAATTTCGATATAAATTTTGTTGTCAAACATGTGTGATACTACAATTATGATTCTGCTAACAGGATATATACGTAGCAAACCTTTTTATGGACAGATGTAACTTAATTTTTAACTTTTATTATAAATAAATTAAAAAGGTTCTAGAAATCTACGTTGCAGTAAACAATTCCTCGTAATTTATCTCTCGTTTGGCCATAAATCCAATTTGCTACACGTTCTGTTTGACTAAACAAACAAACATTCCGTCTATTTCAATCTTGAATATCCTCATGACCTTGTTTTTTTGCTTAATTTAAAAAAACTTAAAATTCTTGTATTTATTTCAAAAAATACATATTGGTGCTATTTACACTGACGTATACTTAATTACTTATTATTGATATTTCACCTTTTCATTATAGATTGACTTTCTGGTTTTTGTTATTCAGCTTCACATTTTTCTTCTCATTTGTCAGGATTAGACTTTGTGAATTATTTTCATTACGAAAATGACAATATCTCATGTCCTAAAATGATAATTGAATCGAAAACTAACCTAAAGCTGTACCATTGTGGCCTCAATACGTACAATTATTATATGTGTATAATTGAAATTATACATTTTCTTATCGTCACAGTTTTAATGCATTGTGAAGAATGCAGCCGGAAAATAATGCAAATTATTTACCTATTTATACTTAATTTATAAAAGTAAAAAAAAATATGTACCTATATTGTAATTATAATCATTCAGCAAATTACGATTTTAACTAAAAGTCATTCAATCATTCTATAAGTTCAACCTTCAATATTGCTCCGAGGATGACAGGTCTATACAAATACTTTTTGTATATTACTGATTGACTGATTTTATTTACATATGACCTTATACAAAAATTGTCCAAAGTCCTTGTGCATTTCCTAATGCATTATCCTTATACTAAATGTTCTAACGAGCAATTGTTGTTATCGAGATGCAACGTGATCGTTTCACACATACATACATACATATGTACGCTGGAATAAATGAATACGATATGCCGTTTCAAATAATAATAATATGCATGACCTTATTTTCTTGCGGAAGTAATGTTATATTGAAAGAAAATTATTATATTTAATTTGTCTTTCCTTGTTTTGTGTATGCATGCGTTTTGATTTTTTTAAACTTTTTAATTATAAGTATAATATTATATAATTATACTTAATATATAGTTGGGACATTTTTTTTAAATTATCACACATACTTATTTAAAAATAGGTCCATGAATATAATTTCTAGGTATTAAATATATAAAATATATTATTCAAAACACATTTTGGTTCTAGCTTCACCTCTATCACATCGTAGCAAAAAAACAAACACTGTCTACTACTACTACTAATATCTTAATTATTTTCACGGATCTCATCTAATAAATAATGTGTCAAAATGAAAAAAATGTATTTAATATTTATTTTTGAAAATCAATATCATTTAATACACTACTTATACCTTACTGATACTTTAGTCTGTATAAATTAGCTCATTTATGTTTCTCTGAAAAACTAACTATGTAACCTTTTTTTACCTTAACTTAACTTTCTTTTTTTTTATTTCTTAATAACTGTACCAACTACAACACACAGTACTTTAATGTCCAGTCGATTGCTTTTTTATTTTATTGTCGAAAGCTCCTTCCTTAATCCAATCAAGTTTTATTATTATTTACACAATAATAAAACTTGAACTTGTTACAGCTTATAAATTCAGAATCTTTCATAACTTCCCATATATACTTACTGTTAATTGATCTCAATGAATGGTTATTCTTGTTTTATATACTTACATTGATACGAGTACATCAAGCGCTGCGTTCTCGGACTCTTCTTTATTCCTTTTGTTTCATTGGATCTAATTGTTTCTGCTTTGTGATATAAAAGGCGACTAGCCTTTAATGATTGCATGGTAATTGACATCGTTTCAATTTATCAAACGTCATATTTGTGGTTTATTTGCTCTATTCGAAACGGAGTATATAATGATTTAGCACAACCATAAAATATGAGGGAAACGTAAAAATAAAAAATGTACCCACACTACTAATTGCGTCGTTGGTTAAAACATACTACATTACAGATACAGATACATGTTTTATATTTTTATGAGGATTAAAAGAAATGATATAAAACTAGTGGGTTACTTGCGCACATGCACTTTGTTTTATTAGCATAACACTTTTTAAGGATGATAAAATTAAAAATATATTTTTTTACCAAAAATAGAATTTTTGAGACTGACAAATGTTTTTTAAGCAAATCCAATTGCTTACATGTATAATTTGCTTAATGAATTATAAATCGCACTGTTCCATATCGAACATCGGCTATATTTTTCACCAATCCCAAAAACCTATCTAATGTGGGCATTTAAGACGCTTCTACAAATATTATATAGGTAATGATATCTTTTTGCTTCCACAAATGATAAAAGAGTTTTGATTGCCTCGATTTTTACACATATATATACATTTATGAAGTCAATATAAATAGCACTTCCACTTTAATAGAGTCCCTTTAATAATACCTACCTAAGAGACAACGAAGAAATCCTTGTACCTAGAACGTGAACTGACAGACGAATCCCGACTTAGTGTACAAGTGAAAACAAATGCAAAAACACCATGATTTTAATAAAGAATTATATATTTTGGTAAATTAATCTTAGTATAAAAAATTACAGTCGAAAATACCGAACGAAGAAGACCGTCGTGGCGCAGAGGCGCAACATCTGCCTGTAACGCGACGGTTTCTTTGTTCGATTCCCAGTGGGTGAAGATGGATTTTTCTATTTCCAATTTCTTCGCTCTGGCACCTAGGCAAAGCGCGGCGTTGAGTTCCGCCACTCAACACGCAATGTCTCGAAAAAAGGCGGAAAGCGGGGACGGAGAAAGCAGGAACTAAGCAATGGAGTGTCTTAACACTAGGTTCCAATAGTTCCTGCAGTTCCCTCTGCCTACCCTGCCATGTGCGGGATAAATGCGTGAAGCTGAAAAAAAAAGAAAAAATTATAGGTATAGTAAAATAATCCCTAGTCTTCGTTTATGAAATAATTTCATACTAGGTAATTTTACACATAAATATCTATTCAAATTTTGTTTTCAAACTTATTTAAATACAGGCTTAGAATAGTAACCAATTTGTGTAATACGTTTGAGTACCTAGTATATACTAACTTTTCTGAACTTTGTCAATAAATGTCGAACGAAAATCTTTTATAGCTATTAATTGTTTAATTTTATTGTTCATCCATGGACGAATTTGAAAATTCTCAATATTATGGTCGAGGTTTGAATGAATAAGTAATATATAAATTTATCATTATAATTTTCTATTACAGTAATTATTTACATTTGTAATTGTACAATATTAAAATGAACTAATAATAATAAATACACGAATGCAGATGTTTTATTATGAAATGTACTATAAGTACATTAGTAGGCTATACTAGTAAAATGTGAGCCAGAAACCAGAAAAAACAAAAATAAATGGTTATCTTAAACAGTGAAATGTATTTTATAATTTACATAAAGAATTCTATCTAATCTTATTTTATTGTATGAAATCGTACATATAAAATCATAAACAGTTTCATTTGCTTGTACACAATAGGTGCTACAATATAAATTGCCCATTCAACACTCCAAAGTAATGGCGCTCCATTTTTGGCTACGTATGCCTTCTAAAATTATTCACAAACGTAATAATGCATAATATAATAACTGAATCACGACGGTGGCTTGCCAAACATCCTGTACATTCTTTACATTGTCAACGGAATTGATTTGTTTACGCTTTTGATTTAGACTGTAGAAAGTCATAAATCAATAACGTTTGCAAGTAGCTGGACCCGGTTGAATTTGCTTCGTATAAGTATATGTTTAATAATGTAACTAAATGTTGTGAAAGAATGTAATATTGATTATTTCTGAATTTGAAATACACAATTATCCATTTCTTGTATACAAAGCGTTTAAAGATTTTTATAATATTGAATTCACTGAAATATATTTATGATGTGTATATATGATAGGGTTTTGTTGATACAAACTTCATAATACAGATTATGTACATTACTTATATACATACTATTTATTTCATTTTGTAACAACTCACGAATACAGAATTGAAAGAATTTTTGCCTAATATGAATATATTACTTATTATGATCAATGCATGATGTAATAATAAAATTAAATAGTCAATTATAAATTACAAAATAGTAAAAAAAACTATAGGTATATTACTTCTAAAGTTCGAAGTGCAGAGCTTCAGTTTAACTACAGAGTTCGAACCATGCAATAATTTATTAATCAGAAACACGTGCACGATCTCATGTTTTGACTTTGTTCTCTTAATACGCTATAATTGTATGGTATACATAATATACAACGTTGATACCTATAACTTTAATCTATATTAGCCTTCTTATTAATCTTTTTTATATTCCATTTATATACTTCTTTTTATATTAAACATTAGAAAGAATCTTTGGTCTTGTAATGATAGCTTTATATGAAAATATTTATCAAATCATAAAATAAATTTGGCTAAAACTTTTGGACGAAATACATTGTAACAAAAAATTTGACAGCATTTACCTCAATGTAACCAGATAGCATATTCATCTTGCGCATTTTTAAATGTGGATTGTCATTGACAAGATAAATGTTTGTTTCCTCATAACTTCTTTATGTGGTTTCGCTTAAAAACAATAAGACCTCCATAAGATAAAATATTAAGTTTTTGTTTATACTTTATATAGTCATACATTGCTTCTGTGATTGTAAAAATATATAATATCTTAAAAATGTATGCATATTTTTTTACTAAAATAAAATATAATTAGTAGTTAGTGTTTTAATTGCAATGTGGTAAACGTTTGCAAACAGATAAAATTCGCAATATGACCGATACGTCTTATCACAGTTGTTGAAACTTTTATACCTATACCCAGAGATATTTTGGAATTTTTAATATGTATACATAGGAGGCTTAAGTAAACCTTTAGATTTAGCATCATATTATGTTCTTAAGTGATAAAAATGGATGTATCGATTTAAATATTAAGTTGACTTTATATAGTAAGTAATAAGAATAAAATAAACGCAATAAAAGTTGTATGAATATTGGGGATTAAATGAAAATTCATTTCCAACTACATAATTCTTGAGTCTAAATTTCATAAATATTAAATATTTTTATAGTAACACGATTTGACTTTAATGTTACTCTCACTAATAAAACTTCATTTAAATTGAAAGTGTTATCTGTAAAGGAGTAAATTGTTTCCATGAGAATGAAAAGAAAATGAAATCAAAAATATCAACAAGATAAATTTCTTATTTTATTAACATACTTACTTAAATTTAAATCGTGTACTTAAATAAATGCATTACTTGAAGAACGACAACATTTTCTTATCTTTTCATATAAATATAAACAAATGAAGGCGGCCATCCATTTATTCACCTTTATTATATCTTTTTATGTCTTCACGCTTTATCTTGCACATAGCAGGGTAGGCAGAGGGAATCGCAAGAACCGTGGGAACCTAGTGTTAAGACACTCCTTTCCCGCTTTCCTCCCTTTTTTTCGAAGCATTGAGTATTGAGTGGCGTAACTCAACGCTGCGCTTTGCCTAATTGCCAGAACGAAGAAAATGTAAATAAAAAAGTCCACCTTTCCCCATTGGGAATGGAACCCACAAACCGTCGCGCTTATAGGCAGACGCTACGTCTCTGCGCTACAAAGGTCTAACACTTTTATTATATTGGCAGTACTGTCAAATATGGTCATGATTTCATCTATAATATAATTTAAATATCTCGTGTAATTTTAAGGATTAACCACGCACGAGTGTATTGCTTTACAACGGACCGTCGTGGTATAGCGGCAAAGTGCCGCTATAAACGCGACAGTTGTAGATTCTGGTCCCACGCGAGAACAATTTTATTTTTACACAAAAAAGCGCCATAATAAGTTCCACTCAACACGGAATGTGAGCAAAATAGGAACATAGTGTCTTAACATTAGGTTTACTCTACCTACACAGTTATGTGCGAGATATAGTGGAAATAAAGAGCATGTTTCGAAAGAATCTGAATATACTTGTTATCATTTTTAAACAAGTAGTTTAATAAAAACTATGCATTCGAAATACTCGCGATACTTTTTTATAATGTTCACTAACTTTTTACATAGTTGAAGTCACTATTGCGTAATTTTTGAAAATCCGTATGTAGTTGTTAATCTGTTTACATTATGATTATCGTATGACGTTAAATAGATACTTATATATGTACACTTTTGCACAAACTTTTACATGTAAATTACTCTACTAGAATATAATATATTAGAATCGTAGCCAATAGGCTACTGTTTTATTCTGGGCCTTTAGTCGTAAATTAAATGGTCTGCAAGTATTGCTATAGATTGGTTAACCATAGAGCATGAGATATTTTTAAATTCAAAGTATTCTTTCAAATATATTGTTGCGAAGAAATAGGCTTTTGGTTAGGATCTGCTACCATACATATACCTGAACTATAGAAGATTAATAAGTTCTTTGATTTTCGCGATAATAATATGATACATATACATTTTAAATAAAACAATTTAAACGGATTAATATACGCGATAAATCCGTTTAAATTGTTTTATTTAAAATATAGAATATTACTTATATTTCCGAATTTCTTGATATTTCTTGCTATACATATAGCGTATCGTGAAAAATAATATTATTTTATTTTAATAATACTTTACACTGTTGTTGTTATTATACATTGTCATATCGGTATATAGGTCACGTTCGAACCTTAACAAGGTCATTTGTTAGCGATTAACTGTAAATGGATATTAATTGTTTTATTGACATACTATTGTTCTATATTCATAAACTCGCAACTTTAATATAAAAAGTTATTAACGATAAGAGTTTTAATCACTTGGTTTTGTTAGGAAAAATTAGAATAAAATATAAACAAAGTATACTTCATTCAAAATGTATATATATGTATCTTGACTATAGATTTTTCACCTTCATATGTGAAATTATATACTTGGAGCTGAAAAACAAATAATATAAATATATTTGTTGTTGATTTTTTATGTTTTGTTAATATACCATGAGTCTAATCTTTAAAAGATTTTTTTATAGCTTCACGCTTTATCCCGCATATTGCAGGATAGGCAGAGGGAACTGCAGGGGCCATATGAACCTAGGGTTAAGACACTCCGCTGCTTTCTCCGTCCCCGCTTTCCGTCTTTTTTCGAGGCATTGCGTGTTGAGTTGCGGAATTCAACGCCGGGCTTTGCCTAGTTTCCAGAGCGAAGAAAATGAAAATAGAAAAATCCATCTTCTCCGAGTAAGAATCGAACCCTCAAACCGTCGCGTTTACTGGCAGACGCTTACGCCTCTGCGCCACGACGGTCCTTTAATACTTGACCATGATAAATCGTTTCGTTTTCGCAATGGTATAATTTCAATTTTCTAATCTTTTGTCAATATAATTCTTACGCTTTCTAAAAAACTGCAAATAACTATGTATATATAAATTGAAATATCTAAATAACTTAAAATTATAGATTAGTTAAAAATTATATGTTATATTTAATAATTACTTTTTTGTCGCCACTAAACTTTTTGGTCGCTTCATCTTAAAACAATATATATTACTACAAGTAATATGTTTTAGTCGTGTCTAAAAATTATATTACCTTTGGTTTTACATCATACTTGTTGAAGCTGCACATAAACCTTGTAAATCGCCTTGAAAATTAGGCTTTTAATTTTCTTTTTTTCCTTATTTAGGGAAAAACATATTGCAACAAAAAAGAAATGTACTCTATCATAAGTAACCTAAAATATGCAAACTTAATATGCAAACGTAATACAAAAATTCCATCATTAATATACAATATGCTAATGACGCTACAAAAAACCCTTTCAATAAATTAGACTGGTGCTAATAATTTATTAGAATTCATATCTTAACAAGCAAAATAACAATGAAAGTATAATGGTTTTATTCTATTTCAGTATTAGTAGAGGCGTGTAACAATGAGCCAGCCTGTCTTCAAGACCACGCCGGCCTGGAGGCTATCACGCAGCTGCACAGGCAGCTCGACGACGACGCGAACGGAAATGTCGATCTTAGCGAGAGCGATGATGTAAGATATTTATTATGTACTTAAATTTATCATAAACGTAGTACGTGATTGTGTGTCGCCTCGGAAATTCCCGACCAATTTGTCTTTAGTCGAGACGGGAAAAACGACTCTAGAATTCGAGAAACTTGTAATTAATATGGATCGTATGAAAACAACATGATATAGACTTCGAAATGTGCATCAAAGTTTACCTCAATTGTCTAAGCTGTGAGTGAGTAGTGTATAACTAAAAAACAATTTATTCTAGTCTAGTCTTTGAATCATGTTTTTGTAATAATTTACAAATACAAATATACTTTATTACATAACTGATAAACATACACTTCATATAAGAGTTATAAAAAACTTAATGACAGTTTACGACTGACCAAGACTTTATTAAGCTATTGAGAGATTTTGCTGTTATATCTCTCGTACTTTCTTCCACCATATATAAATTAACTGTAAATTTATTCCTGGTGAGTTCGTTAGTAAGAATTTTACGGATGTTCTATATCCGTTGAACTATTGCTACATGTTCAAAAATTACATACAATTGCGTAGCTCCCGTAATTGTAAACCAAGGTGAAAGACTAATTTATGCTTAAAAGTAAATTATGTGAACCCAATAATAAAAGGACATTAAGAAAATAAAAATTTTACCTATATTTTACTGTCGATGAGTTAATTAAGTATGTAACGTAGTTTATGACAAGCAAAAATGTGTCCAGTTAATTAAGTAGATTTCATTTAATTCAAATTTACAATAAATTAAAAAATTTAAAATAGCATCGAATTTATTAGATAAAGAAAATTTCTCAAGATACTCGGGTAAATCGAGAAAACCAAGTCAGGAAATATCATGCCTCGAGTGATAAAAAAAGGTCGATGAATCAGAAACACTTTACGTGACGATAAAAAAAGTTTAAGCAATTAAAAATTAAAGTGGTAATCAAAAAAGCTTTATAAAATTAATTGTAAAATTACTTTATTTTTAGTAAAGATTTTTTCATATTTATAAATTAGGTAAAATAAATATTTTAAAGAAATACAATGACAATGTTGTATATTATTTACCTTAAATTTTGATAGAGCAAAATTTCATAGTAAAATTTCAATGAGATAAAAAAGATATACTTTTATATATTTTAATAATAATTGGTTTACAGTTCCTCCGAGAAGAACTCCAGTATGACAGTGGCTATGAAAAACGGCAGCGTGCTTTTCACCATAACGACGACATGCATATTTCTGTTAAAGAATTATGGGAAGCCTGGCTGCGCTCAGAGGTAATATTTGTTTATTTTCGATGTAAAACCGACCGATAGAAATATTTCATATTTTCTTATACGAAGTATATTTTTTATAATGATACTGAATTTATGTACCCGTGCAAGATATAGTGTGTTAGATAGTACTCAATGCCTTGTTAGTCTTAAAAGTAATAATAACGAACATAACAGAACGAATAAGTAAAATTAATTAATTTTCCCTGTGTTTGATGCCCATCAATATTATGTCTTCACGCTTTATCACATGGCAGAGTAGACAGATTGAACTGCAGGAACCATAGAACCTAGTGTTAAGACACTCCGTTGCCTAGTTCCTGCTTTCTCCGTCCTTGCTTTCCGCCTTTTTCGAGGCATTGCGTGTTTAGTGGCGGAATTCAATGCCGCGCTTTGCTAGATGTAAATAGAAAAACCCATATTCCCCGAGTGGGAATTGAACCCACAAAACGTCGCGTTTATAGGTAAACCCGTCTGCGCCTGCTCATTTATGATTTATAATTGAAAAAATATCCTTTATTTGCTTTTTCAGGTCCACAATTGGACGGTGGAGCAAACGGTGGAATGGCTGTCTGATTCGGTAGATCTGCCTCAGTACAAGGCTCTATTTCTACAACATCGCGTCACTGGGGCCACCTTGCCCAGGTACTAACTTCGCGTTATTTTTGTATTTGGTTTTAAAGTGTTCTTAAATAAACCACATAGTTTTAATAATTTTAAAGGTATTTTTAACACTTCACCATACAGTAAAATTTTTAAAAATATGTAGAATTTTAGACTTTAAATACTTTCTTAATTTTTATGTAAATATAATAATTGCATTTATATTTGTTATGAGCAAAATTTTACATAAAAGTTGATCTCGACACTAAATAATTTAAAATACACATATCTAGAATAGTTTTAATAATTCAATTTTATAATTTTGTATTATGAACATTATATATTGAGAAACGCAAAGCTTAGTGGTCAGAGTGCTTAAAGGAAAGGAGATCCGGATACTAAAACCGCTGCGTTCCAATTTTTATATGTTTTCTTGTATTTTTTTTATTTTATGTACTTTTAATTATAAATGTAATTTAAACATTTTTATGTACCGCATTAGAAAGTATTTAGAAACACAAATATAATAATTTTTTTAGCTTCACACTTTATCCTGCATATTGCAGGGTAGGCAGAGGGAACTGCAGGAACCATATGAACCTAATGTTAAGACACTCCGTTGCTTAGTCCCTGCTTTCTCCGTCCCCACTTCTACAAGTATAATATTATATAATTAAATATCCTTTCCTTTAATGATCTCTATACTCGAATTTCCTTGGGAATAATAACAACTTAAATATTTATTGCTATTTAAGTGTTATTTGTTGTTGTTTAAATTTATTATTATTATATTTTTATTATTTAAAAATCACCAAAATTTCAACAAATGTTATCGTCCGAGTTCAACAGATTGTATGTTTAACGGTAGTCAACGTTATCTTGCCAGTTAAATAAAAAAATAAAATAATTTCATTAATTTTAATAAATTATAATATAATACATTTAATTACAAAATAAACCATGTCGAAAACCTTCCTCCTTAACATAAATCACTTAACTTATGATATTCTTAAATACTGTGTAACGTAACATTATTTTATTTACATATATTTCCAAATATTTATCAAAATATTTTTATACTACAGATTAGCAGTGAACAACATGCAGTATGTAAGCAACGTATTAGGTATAAAAGACCCCATACATAAACAGAAACTAGCCCTCAAAGCTATGGACGTCGTTTTGTTTGGACCACCTAAAGGTGAGATTGCTGTTTTCTTATTTTTATTAAATTAAAGCGGAAATTATTATCATAAATAACTTGTTTTTAGGTTTAACAGCAACATTTTTATTGCGAGAAATGTTTAATATCATAATTATAATATTTATAAATACAATAAGTAAAATATTTTCAGAAAAACAAAAAAAAAATGAAAATTTTATGTAATGTGATTTTCGTATATTTTACCTATGTACGTATTTAGAATGTGAAAATCAAAGCAAATCTCATAATATTATCTCATTATATATTTTAAAACAGTATATATTAGTTATATTACATTATTATTATTTTGTATGATGCTTAGATTTTTAAAACTATAATACAGTGGTAAGCTAATTTCATCAAAAATAATTTTATCAGCATTGGCACTATTTTATTTAATGTAGTATCCAGAACCGTTTTAGGATATAGCGGAATAGGGACAAATGAATGCACTTTACAATAATTTACACACCATTTGGAGGCCGTCGTCAGATTTGGTATATGTGACGTAGAGGGTTTATAAAACGCTTCAATGTCTAATTAGCATAAGTATTAACAATAAGTGAAGATTTTTACATCCAATTTCCAGCAATCACCGACCCTATATAGTATGATATCGTTACATCACTTTTTTTTATTACCTTGGTAATCATAATATGAAAAATTCTACAATATAAGTCCATAGGCTAAACATTAAAATTGACAAAATAGCTTGTACTTTAGAAATAAAAATACCATACAATTTAAAGTATTATTTAAGTATATTTTTAGTTTGCCTAATTTAGTTCGGTGTGAAAAATTTATATGTAAATTAATGCTCACAGTACTTCGACACCATTTATTAGACCCATGGCGCTTTGATTAACCAGACTATTTTGATTTTAGCTAAACGTTCGGGGTGATACAACAAACTAACGATTTTGCTAATTATTGATTATCCTTATCGTGTTTAATTTAAATTATTACCTAATATTGTATTCAATATTACCTGCATACATACACTTACTATTTAAACATTAAAAAATATTTTTTAGTGTATAACTTTTTGTTATATATTATATATATTAACATGGTATATCAAAGGACATACTTGAAATAGGTGACAGCGGTGTTATTTATTACTTTCAACTAAAATGATATTGGTAATCAATATAGCTGTTAACTGTAATCAATAGTGGAAAAAGGAATATAGATTTTCCGTAACTACTTAAAGCTTTTACTTGCTTGAAGAGGCGTGCGAAGCTTTTTTTTTAATGTAAAGCAAAAATGAGGAAGCTTTCTAGACCTTAAAACCTAATACTAATGGTTATTGAAAAAATATATTCAAATACAATTTTTTGAGCATTTTATTGCAACTATGGAGCTTTTAAGAACAAAGAAACTTTAAATGACCAAAATCGCGAAGAGGACTATTTTTTTGGATTATGCTTTAAGCGTAGTTGGAAATAATATTATAATTTAAATATAATCAACAACAATCTGCTGGTGTAGATTAATGGAGAACTTAAAATATTTTTGTTTAAGATTTTCATACGAAGAATTTAAAAAACCAATTGTTTTTTGATCCCATATTTTTATAATCGTTGCGTTGTAAGTTTGCGTTTTAGTGACAACTAAATGCAATTTTTGTTTTATGTTACATATTTCATACAATTTTATATTTAAACGAACACAAGGTTTTTATATTTATGGCACAATAGCGGTTATATAATAATCCGTGTGGCTTGAAGTGTTTTATTCATTTCCATTCAATGATCGACCTTGACCACTAATCTCGATTGTACAAAGCTGTGGTGGCGTCTACTCTATACAAACTCATGTATATTACCGCGTATTATTTGAGAAGTGAACATTTGGTTTTTACTTGTTTTGCACTTATTGTGTGAATATTTGATATTTATTAGTAATAATAATAAACTTTTTAGTAACAACAATAACATTCTATATTCTACTTATATGGGAAGTTTATAGTTATAACGCTATTTTGTAGTATATTAAGTTACAATTGTCGTCTAAATTTGTTACACAATTGATTTTATGTTCAAGTGTTATCAACATAACGATAATTTTCTGAGACCGTAGTCTCACAAGACGGTTACCAGTCATGGCCCCTTAACCAAGAATCAGGTTGAAAAATTGGAAGCAGACTGTCTTGATAGTTTAGAAAAGATTCTCTAGAAAATAAAAGAAATGTTTTTGAAAAGGACCACCTATCCAAAATAAATTGAATGTAACACCATAAATATAAATATTCCCATTATATGTGGTAGGCATTTTATATACTTATAAAGCGGAAGTTTTATTATTTGCTAAGCATATATTTACGCTAATGGAACAATAATCGCGCCTATTTTTGCTATAAACGACATTTAAAATTACCATTTTGTTGCCAATGTCACGATTTTTTTTATATTTTTTGAAGCAGATATTACATTTGATGATTAAGTATGTATATGAAAATTTATAAGATTTTATTTCCTTTCGAATTAATAATGACAAAAATTTTATTAATTCAAATTTATAATTAAACTTCCGATATTTATTTCTTGCTAAGTTATGTCGAAATGAACTTGTACTTATTATGTACGGCCAAATATCAAAGCCTTTTCGATGGTATTTTGACGAAGACTAATATTCACTAAATGTTGAACATGTTGACTTATTTAATAAAACCTTACCTAACTTAAGAGCAAAATTATACATGATTCTCAAGGTTGTATGTTGTATGTATTGTAATATTTATATATTATTATTTAAAACGAATACATGACATTTGTTTTTTACATTGTTACCAACTGGTTAAAACTATTAAGTTACAAGTGAAATTATTATTGTAATCAGTATCTACAATATATAATATGACTCGTATAAAAATATAATTTTTAAAAGCTTTTACATAACTAATATTTGATTTATTACACACTCTTATAATATTAAAATTTATCGTCGATTGAAGTATCAACGCTTTTATTTAGTATGCTTTTGTCTTTTAAGCGAGCGTTAGTTAATAAAAATGTATAGTGCAAACAATAATTAAAGATATCCATCGTCACATGCTTTAATCACCGTCTAGTTAATCTGTTGATAATTGTTACCGTTTATACCCTTCGACTGTTGTTTCATAATACGAACTACATTCTTTTTTTATAACTATATATATAATAATATGAAATAAATACTATTTCATTTAATATATAGGCAATAAAGTATTAAAAGCTAAATTTGAAAACTTATTTTTATATACATATACTTATAATATATGCTATCTAAGCTAAATCTTTATTTTAATCTTAATATGACATTAACATTATATTAATCATTTAAATTTAAGTAATTCCTCTCTCTGACCGCTAGGGATAAAGCTTGAAGCTATGTATGAACCTATATATGTATCATTCATAATACTTCAATGTAAATATATATATTTCACGAAATCTTAATAAATATACTAAATGACAATAAAATTGTAGAATAACGTATATAATAATAAATCAACAAATTGTCTCACCGCAATTAACGCGCCTCCCACAATTCGAATGAATCATATTGTCACTACTCTTAAATCACATTCAGTATCATTTGCCTCACACAAGCGCGCGTTTCGCATTGTTGTACTTATTTTTTTATTATTTTTTGACTTTACAGTACAAAGTAGGTACGTGTAATGTTAAGTGTCGTGATGAAGCTATAAATGGTGTTTCAGTCTGTTTTTGTGGAAATCATAAAGTGTATACATTTTCTCATAAATGGACGATATGTGGACTTAACTGACGAAGGTTATCGATTTATATATATATATTTTTATGTATTTAAACGAAAATATAAGCCAGGATTAGATAATATTTATATACAAGTGTGGGAGCCCCCACTGTTTAATATTGAAGGTTTATCTAAAGTTGTGAGATAACACTGGTCGTTTTATTTAAATAGTTCTTAAGCTTTTACTTTAATATTGAATATTTTTAATAATCGGCGAGGCGCCAAAGGTTTGTGGTTCGATTCTTACTAGGATAGGTCCTTTCATTTCCACGTTCACTCATACAACGGGACTAGTGAGTTGAGTTCCGCCACGCAATGCCTCGAAAGGCGGAAAGCAGAGAATGGAGTGCCTTGACACTAGATTAAGTTAACTTAAACTACATTTCCTGCGGTCCAGCCTAGTCGGCTATAAGCGTGAAGCTAAAAAAATATTTATACCTCCAACAATAAATAAAAACCGCGTCTAAATTACGTCTATTACTTCTGGCGTGATGTGCAAACACATATTTATAGTATATAAACTAAATTATCCGCGTATATATATTGTGGTTTACGTTCAGATTGTTAAGTCAGTTGTCCAAATTTTATCTTATTTCATTTCCTTTTAACATTTTGTAACAATATATTTTTATGTATAGATTTACAAGTTTAGTAAAATAAAATATATAAGTTATTTTTTAAAAATTCAAGTATTTTCATGTCCTATCTATACCATGATTATAACAATTAAATTAATATTTAACATAGTTGTTAATATATGTGTTCAATATATATTTTAATTTTGTTTATGATTCATTCTCATATGACATGTCTTCAGGCGATTGCTATATAAATTATAAAGCATTGTGGTGGACTTGTTCGCTGGAAGCGTAAATCGTAATCTAAATATTAAAGGCGTTAATACTTATTCTAGTATTTCTAAGTCTTTTATGATAAGAACTATAATATACAAAAGCGTTTCTAATTTGGTTAAGTAACATGAGCAATTCGGATAGTAAAAATGGGCTTTAATAAACATTTTAAAATAGCCTATACTTACGTGAGCTAAGATTCTAAATCCCTAATTTATCTATAAAGGATTGTAACACAGATATATAAATAATGTAAATAATTGTATACTACTTTGATCGATCCCCTAATTGTGTACAATTTCATACATACAAATATTTCGTATTTTAGCATGTTTATTCATAAGTAAATGTAAAGTTGTCGATTTACTTTTTACTATTTATTATTTTACCGGTACATTTTCCTGCTAATGTTGCTGCGTTTTCCTCGAGGTAATTAAATATGTTACATATTACAAATTGCAATGATATTATAATGGTTAAATGAACTTATATTAAGTTCTGCATGGGTTGCAAGTAAAATTGTAGAAATGCTTTAGGGTGGACGAGTCTTAGTTTATATGCACTTTCTTAGGTAGTATGTATATAGTGTTTTTTAGAAAATAATTTTGTATGCATAAAAAGTTCAAATGGTGATAAAACAGTTTTATTTTATCCCTTATCCTGTGTCATATATTACTTGCTTTGTAAATATTTTGATAGCGTAGATACTAAATACCGATATATATATATATATATATATATATATATATATATATATATATATATATATATATATATATATATATATATATATATATATATATATATATATATCCTATAATAAATTTTAAAATATATGCAGTTATCATAGAGCAAAGCAGACATTTGATACATTATGTCGACATTGCTGTAAATGACACAATTTCTTAGATTGTCTCAATAAAATACCGTCAGATTGGATTTAAAGTGCGAACACCGTCGTCTCAGCAATGCACATAATATACATTTTATATGAAAAAGGCTTTTTAGTAAATACTTTTTTTGGTCGTTCGTACTTTAAATTTAAGATATTTTGGGTAGACATTGCATAAAGGAGTGAACACCTATGTCAGGTCACTAAGCCTAATGTATGCCGCTTTACTTTGCTTTATTTGCATTTATAATTAGAATATCATCGGCAATTCTTTAATACCGCTCATATATTACTAGTGCTGTGGAAATCACACAAATCAAACAAATATTCTATCATTTTTAAAATATTTTTGGTCATATTATGATTTATTAATGAAATTGTCATTGTGTTACGAAATTCGATTTCCTTTTAACACTCAAGTTTATCCATGAGCGGTATTTTGATTATGCCGACATAATGTTTTTATATTATAATATATAAACACATTCAATAGAAGGTAGTCGATGGAAGGACTGGTTGTTGGCGTCCCTTCTCTTGGTCGCGGTGGTCGGGGGCTGGGCGGCGTTGCGTGCTGGACGCGCCAGCCGCCACCAGGTGCAAAGGATGTTGAGAGATATGGAACAGTTGAGAAAAGCTGAAGTGGCCCTTGATAATATGCAGAAGGAACTTGATAAGGCTAAGTTGGAACAGGTATACAGTTGTTGCGTGTTCTTTAATTATTATTTATACAAATAGGTATATATATTGAGATATATTGAAAGTTACGTTGACTTGTACGTGTGTTTGTGTATTTTCGTTAGATTATATTTAATTGAAATGAGGCCTTGTTAACTATTAAAAGATCACTTAATTCACTCTATCTTATCGTTGGCACAATTTTTCTGTCATAAATTAATAATAAATTCGCTAACAAACAATAGAATTAGTAACAGAAATACATATTATGTAACTAATAGATAATGTTTAACTGTTTATGAATTGCATTTATTTTATTCGTAATTAAATAACTTGGATTTTCAGGAAAATGTAACCACAGAAAAGAAGAATTTAGAAAAGAAATTACGTGAAGCTGGTGACACGCCACTACTAAATTCCGCCTCTTCGGACCTTGAAGTTACGCAATTGAAAGCTGAAATTGAAGTGAGTAAAATATAACATTACCGACCATTATTGACCACTAAGCTGCTGCCTTGATTTACTTGACGTACGCCTTCACGGCCCCCTGTGGCTGTGTATTGATTTAACAATATAACAACACTAGATTCTTCTGCCTTTTTTTGGATATTATATAAAGTTAGAAAAAAATACAAATCAAAATAAAATCAAATCAAAAAATCAAAATCAATAATCGTTTATTCATTTAGGTACTACAGATACACTTATGCACGTAAACTTATTATCTACTACCATTTCGGAAAGGTATTTAGTCGTGGAGAAGAAATGGCGAAAGAAACTCCTCAGCACATGTTTTAAATAAAATAACAATTTTACATGAATATAGGAGGACCGTCGTGGCGCAGAGGCGCAACGTTTGCCTGTAACCCGACGGCTTCTGATTTCGATTCCCAATCGGGGAAGATGGATTTTTCTATATCCATTTTCTTCACTCTAGTAACTAGACAAAGCGCGGTGTTGAGTTCCGCCACTCAACACGCCAAGCCTCGATAAAGGCGGAAAGCGGGGACGGAAAAAACAGGGACTAAGTAATAGAGTGTATTTACATTAGGTTCATATGGTTCCTGCAGTTCCCTCAACCTACCCTGCCATGTGCGGGATAAAAGCGTGAAGCTAAAAAAATGTTATTGTTTTAGATGCTTCGGGCAGAACTCCGTCGTGCGGAAGGAGAGTTAGAGGACAGATGTTGGGCGCCGCCCGCCGGCCTGCAGCAGTGGTTGCAGCTGACACACGAAGTGGAAAACAGGGCCTATATAAGGAAGAAACAGCAGGCCGATCTACAGCTGCAACAGGCTAGAGATGCTGTGAGGCTTTTTTTGTAATTGTTTTTAATGTTAACTTTTCAGTGCAATGAATTTATTTCATTTCTTCACTCTGATAATGAGGATAATAAGACGAAGCACGGCGTTAAGTTCCGCAACTTAATAATTCGAAGAAGAGGAAATTAATATTGGCAATAGTGTTTTAGTATTTTACGAGTAGAAACTAAAATATATGATTTCAATATGATTATACTATGGAGAACATTTTTAAAATATTTTCTACATCAATCAATATTCACGTTTTCTTTCTTCTCAAATTTCTTTTATAGCATAAGATATAATATATTACCCAAAAAGAACTTCTAGAATAATATAATATGTGATTTCTTTTTCATTACATATACAACATAACTTACTATGTAATTTCTATATGTTTGGCAGTAAATTTTTATAAATGTTTTCCCACAACCTTCCCAGGGACCACTCCACAAACTATATATATATATATATATATATATATGTATATATATATATATATATATATATATATATATATATATATATATATATATATATATATATATATATATATATATATATATATATATATATATATATATATATATATATATATATATATATGATATATTAATTATTTTTACAGTGTGAAAAACTACGTAAAAAAAGATCAAGCTTAGTCGGTGCGTTTGTATCGACACACGGCAAGTCCATCGACGATGTTGACAGGTCTATAGTGGAAGCGAGGACATCTCTAAACGAAGTCACTCAGGAGTTACAGGTCTATTATATATTATAATTATATATTTACATATCAAAATAGCAAAAAAAATAAGAAATGACATAAAGAATATGGTTGCCTCAATTTTGTTTTTCATAGTGGGAAAGATGATTTTGACTTGGCATTTTGGCTTTATTTTCTTGGCATTTATTATATATGTATATAAAAAATTACAAATAATTATTTCTCTATTGGTTTTGTATATAATATTTAAATTGTTTGTCTGTGCAACAATAAAAGAAATTTAAGGATTCTTTGTGGGTAAGATTGTAGAATATGTTGTGCCTAATATCTATTAGAAATATTATGACTCTTCATTTTAAACACTTTAAATGTAAAAAATTGTGAATAAATAACAATACAGTGAATGTGAGTCAATCGATACAAAACGAACGACGAACTTGTTTTATATTTCTTTTATAAATCTGAATTACTGCTACTTGACTTAGAATTCGGTATTATAAAAGAAAAGATGAAACATATTATAGCAACGCCATTTTACATGGAATGTCAGCACCTACAAGAGCAGCGTGTGATTTATGTTTTGTTACAAGAAGACAATAGATCATTAATTAAGAAAACGTGTTAGTATTGTGTTGCACGGTAATAGTGTAATGGAGAGTGTAGATTAAGTTGTGAATTATTTCTTTTTTCTTAATATACTTCTCCGGTATTTTGCAAACGTGGCAAAAGATATGTATAAGAATAATATTGTGACACTTTAAGCTCGGCTTTAATATATATATATATATATATATATATATATATATATATATATATATATATATATATATATATATATATATATATATATATATATATATATATATATATATATATATATATATATATATATATATATATATATATATATATATATATATATATATATATATATATATATATATATATATATATATATATATATATATATATATATATATATATAATATATATATATATATATATATATATATATATATATATATATATATATATATATATATATATATATATATATATATATATATATATATATATATATATATATATATATAACACACGGTTCTGGCGCTTAAAATACGTATCAAATCTTTACCATATTTTTACACTTTCATATAAAGTTCAAAATATATTGCGTTACTTATTAGTTTATGACTATATTATAGCTGTTTAAATGTCATTTATTTTGATTTATTTCATATATTATACATGTCTAATGTTTTCTCTAATGCCTGCAAATTTCTCGTAGGAGCGTATGCACAGGTGGAAGCAGATCGAGCGTCTCTGCGGCTTCAATATCATAAACAACAATGGTCTACAGTTCCTCGAAAGCACTTTATATAGAACAGCTAATGGACGGCAAGGGAGAGGTAAATACAACTTAGTTCTGTAAACACACAATTTCTTTGTTGCTTTCCGCTTGCAAACAATATTGAGGGTTTAAAAGTAGAAAAAAAAACGAAAAATAAAATTTAGCTTGGTTCAATTGTTAGATTTTGTTAGGTATAGTTTAGCTTTATTTATTTGTCAAATTAATTAAACTTCGTGTGCCATATACATATTGTGTAATGGGGTCAAAAATATTTTTGTTGTAAACATTCGTCCCATGCTTATGCTTATCACATCTTCCCACAGACTAAGATCAAGTTTCTTCAGAGTCCAAAATGAATTCATTTGAATGGCTTCCGGATTTCCTTTACTTTAATCCCAAAATGAGTGAAGCAGCTAACTACGCTTATTATCGATACAAAGCACATCGAAACTCTTCCTGAGGTTTCTTCTTGAACCCAAAGATCCCTTTCCTCAAAGACTTTTTCCCATAAAGATCTCTACGTTAGCTCTTATTGACCTAAATCATATTTATTTTTTGGTGACATCACCATCAATGAAGACAATTCGCGGTCAACAGCAATATAGCCCATATCGATCCATTCAAATCGATTGTGTTTAATAATCCATAGATAAATATAGATAAACTATACATAAGCTAAATATATATATATATATATATATATATATATATATATATATATATATATATATATATATATATATATATATATATATATATATATATATATATATATATATATATATATATATATATATATATATATATATATATATATATATATATATATATATATATATATATATATATATATATATATATATATATATATATATATATATATATAGCCATGCGATTACAAAATTGTCGCTAATATAATAATATATATTATTATAAAAGCGACAATTTTGTAATCGCATGGTCTGTAAACAAATATATATAAATATATATACTGTAATGCGTCTTTTCAGTCCGCATGAGCAGTTCTCAAGACGACCTAAGCGTAGGAGACGATACTTCTCTATGTGGCTCGGGTAAGTTGGACGATGGGGTGTTCCACGAACATGTAGAGTAATGTTTTAAATAGTTGTCATATTATGATACAGTACGTATAGTTATGTAGATTATTATTAATATAGTATAATGAAATTGCTTTTTTTAGCTCTTTATAGTTTTTGTTCTAATTTTTGTTTGAATTTTGTCTATTGTATATTTATTATTAAAAAGCTTCAAACGTAACATATTTAAGTTAAAGTAACTCACAAACTACTATTCCTACATAAATATATAATTACTGTGAAATTTAATAATAATTATCATACCTTTTGTTCACAATACAGTTTGACTAGATATATATATTTTGCCACTTACACAGACTTGTTATTAGAATTCAAGTTTTCATTCGAGGAAGTCAAGAGCAATCTTTGTATTGAAAAAAAAAACCTTTTGAATCTACATGATTATCGTACTCTATAATTATATACAAAAAGACAAAAAAATTAAGGCGCTATTTTTGTATAACCCTATTTATATCATGCATGAAGACGCTGCTGAGATTCATTTGCATTTTGATCTTGTGATAAAAAGATTAATTATTGTATTTATAAATAGAATATTGTTACCATATTTACAATTATGTTAATGTTATTTAAAAAAATTATAAATCACATCTTAAATAGTTTTTAAAGCAGCCATTAAGCTGTTAATGATATTTCAGTAGCAAAATATTTTAATAGATAATATCATATCATAGTTTATGAAATAAAAATTTTAAACATCGAATCTAAATTAAGAAGTCATCATGGCACAGTGGGAATGTCTGTCGCAGTGTTAGTGGGTTCGACGCCCACTTGTACAACTGTGGGGAAATATCAAAACACAAGACGTTGAGTTTCATATATTTGTAATTTTGTATACAACGCTGAATAATTAATACATACAGATATGAATCTGTATATAAAAAAATATGACGAACTATAATAATTTTCTTATAATATGAGAATAAATCATACTTAATTACATGCAGGTTTCGTGTGCGTAAAATAATCGCTTAACGTACTTAGTGCTCTACAAATTATTTAAATATTAACATTCTAATTAGTACTTAAATAAAAAATATATATTATAATTTTAAATCTTTGAGACTTTGAAATGCAGCGAATTACATATATATTGATTATTTATAAATTAATTCATTTTTTTTTAACTTTTACTTACTTATCTTTAAAGTAATTAGTTGTATGTTTATATTGAAGTAATCTCTTGTTTATTACACTAATATATATTTCCAAAAAAGTAATATAAAAGAATTTTTTCTAAACAATCTAGTAATTAGTTAAACTTATATGTGTTTGTTACTTAAGACAATAAAAAAATATATATTATACTGAGCTCAAAACAACTTTAAATTAACATTCACATTTTATAATACAAAATTAAAAAAAAAATACGACATAAAATTTGATAAAAAGCTCAAAATTGTGTATATAAAGACTAAAATAAAAATAATAATTATTACTTTGTCGATTGAAGTATGATAACTTCATCTTTTACTTTAGTATGTCACTTTTAAAACTTATTAATAGTTCCTGAATTATCTGTTGAAATAGTTTTTTGGGTTAGAATATTTACCATAATATTATTAAAGCAGCTGTAATCATATGTGTAGTTATTTATAATATTGAATCTGTCTCAAATATTTTTTAAATAAATTATAGAATATAATTTTTTTTTGTTAAACATATTTGATTGTCTGTGTATATGTCATTTGATGGAATAAATGATTTGTCATAGATATTTGAATCATCACAATCGATAGGAAGCTTTCAGGCTTTTTCCTAATTCTATTTGCCATATTATGTCAAAAAGCATGTATGAAATATTTGTTTTGTACATTTTTGTATATAATTTAGTCATGGGTTTGGGTTTTTTTTCTTCTTTTTGCATGTTTAGCAATTCCTAGTATTATTTACTTTGAAAAGCTTTAGTAACGTTTAACTATCGCTTTGCAATTTGCACTTTATTTAATAAGTTTTGCACCACCATATTTCACCTTCTCACTACAACAGTTTCTTCAAATAGTAATCAAATAAAGTAATTAGAACGAGTAGTTATTATTTTTATTAAAATCACTGCATTAAAATAAATTAAAAATCTTCGAACCGGCTACTATAGTACACATGGTTTAATTTAATTAAAATACTTATATAACAAAAATTGATTCAAAATAATGCCTTAAAATATGATAAAAATATGGGGTGTTTTTACACACTCAATGTGTCTCTTTCAGTTTATTTTAAATATCACATAAGAGTACAAATATTACTGAAATATTTTAAGTAAGTAACTTAAAATATTTTAGTAATATTTAAACTCTTATGTGGTATTTAAAATAAACTGAAAGTCTTATATAATAAATATATATGACTTTAATTAGTCTACAATTGTTTCGTTTTGAAATTTACATTTAATCATTTTATATTCTTATACATAAATACATACATACATAATATAATAACGTAAACAACAAATATATATATAAAAAAACACTAAAGTATTGCATAATATGTAAACAGAACAAGTTTAACATTTTCTTTGCACGTTTGAAAGCTTTTGAACGATTGTGATTTTGTTTTATTTTTGCCCTTTTCCGGCTTTTTAGTAAATGCATCTTTTTCCAAATCTATTTGGCAACGTTAAAAGGTAAGGATGTATTTTTGTATGACTTTGGTGGCGTCGCTTCATATTGCGGGGTATAAATTATTTCATACATGCTTTTAATATCAGGCGTTTAGACAATATATTGTAGTGTAATTTTAGACTTGTCTTGTTGTGTACTTTTAAATAGAACATTTAAACATTTAAACACAACAAACAAAACAAAAATATTGTAATAAAAAAAATATTATAATATTTTTTTCCAATTTTAATGTAAATATATTTGTCATTATTAACCAAAACTCTTTTTTTAAATAAAAACAAAATCAATGATTATTAACTTGTAACAATTAAAAATTCTAAATTTTAACATTTTACTTAAAAAAAAATCACAAATGAATAGTATATAAATAATCTATTCTTGTGTTTATTGTCTATCATTTGTGACTGTTGTATGTGGGATTAATTAAACCTTAATGATGTTTTATTAAACGTCAATGTCATTTAGTGACAGATAACTTTGGATGGCGGGAAGATTCGTCAGGGAGTGAAGAGCCGGATGCACCACACTACCCACTCGACCTTAGATTGGCAGAAGCTAGGTAAAGAACTGTTGTTTGTATTTTTAATATACATATATTGGGTCATACCCAAAAAAAAATAAAAAAAAGCAATGGTTGTTTTCATCGTATTTTCTGTATTATTTAAGACTAAGATTAATAGGTAACATACATAATTTTGTTTTATATTGGGGTCCTCACGAGGTCAGGAGCGTTCAGATCCGCCCGATCTATACTTGTTTTAAAGAAGGAAGTGTTATCTTGATTACTTATAGAACATATTCTATAAGAAAACAGTAACTCTATTTATCACTGCATTGCTTTTACTATATATTTATTTAAAACTCTATTTAATGATTACCGCATTTACTACAACACCTACCTATTTCTTAAACAATCGGACATCAGATGATTCCTAGTAGGGTAGGTAGGACAAGGCCGTTTTATACAAGCTGTTTGATGTATTTGTTAGTCTACATCATCATCACCTCAGCCTATAACATTCTACTGTTCGACATATGCTATAATAGGGTACGCCATAACGCACGATCTCCTTAGCCTTCTAGTCACGATAGTTAGTCTATATACTATGTATATTTTTCTGTGTGCAATAAAGTATGTTATATTATATTATTTTTATAATTGAAATGGTTATATTTTATATTATTTAGGTTACAGTTAGAAGAAAGACTGGCTAAAGAAGAAGCACGAGATAAAAGGGTGGACGATAAGAAAAATTTCGACGAAAAGTCGAGGAGTTCGTTCAATGATGTAAGGAAAAGTCCCATAGACGAGCGGCGCAGGGACCCCGTGCAGTTTATTTTGGGAGGAGATAAGTGAGTCATATTAATATTTTATATTTCTACAGGGTGTATCTGACGACGCGCCCCGTGTAAAAACTACCTATAGGGTAAAATATTTCAAGGCTATATACTAAAAACTAGTTAACAATTATCAACGGTTGAGACACAGGATCATATTTATACGTGTTGTTTAACGCGTGAGGTAGTCTTAAAATACGAATGATGTACCTACGACCTTGTTCTACAAGAGTACTATTATACGTTATCAATCACTCACCTTCCATTCAAAAAAAACATTTTTTTGAAAATATTACTTTTTTTATAACTTTACCACGTTTAAAAAGGCTAGTTAAAACTATAATTTAAATTAAAGTCGCGGTCACAGCCTCACCTGTATATTATTATATATTTTTTCCTCATAAATCTAGTATATTATATTTTATCTTTTACGTAGTGATACATTATCTTTGTTCTCATAAGGAAATCAGAGGATATACTTAAATTTGTAAAAATTTGAACGCAGCGGGACTCGAAACCGCGCCCTCTTGCGAACCGTGCAAGCGATTTTTATATGTTTTCTTTGAGTATTTTTTCTATTCTCAGTGTGGATTAACACTTTAAAAATCATGAAAATAAATCAAAGGATCTCGTATAAAATTCTATTAATTTTAACTATTCCAGCGTGAACTGGACCGGCGAGCCATTGCGAGGCGCGCGCGCACAACCGCAGCCGCCGCCGCGCCGCGCGCCACTGCAGCGCTCGCGCAGCGACATCGTGGTGTGCGACGAGCCGCGCCCCCCGCCCCGCGCGCCCGCCCGCCCCCGCCTGCCAGGGGAAGGTAAGCCTTAAGTCTTTCGCTTACGTGCTTTTATTGAGTGAACTGCAGGAACTTAGTGTAAATACACTCAGTTGCTTTGTCCCGGCTTTTTTCGGAAAGCGACTACCGCCTGTTTCGAGGTATTGCGTCTTGAGGGACGGAACTCAACGCCGCGCTTTGTCTTTATTAGAGTGAAAAAAAATGAAAATAGAAAAATCCATCTTTCCCGAGTGGCAATCGAACCGACAAACCGTCGCGTTTATAGGTGTAGAAGCTATGCCATAGTTGTTATGAAATTAAGTGCAAGGTCTCTTTCACCTCTCAACAAAACATCTTCAGGAGATGTTAGACTGACAAGTGCCAAACACAGACTTTTTGATAATTTAAATTATATTGACAATTGTTGGTTAGGTTCAAATAGTAAATATGTTAATTTTTTTTATTTGTTAGTTATATTGTTTATTAGAATATTGATTTTGGAAACAAAGATTATTGTTGTTATTCTTTAATGAGTAGGCATTTAACAAGGAAAAATTAAAAGAGGATGGAAATGTGAGTCTGACTGTTAATTGTACAGTTGTGTTTTAATGGCAAGAGGTGGAAAGAATTATTAACATTTCTGCACTTTAGTAAACTCAAAAATATTTTGAAATTTGATAATTAGATATTTGAGGTTTCACGATTTTCCAGCGTATTGAAAAATAATTATAAATATACGGTACAGTATGACTAAAGGTTGCGATTATAATTTCTCTGATTAAAACTTATTACTATTATATTATTATAGTTACAGAAAATCACGTGTGATATTGTTTTAGGTGTAGGATTGCCAAAAATATAAGCCGCCGTAACTTTACAGCACGGTAGCCATTTTTAATATATAATATCCGGTAATTTGAATGCAAGTGATGTGTTTTCTATTGATATTCCACCCCCTGTATTTAACGGCTTGTACACGCCATGCTTTATGTGTATAAGGTTATGTATTATTGTATTTTTGGTGCCTTTTTTGTTTTTTACCGTGTAACACTGCACCTAGTGCCGTATAAGCTTGTACATACATATTGTGTGATGTCAACATTGGTAGATAATTTAGATTATTGATTTTTTTTATTTCAACCATCTCATTTACTTCTTTATATCAGGAAATGAAAACTCGGAAACTCCGTCAAGCAACACGCCGCCGGAAGAAGAATCGACGGATTCTTCTCTAATGGAAGACGAAAATTTACCGAAAGCGAGAAAACGTCGCATACATTTACCTTTCGGGAAAAAAACGAAATCACCCGCGTGACAGAAGGTGTTAGCTATTTTAAAGAAGAATAGATAGAACAAAGAAGATTTAATACAGTATTCCTAGAAGACTAAAATGTTTACATAGAAAAGTAAATTACAGTTCAGATTTCTTTACTCCTTTTTTAATTTATCTTTTTTTTCTTTTCAATATACATGGGTTTTCTTTTGATATATCTATTGTTTAATCTTTTATTAAAGTCATTATTTTTACATATAATTTATTTTCATAGATCCATTTACAACAATTACGTGGTGTGGTTTTTATTTATTCTTCTTTAATAGCAAAGTTTGCTTTATTTATTAACAGTGTGAATGTTGCCACATTATTCTTAGTTTTAAAATTGATAAATTTTTCACATTTGTTTTGATGTGAAACACACATAAATAAAAATATTTTGTATACAAATTATACACAATTTAGGCTCATATAAGTGACTAGCTCAGTTTTTTTATTTTAATTTCATAGTAGGTAGTTTTATTTATTTAATTGTATTTTCTTTGTATTTATATCACGTCTGTATCATCCGTCAAATTGTTGGAAAGTTATACACCTTTGTTTGGACTTTACTGTGTTTTGTAGATTGTATTAACAGAAATGTTAAATATTTATACATATTTATTATGTAAGAAGCAATATTTTTAATATTATATTATATATTTATCAAAATATCCTATATTAATATAAGTTTAAATTAAGATTAGTAAATGTTGAAAAGGGCTAAATGAATTAAGATAATAACAAATAAACAAACGTTTATAAATAATTTGCTACAGATGGAGAAATAGAAGTATATATAATGTAGCTTTTCATACATTTTCAATGTTTACCATACATGATCTGATTAGTTATACTATATCAATTATGTATTCTTCACAATAATTATTTAAAAAAAATATAAATATAAGAAATGGTTTAATACAAAATCCCATAATTTAAGAGTTAACTTCGTCAAAATATTTTATTTCTTAAATTTCTTTCTATATTTATGTATTCAATATTTTTACTCATTTTTAAAAATCATCAAGTTTTATTTCCGTATCCGAATTTTGAAGGTTGTTAATTCTAATATTAAATATAATAATTCATTGTAATATATACATGTAACGTTGTCGCGTCATTCCCTGTGTTTTAGTATGATGGCGATAAAGTTGCCCCGTAGCTGTATTGTAGATTAATTTAAGACAACTTGGTGCTAAACGAACATGTCCAGACTGAACTCTGCGTTGGTTTTGTACCGTGTTAGTGTTTTTGTAACAATTTTTCATGTTGAATTGTTGCCTCTTAAACGATCTATACACGCTCAATATTATTGTGCAAATATATACTTTAATTCTACTATATCTATAGTGAAATGATTTGTGTTTATAACCTTAAGTTACATTCGCGACGTACACATTGGATATATATATATATATATATATATATATATATATATATATATATATATATATATATATATATATATATATATATATATATATATATATATATATATATATACATATATACATATATACATATATATATATATATATATATATATATATATATATATATATATATATATATATATATATATATATATATATATATATATATATATATATATATATATATATATATATATATATATATATATATATAGCACAATAATATTGAATGACTATATGTATTGGTTGCTAAGTTATATATGTATATTTACAATGAGTAGATTTTAAGTACATTTATTACTTATATCGCTCACTTAGCAGTGTAAATGTAATGAGCGCTTTGTATATCTTAAGACTATTATGTATATCTGGATGACATATAGACAATTGATATATAGTGGAATTTTGATGTTGCCACTAAAATTGAAAGTTCATAAGGTTGTAGTACTTAATCTAACTTAAAGATAATAAAATAAATAAAATATTATAAAATATACAAAACTATAGAAATAGTTATTGATGTTTACAAGTTTCAAGTTCAATAAGAAAATGCAAATATTACTTATATATTACTTAGCCAGACCCTACAAAGTTGCACTTTACGTATTTCTTTTAAGATCCTACGGTTCTTTTAAAACAGTACTTATAGTATAGGTACTGACATTTTATAATCTGTACTTAAAACGAAATTATTTTTTCCAATCCTAATCATTAAATTAATCGACCAAATTCAAGGCGATATTTAACACTTATGAAATTGATTACGTTAAATCGTAATTACTATTATCAAAGGACGGTCACTGCATTAAGTACGTTATTTTTAGTAAATACTCTTATTGGGAATACCTAATAAAGTTTTTAAAATAAACAATCGACAGCTCTTCCTTTTAAGCGCTTCCGACTTGCCGATATTTTTTTAATATAATTTTTCTTACGAGGTCGTCATACAAATATTAAACCTATTTATTTTTGCATTCAATATCACTAATCAATTTCAAGTTTTAGAAATAAAGCATTTGAACCTCGTTGAAGTTGTTATTAAACAAGAATGCCAACAGTGTCTCTGAAATTATAGCTGTGTATCGAAAAGACAAATCGTGATAATGTTGTTAATTATTAAAATAAATGCCATCTTTAAAATTTTATTTTCTTTATAACCTAATCCTTTCTCATGTGAGGTTTCCACTGGCAGCAGAGCGAACCTACGAAGGAGCTTAATGTAACCAAGTAGTAAGGCGGAAGGGACCAAACGAGAAGAAATGAAAATCAGAAAGACAAAAATTAGAGAACTAGGTAACTACTTGCTTTTCATTTTATTACTAGAATTGTCAATATCCCCATTTAATAACTGCTTAAATATTTTTATAGTACCAATGATTTCGTTTTACTAGAAACCAATTCGTAACTAGTACAAGTATGTCTATATACTCTTAGACTCTATTCGATTCATTGTGATCACTCTTGTTACATTTTGACAAACAACGTGTATAATAGACACATAAAAAGGGAAATTAAGACAAAACATTTTTAAAACTAAATTTATTTTAAAAAATTGTAGTGTACAAATATAGTGCCTACTGTAACACTGATCTCAGCCCTCTGAACTCTGCGTGTTCCTGCAGTTTATAAATGGGCCTAAACCATTACATTTACAACTAGTACAGTCTTAGAGACAGTTAAACTGGGCCGCTTGAACAGCCATTTTCATCACATTAGTCTTGCAAATGAACTTAATTTAAGGAAATAATATTCAAAGTATTCACGAGGCGGACTGTGTTTTGTCAAAGGAATGTCAATTTCATTTCCACTAATCCTCTAATTCAACAGAGAAATCAACACCGGGACGGACAAAACAACAGCGCTGGCTAGTGTTGCAAAATTATTACTTTAAGCTCTAACATTGATTTTTTAGCACCAAGATGCGATTTTTCGTAATGTAACCAGCTAATGTTTGAACCAACGAGCGCCATAATTTCTAGACTATTGTAAGACTCATACGTTAAGTATGCGAAATCCCCGTTTATCTCGCCTAAAAGCATCGAACACTTAAAAAAGAACAATGACTAAACTTTTTCCAATCAGCTTTTTACATACAACTTTAATTATCAAAGCTTGCGACGCAACTTAATATAATTGGCGTAATACATGCACAATCTCAACAACTTAAATATAAGAGATTGCTTCATAATGAACATTCCTTCACAGCGTCCCACATTGCATTATTATTACAAAGTGAATTAAAAAATTAAAGGCAATGCGAGAGCTACTTTTAGGGCGAAAATAAAACTTTATTTCTCTAGCAATACGATAGTTAATGATATTGTGGTATATCCAAGAGTATTTTTAAATAAATGGAGCATCGTCCCACAGCATAAGCAAAAGCTTTTCTAGCAACGATCCTCTCAACCAGTTTATTCCGGAAAGGGTACAACAAGTATGTATGACAATATTGAGGGTTCACGCGGCATGGGCGGGGGGTACGGCGGGGGGCTACTGCTGCTTGCACTCCGCGGGGTTCTCGTGGGCGTGCTTGTCGTGGCGCTTCTTCCAGCCCCTCGTGGGCGCCGGCTCCTCGTCTTCGCTCTCCTCCGTGGAGCACTCCTCGTCCTCCTGGTTTGTAATATATAGAGAACGTGTCAAATATTGATATCGTATCATACTGTGGTATGCTTAATTTGAAGCTGCTTTATCTCTAATAATTATATTCATCGTAGATAGCAGAAAACGGGTATTTTTTGTGAAAAGATGCAATATTGATGCTTTTTTAAATCTTCAATGGCATACAATATAAACAGATTCGATCACTTATCTATTAAGAATAATTTTAAAATTATCAAATATACGTCATGTTTTATACAATATATTACTACAGTAAAGTTGTTAATTAGAAAAAAAAATATTGATTAATCAAGTCTAATATTATTGCAATATACATTGCTTGAAGAATCCTATAATAGAATTATAATTACGTGAATAACGTAAAAATATGTCTACGGTACAATACCAACATAAAACGAAAAGAAATAAAAACAACACTTACATATTAAAAATCAAGGTAAATTCTTGAACCATCTGCTCGCCTTCAACTTACCAAAACAAATCGCATGCAAAGGTATAGTGAGTGTCTAACAAGTATTAAAAACAAAATGAAACACAATAATAAAAAGCTTACAATTTTAATGTCCTCGGATCGACACATGCCAAAACGTAAAAGCCACGAGCAAATATATAAAAAACTAGCATCGAGCTGCACGAATATACGTTAACAATACAAAAGTTACATAAATTAAAAGTACACGTGTATATCGCCAGTCCGGTCGCCGACGTCGAATAAACGCAGTTTGGCACTAAGAGATTCTGAACGCGCGCCCGTCGGAGAGACACTACACCAATAGGGAACATCGAATAGTCTTAGAGAATAATAATATCACATGAAATTTAGTACGTAAAACTTGTAAACGAAAATACACTCTATTACAATAATGTATACAATAATAATAATAATAGTGATAATAAATAAAACGATCGTACAACTAGTCTACAAATGCAATCGTCGAACCGCAAGGCCTCCATGCACTATCGTAAGGCACCATCTCCTACACAAAATATAGCTCCTCTCTATACAAAAAACGCGTCTAAAACATATTTATCTGCGGATAAACCATGCATAAACGGAGTACAAATGCAATCTTAATTTAAGTCTAGCGCGTGAATACTAACAATTTATATATGACTATATGTAATATAACGAGTATCGTATAGTTAGTTATCACATAGACATCGGCATCGTATGCGATATAAGATCAACTTCCTTAAAACGTAATAGACCACTTAGCACCGTTAAATTTAGACTGTGTTCATTTAAAATGAACAGCTCTCTATATCAAAATGTTTTAATTACACTAACATCTAAAACAAATGCATCCATGCCAATGTCTAATGTGTAATGATATATAATAATTCAGACAGTAACAAGTCGATATAATCGATATGGGGTGGACTATGACCGCGTGGAGTCTGAACGACTGCTCGGCCTTCGAGGCCTTTGCCTTAGTTAAAATAGGGTTGCCAACTCATTAACAAAAGTACAATTTAATTAATTTGCTACATTACAAAAATAAGAATGATTGAAACTAAAACGAGAAACAAATACAATTTTTTACACTGCGATTATCAGCTTATAAACCAACTTGTAGAAACAAGAAAATAATCAAGAACATATAAAGTTGGCAACATTGAGTTACAGAGGGTATTAAGTTGGCAACACTGGGTGTGGGGGGATGATACAGGGTACACTTGGCAACACCGGGTGGGGAGGGCTTCAGTCGTCAACGTCTGAGACCTCCTCGGTGCCGGAGTCCTCGTCGGAGTACGAATCCTCCTGAAAGCAAAGACACCGCTGGAGACTCGCGCCGAAAGCTCCCGTGCGTGAGCCCTTCTAACAATTACCACCACAATAACAAATGTATATATAAATGTTTACACGAATCAGAGTATTTCTACTACCTTATCTAAACTAAAAATAATTTATGTTGATTGATGTTTAAATAGGAGCATGTCTGTGTTACAATAATACCTTTATGTATAAGTCAAATGTAAAATATCGATCATTTTCCAAAATCGATAATTATATTTTATTCTTTACGTTATTAGGATATAATTATTAGAAAATAATCGATCAACTTTTTACAAATAGAAACACAATCCACTTTCTTCTGTTACAAATGCAGCATGAAAATATTAAAAAAAATAAATATATTTTAGTATAATTTGATGCAGATACATGACAACTGACTTAAAACTTGTCATAACAAGTTGAATTTATACCATAAATGGGATATTATTTAATAACAAATGATAATAACTATCAAATAACAAGTAAATATAATTTATATGTAAAGATCTCACGCACGAGTGGCTGGCTATGTCTTATTCTGTACTCAAATCACTTAATCAAATAAAGTGGCTTAATTTCATGAGAAACTTAAATCGAAACTTGAAGTAAATTTCAAAAATAACTAAAATACACTTTTAAAATTAAGTTCTTTAATTGCACCACTTTACTTAACCAATAAATCGTATCCTTGCGATAATCGTGTTTCATATTTATGGGAAATAAAAACAAAATAGATATTTATAGAAAAAGCACAAACTACCATGCACGTAATAAGCGAGACTAACAGATGGCCGTCGAATTCACTTGGTACAAACCATGCTTGTGAAGACTCATATCAAAGAATATTTTGGTATTATTAAAAAAAAAGTTAAACATAATTTCGCCTTATGTGAGGGTATATATGAGATTTTGTATAATGTTTCTATAAACAAATGTCCCAGGCCTCTGTAAAGAGTGACATACCTCCTCCTCGTAGTCGTCGTCGTCCTCCTCGTTGAGCCCCTCGCCGGTGTACAGCAGCACGGCGCGCGACACCACGCGCTCGCGGATGTAGTGGCCCACCTCGAAGTCGGCGGTCAGCAGCGCCTGGAGTCAGTCAATGTTGTGTTTAGACAATTGTCTTTTTAGCTTCACGCTTTATCCCGCACATGGCAGGGTAGGCAGGGGGAACTGCAGGAACCATAGGAACCTAGTTTAAAGACACTGCATTGCTTAGTCTCTGCTTTTTCTGTTCCCGCTTTCTGCCCTTTTCGAGATATTGCATGTTGAGTGGCAGAACTCAACGCCGCTCTTTGCCTAGTTTCAAGAGCAAAGATGGAAATAGTAAAATTCATCTTTCCGGAGAAACGAATCCACAAAACGGCGTGTTTACAGGCGGACGCTACGCCTCTCGAGTCACGACGGTCCTCTTTATTTTCTTGCTGTTCAACTTATCTCCACAGCTTATAGTTCTTAGAAAGTTTTTTCTACTTCAAATCTTAGCTCTGATGAAGAATAAAAAAAATTCAAATTACCTGAGTATCTGCAGCCAAAGTTGAGTTGGGGTCATCGGGCATGAGGGGAGGTGAAAAGAAGTTGAAGAACGAGTCAGCTTGCACAGACTTGGTCACAGTGCGCACTGAGCCACGTGACTTGTGCTTTTGCTTCTTCTTTATAGTCTTCACTGTTACATTCTTGTCTTTCTTCCAGTTTATCTCACAGCCCTATTAAATAAAAATATACATAACTTCTTAATACTTATATTGTAATTTTAGACATTATTTAGAACACAAAAACAAATATAAATATACATAAAAGTTTACATTAAACAAACTAATTAAATTCACAATTTCTTTTATCTGATAATAAAACAAAGGAATAAATTTTAGAAACACACAAATGATCTAACAAATGTATCAACTCACCTTGCATGAATAAATCTCAGGCCCCTCAAACTCCAATGGGTTCTCCTCATCAGGCTTACACTTCATAGAGTATTCTTTAGTGAGGATTGTGTTGGTGAAGTAGTCATTTCGGCCAAAGTGGAATTCCAGAGTAAAACCACTGGGATTTTCATGCATTTGCACTGTTTTACAAAATAACTTTTGTAATTTTTATGTTGTTAAATTATATAATTTTTAAACACAGTCATATTAATGTCTTTTTCAAATAATTCTTTAAGTGCAATATATATATTTTAAATACACAAATTTAATTGATTAAATTATTTAACAAAATTATAATATTAAAAAATAATCACTGTAATTAATTATTTTTTTTACAATGGTAGAATTGAAAAGTACAGAATATTACGAAAGAAAATTGGATGATAAGAGAAGCTTAAATTAATTTACCTTTAATGTCTTGCAACGATTTAATAATAGGTTCATCATGCTCCTGCATCATTTCAGATAGCATTGAAACATTCTTAAATATTGTGTACCAGAAATCTGGAATACCCTTGACGTTAGGGTCCATGGGTGGTCTAAAATTATAAAAAAAAATTGTTGTAATTTTCACTTATCATAAAGAAATATTGATTATTAATAAAAAATTATCACTTCAGTTGGTGATGCATGTTAAGAAATCAGTCATGTAGATTTCAGTAAGTGGTGAAAGGTGTCATCATACAATAAAAATCATGAAGTCTTCAGTTGCATAAGTAACATAGAATAGGTTATTACCAAAAAACTCTTATCAAGTAATTATAGAAAAATATAAAAATAAATTAATAAAAAATATCCTTCAAAAAATATACATAAAAATAAATACTAACTCAACAAGTTTATTTTCCTCCTTTTTGTCACCTTCGGTGATATCCGCGTTCTGTATAGCGCGAGCGAGCTCCTCCTCCTCAGTTTCATCCCGCCAGGGGTTTTGACATTCATCATCTGTCGGTTCATATGAACCATTTACTATATGGGCACGCTAAAATAAAATATTACAATTTTAGGCAAATAATAATGTGTTATTTCACTTTTATTATGACAATTGTGCCTCAGTTGGTGATGCATGTTAAAGAAATCATTCACAGTAATTTCAGTAAGTGGTGAATATGTCATCATTTAAATATAACAAGAAATGTAAAAACTCCCCTAGTAACCACAAATTAAGAAATATACATCATTTTTAGAATATCATTATTAATAAATTCTTAATAAAATGAATAAGTTTCATAAAAAAAAATATAAATACCTTTTCAAATAAGGGCTTGTACAGTTTTTCATACTTGCATTCCAATGCATGTACCTCCGAATAGAACTTGGCCTCAATGTCTACAAATTCCTTCTGCAAAGATCTCAGAGCGCGAATTCTTCGGCGAACATTGGGTGGTAGGGACGCTATCGTCTCAGAGTAGATACGTGACGTGATGGCAGCCAGTACTTCACTGCGGGTGATACCACTGCAAAAAATATTACCCTTAGCCTTAAGTGTCATTTTAAAAGATCGTATTAGTAGACGGAAGACATTGCCGTTTTGTCTTGCTAGAACGGATCAAAAATTAAAATTATTATAATACCTTTTATTCAAATGTCCTTATAAGTATCAAACCCATTAAACCTTTGGGTGTAAGTTCAGTACAGTTTCGATCTACAGCCCCACAACGGCCTCGGCACTATTTTTATAGAGTAATCATGCGTAAACGTGTAAAAATGTTTAAATCCAACGGTGTAGCGTAAACATGCGCTAATTTATCGCACGTCCTAGTTCCATGACCAGCGGTGGTTCCATCGCAACTCAACGCGTGTTTTTCAGATGCACGATTACGTTACATTGAATAGTCCGTATTGAGCGTGTGATAGATCTTTTTTAGAATATAAAATACATTTACACAATTTAATCTAATTAATTATCATATTAAATTTATACATATATTTATTTATCAGTAGTTTTTTTTTATTATTTAAAATGTAATTAACACTACAGACACTTAGTCCCTACCCGTTTTAACTTATAGTATATGTGCTGATTCAATATTGTCTTGGTTTGAGCTTTGAAGCTTTTGAAGGTTTATACAAGTTTTACAATTAATGCATCACACCCACACAGAAAACCTTGTGGATATCCTATGTATGCATTTCCTTTTTTTCGTACCGGAAGTTGCACAACTATATTTCAACCATGTAATACTAATAACTATTGATATCACGGTTATCACCTACTATATATTTTTAATACTACTATAGGCAGCTAAAAGATAAAATTTCATAAAGCTGTAGTCGTGCGTAAACATTGAATTAGTTATGCATCAAGGTCAAGAGCAAAATTTGTGTCGTAGTTTAATCGTCTCAAATAACACGTACAGAATATAAAATTTCAAGCGAAACTTCAAACTAGCTTATGGAATAAAGAGAAGTTAGTTTAAAGGTTAACCTTGTATAAATTAATAGATTTTGCATGTTTCGCATGTTTTGCATGTTTTGCACGTTTCTGTTTATTTTGTTTTTGTGTAAAAAACAGTGTTTTATTCTTGCATAAATGGCAAATACATATAGACGAAAAAAAAATTTATTTAATGACTAATTACATATCTTACAGATTAACACAAAAACTCAATAAAAATCAATTGAAACACTAAACGAATAGGCATTTTTTATCTTCTAGTTAGCGACGAGGCTCGAGGTGTTCAGACAAGCGTGCCGTCTTGCAGACCAAGTGGAGCGTAAAGTGACTCATTGGTTCAATGACCCGTAATCTCAGTCGGGGCACACTTTTTACAAGTTATATAGATCGAACGATACGAATCACTACACACTACCACACTATTATAATTTTTTCTAGTATTAAAAAAACAACAAAAATTTGAATGCAGCAGGATTTGAACTCGCAACCTTCGCAAATTGTTTTTCTTCAAGTATTGGTCTTATCTATCCTTTGTGTGGATTAACATTTAAAAATCATTAAAAACATTTCTTCTACTTTACTAATCATTTAAAGAATGTTGGATAGCAAAATCCGATGGAGTATTAAATTTACGCAGAAAACGGAAACATTAAATTTGTAAATGAAACCACTAACAAATTGAACTGACAAAGTTATTTAGTTTTTATTTCAGGCACTTTATCATACTAGTTTATTATATTGATAATATTTTAGAGAAAAATATTGCTAATAAAATATACGTAGCAGGCTTTTTAAAAACTATTATAGATATTTCTTATGAAAGCAAATAATGATAAAAAAATAGTAATTACTAATTATCGTTATTAAGCATCACTTAGTGTTTCCATGACAACCAAATTAAACTTTTTTGACATCAATATCAATTTTTTAAAATTACATACAAATGAAAATTTATAAATAACCAAGGCTTAACTATTACGGTCAGCTCAATTAATCTTCCGGCTTCGCTCCTTGACAACAGGGAATATATGTCTATGAATTGAGTGAATAATCGGGATGACTCAAATTGAGATGACTAAACTTGCATTTTAATTTTGTAATTTGTTAATTTACAATTTATGTATGATAAAAATAGTGAGGTTATAAAATTCAGTAAAAATTTGACATTGTAAACAAGTTACAAGTAAATATATGTTTAAACTAAATATTAGAAAACTACCACATCTGTGTATATGAACACGTGCTTTTATAATCTACCTATATATAAGATTATTTTAGTATTATGAATATTAATTACCTTTTCATCAACTTAGCTGCTAACTCCTCGCTGCCTATAATTTTTTCGTCATCTTCTGTCTCTACCTCTGATGTTTCAACAGCACGCTTCGATTTCCCGGTGCTTACAATTCTTCTCTCATCTCCAGACTCTCCTTCTGATGGTGTATCAACCGCGCGCTCCATATCTAAAAAAATTAAAAACTTAATATCTTAGCGGTTTATACGCCACGTTGTTCCTAGCCGGCTTAATGTGAGTATTAATAAAAATCGCATAAATATTTAAGAAAAGTATTAAAAGACTTCACTACATTTCAATTATTAAGATAAATTTAGATTTACTAATACACTTTAAATTTTTAAACACTAAACATAATGCGCAGTTTTTAACAATTCCTTTTTGATTGCCGACCACATGGTCGTCTTATTGTATTACGAAAAAACCGATATACTCATGTGCATTAATAATTAATGTAAGAAATTTCCAAACTATATAGACAGATATATAAAATTTATTTAGTTTGAGTACTTATCACAAAGCAATTACATAAATTTTTCAACTTACCTCCCTGCCGACAAGACTTGTGAGAAAAGAAAGATGGCGATGTAAAATTCAGTCAAGGAATGAGCGGCAGCGAATGAAAACGAACAGCGCACTGGCAGCACATTAGTTTCGTTTCCGGAAAATTTTGTTACCATTTCAAAATATATGATTAACGGCTGCTTACTACCAATAATTTAATTTTAATACAAAAAAATATGTATTTAAGATTATATTGCTTTTAGTTTGTTTATATTTTATTTAAAATAAATATGAAACGCTTGCAGTAACAATGTTTTCTTTATTGGTATTATTGAAATTATATAAATATATTTTTTTCACAGTGTCAAGATTCAAATATTTTAAAGTTATTATAAAATATTTAACAAAATATAACTACAGAATTTCAAATTTTTATTTATAATAAATGTTTAAGTAACAAATTAAAGTTGTTAACTTATTCATTTAAATTAGATTGCTAACATTTGTAGTTAATACAATTAATTACAAAAATTTGAAACTAAGTATAGAAAGCAGCTTTACTCTAGATGTTGACTAGTACTTACACTTATAATTTACTAGTAACTCGCTTGTGGTTTTTCACACTAAATAAACTGAATTGCGTTTGGTTTGATTTTTTATGCCTACGACACAACATTGTAATTTTTCATTTTTATCACAAGAATATCATTCTGGGATTTTTAAATTTTATTTTTTGTTATAACTAAATAGGTATCGGCATTTTCGAAAAAAGAAAGGATAAATTCTGCCTAATTCTTCCAGATATGTTGAACTAATTTCTTTGTAATATCCTTAGTTTACACAAAATTTAAAGTTATTATTCATAACTCAATATACATAAAATGCTAATAATATATACATATGAAAATACAATAATAATTTCAAAAGAATATTTTTTGCTATTTTTTTTATTATATATAATATTATATTATAACATATTTACAATTACTTTTCTGTTAATTAAACAGTACGTTCTTATTACGTTCTAAGAAATATATTTATTCTGTGATATCTTTCTGTTGTCAACATAGAGATCGAATATGTCATTTGTCAAAATGTTTTAACGTTGTAAATTTAGTAAATGTTGCTTGTTATTAGTGCAAAAGACGTATAATTATCAAAAATGCCACCTACAGTTCAAACAAATGAGCCAGAGAGAGAAAAACGTCCACAGAAGACAGGCGAGAGGAGGTTAGTTGGTATTAATTTGTTACTTTCTCACTTTGCTATTATTTAACTATTTTATTATTAATACAAAACAACTTTTATTTTAGGTCGGAACTAGTTACACGAGTCAAATACTGCAACACACTTCCAGATATACCTTTTGATTTAAAATTTATTACATATCCATTTCCGTCTACTCGTTTCATCCAATACAATCCAACATCTTTGGAAAAGAATTATCGATATGAAATATTAACGGAACATGATTTGGGTGTTCATATTGATTTAATAAACCGGGATATATATCAAAGTGACGGTAATGCACAGTTAGATCCAGCAGATGAGAAACTGCTAGAAGATGATGTGCTTACACCTCAAGATTCGAAGCGATCTCGCCACCATGCTAAAAGTGTATCATGGTTACGACGGTCTGAATATATTTCCACTGAACAAACAAGATTCCAGCCACAGTCGATGGAAAAGGTTTGTTTCATTACAATTGATTATTGTGAACTCAATATTACTAATTATATTTTTTACATTTTTTCAACTCATTATTAGTAATGTAGAGTAATGTGGTTTGTCAAAACTAGCTTCATGTCACTAATCCATATATGAGATACATATTAAAATATATATAGCTATCATCAGTACATTAAAACTTACTAACTGTAACCACCTTAATGAAACAAATAAAATATAGTGACCAAAAATTAACCATAAATAAATTGACAACTTGTTACAGGTTGAAGCAAAAGTGGGTTATAATGTTAAGAAAATATTCAGTGAAGAAACCTTATATATGGATAGGGATAGCCAAATTAAAGCTATTGAAAAGACATTTGAAGACAACAAGAAACCTATAGAGAAGCATTATAGCAAGCCTGGTGTCACACCTGTAGAGGTTATGCCAGTCTTTCCTGACTTTGATATGTGGAAGTACCCGTGTGCTCAGGTCATATTTGATTCTGATCCAGCTCCAGCAGACAAAAATATTGCAGGACAGATTGAAGCTATGTCTCAAGCTATGATTAGGTAAACAGTTTATAAAGTAATATTGTGCAGTACTAAACTACTACTATCTAAAACTAGTATATTGATTTTTTTCAACTACAAATCTTTAGTCTTAATAATGGTTATTAAATTTGGAAATTAAATTATTAATATTGTGAATATGTATAACTTAATGTCAATGTGTTTTTTATTTTAAAGGGGTGTGATGGATGAAAGTGGAGAACAATTTGTGGCATATTGTTTACCAACTGAAGAGACTATACAAAAGAGACGTCGTGACATAGCAGAGGGCATACCGTACATGGATGAAGACACATATGAATATAAAATGGCTAGAGAATATAACTGGAATGTCAAAAGTAAGGCTTCCAAGGGTTATGAAGAGAATTACTTTTTGGTGAGTGTTCATTTTTTTTTATTTATAAATGTATTTTTAACTAGTTTATATTTGATAAAAATGTTAAATATAAATTTTTAGTTCACATGTAACTTGCATTTAGCGTATAATGTTGTGCTTACAACTTTACAACTCCTCTGATAAGAGTAATTGTAATATTGAATTCTGTCACTCACAATGATGCAATATTTATAAAAATGTGCAGTAATAGAATAATGAAAGGCGTCAACAGTCTGTCCCAATCAATTACTTACATTACTTACATAATACCAATATTATGAACCTGCCAAGGCCAGTCTAGCCTAGCTAAGATAAGACTAGGATATTTTTATAAGCATTTTTTTTTGGTTGAAAAAATTATTTAATGACCATCGTGGTGCAGAGGCGTAGAGTGTAACTGTAAACGCAACGGTTTGTGGGTTCGATTCCCACCCGCGAAAGATGGATTTTTCTATTTCCATTTTCTTCGATATGGAAACTATGCCAGGCGCAGCATTGAGATCCGCCACTCAACACGCGATGCCTTGAATAAAGGCGGAAAGAAGGAAACTGGAGTATCCTGATACTAGGCTCCTATGGTTCCTGCAGTTCCCTCTGCCTACCCTGCCATATGCTGCATAAAGTGTACACACAAAAAAATACTGATGTTATTTTTATTCAGTCCTTTAATATTTCTAGGTGGTACGCAATCACTGTATCTACTATAATGAACTAGAGACACGAGTACGTTTATCCAAGCGCCGTGCCAGGGCTGGTGTTGCAGCACAAGCCCTCACCCGGCTTGTTGTAACCCATCGGCCATTGAGTGCGAGTGAACATAGAATGTTAAGATTAAGAGAAAAACAGTTGGAGCCACCACAGGTAGGAATGAGTTTTATATTTCATTTTGAAAATTATTCTTAGTGTTTTATTGCCATAGTTATTTTTAAGTTTAAATCACACTAAAAAGTAGGGCAGTAAGGTAAGTAGTGTAAGTACGGTAAGTAAGTAAATATTTAAATGGACAGAAAGTCAGTAATACCATTTGTTTCCTTAATAATCACATAGTAAGCAATATCTTATGTAAATTGTGTAATATTTTTTGGATTATTTTAGGAAGAAGATGAGGAAGAAGAAGAAGATGATGATGAAGAAGAGGAAGAGCCAAAACAGAATCAAAATAACAAAGAAAGGTTAGTTCTGTCATCTTCAGCTATATGTGTGATGGTGTTGCCAGAATATGAATAAATGCTTGTTAAATGATAGAACATGAAGATTGGTATGTCATATCAGAGAATTTATTTCTCTTATGCATGTATGAGGCATTGAAAGTGCGGCATTGTTCTCTTCTTCAACATAATATGGAAAATTAAGTGAAATTTATCACTATTTGCTATTATATTATATATAATTTTGTCCTTATCTTTGTTTGTATTAATAGTATTTATTATTAATTTCGAATCTATTTCAGATCACGTTCCCGTTCAAAATCAGGTTCAAAATCACCTCAAGGTTCAGAAAAGTCGAAAGGTTCGAATAAATCGAGTTCAGGGTCAAGGGAACGCTACAAGTCCAAGTCTAAGTCCAAATCAAGGAGTCGTTCCCGGTCTGGGTCTGGATCTAGAAAGTCCAGGTCTAGGTCTGGATCTAGGAAGTCCAGGTCTAGATCTGGATCTGCCCAGTCTGGATCTGCTAGGTATGTGTTGTAAAAATTTAGTTAGATTCATTTGGCTTAATGTCTTGGAAAGTGAAATATCTCACACATCATATTTGCTAAAAGTGAAAGCACTGATATAAAGTTAAAACATAAAAAAAAATGTTCATTTCTTTTCAACTCTATTAACTTGGTGTCTATGAGGACCGTCATGGCACAGAGGCGTAGCGTCTGCCTGAAAACGCTACGGAGTGTGGGTTCAATTCCCCATAGGGGGAAAGTGGATGTTTTCATTTTAAATTTTTTTAAACTCTGGCACCTAGCAAAAGTGGGGTGTTGAGTTCGGCCACTCAACACGCAATGCCTCAAAAAGCGGAAAATGGGAAACGGAGTGTCTTAACACTTTCAGGTTCCTGAGGTTCCTACGGTTCCCTCTGCGGTTCCCTTGCTGTGAGCTGGATAAAGCGTGAAGCTGTGTGTGTGTCTAGATTTAGGAAATCAATAGGATCTGAACATTTAAATGTTCCAGGTGTTTTGTGAAAGACTTATGTTTTTAAAATTTGTCTTCAATGTTCAGGTCAGCATCGCCCCGTTCTAGGTCAGGATCCCGTGCATCGTCTCGGGCGTCCCGCATCAGCTCCAAGAGTAAAGGATCCAGAAACAGTTCTGCAAGTGAAAGATCTAGATCTAGGGCCAGTTCTAGGGGAAGTGGAAAGGTAAGATAAGTTATATTCTTACATTACTTTTAATTATGATTAATTAAACTATGATTACTAACTACTCATAAAACATATTTCAATTTTTTTAGGGTTCTAAAGCATCATCTAAGGCAAGTTCCCGAGCATCATCTCGAGCGTCTCGAGCATCTCGAGCCTCTCGTGCTTCGTCTCGAGCTTCTCGTGCTTCCTCGAAGGGTTCAGGTTCAAAAGCATCATCAAGGGCCAGTTCCCGACGAAATTCTGGGTCTGGTAGTGGATCTGATAGGTCTAAAAGTAGGTCTCCAAGTGGATCTAGACAAGTGAGTAATTGTATTCTTTTTAAATTGAATAGAAAAATATTATAGAATTAATTTATATATATTTGTATTGTAGATCTAATATAAGTATTATGAGTATTTAAATATTTATTATGTATGTAATATAATTGTATTTGTATATGTGTATCTTTGTATATATATCTTTTACATTTATAAACCTCTTTATGTATAATTCGCCAACTGATTGGTTGACTTAGATTTCTGTAATCAAAAAGGTTGCCTGTAAGAGATCACTTATATTTATAGTGTGTGAAATGTTACTTAAAATAGCAGTAAAGTGTATTAAATTGATTAATAGAATAATAACAAAAAAGCAATTGAAATGTTTACGTTACACTAAATTCTGTGATTAAGGTTTTTTTTCATTTTTCTGGAGTATATTGAAAATAGAAAATAGATTTTATTATGCATTTCAAATTGCAGGGCTCTCGCAGTGGTTCCGCATCGAGTGCGTCTTCACGTCACAGCGGCTCGGACTAGAGCGTATGCATGATAATATAGTGTAAATGACTTCAATAAACAATTTTATGTACTCTACTTGTTTTATTTAATTATCATTATGTTAATGCAATTTGAAAGAGAGATGTATATAAATAAAATTTAGTTGATATTCTTCGCTTTTCAGCTTCATATCATATATCATATGTACAAGTGTATGTAACATGTATGTGTTAAAGTATCCGGCAGTAAATTTTATTTTTTATATTTTAAATATAATTTTAAAAGTCTTTTATCGTGTTATGTTCGATATATCGATCCATCCCTATCAGTTTCTACTGCCACGGTATAATCTTGTTAGTGTATAAACGTCGTCTAAACTAATATTTTTTTTTTAGCTTCACGCTTTATCCCGCACATGGCAGGGTAGGCAGAGGGAACTGCAGGGACCATAAGGAACCTAGTGTTCAGTTCACTTCGTTGCTTAGTCCCTGCTTTCTCCGTCCCCGCTTTCCGCCTTTTTCGAGGCACTGCGTGTTGAGTGGCGGAACTCAACGCCGCGCTTTGCCTAGTTTGCCAGAGCGATGAAAATGGAAATAGAAAAATCCATCTTCCCCGACTGGGGATCGAACCCAGAAACTGTCGCGTTACAGGCCACGTTGTGCCACGACAGTCCTCAATAATATTATAAAGAGATAAATGTTTGGTTGTAATGAATAGGCTCAAAACCTTCTGGACCGATTTTTAAATTTTTTTCGCCACTTTTAAGCTACATTATCCACGAGTGACACGGGCTATATTTTATTTTGGAAAAAATATGGTTCCGTAATATATTTGGGTTTTTCGGGAAGAAGCTGTAAAAATCAATGTTTTGATTAATTGTAGATCTTATAAATATCTACAAAAAAATCCGCGACACACTACCTATATTTGTCGAGTGAGCCACAACAACCATTTTTTTAATTTTTTAACTCCTTTTAAACGCGTTTATTTTTCTAACGCTAATAATCCTTATTAAAACAAATTATTTCATCACTTAATATAGTTTATTTACATGATATTTGGTCTTTGAATGATTAAAGTTGGAGACTTTGTTTTGAAGTTATGGTGAAAATAAAATATTGCAATTTCTACTGAACCACCATCACCAATCCACAGAAAGACAATCTGTGCAGCCTGCGGATGATGACTGTCGTCGTTGATATTAGTGTCAATGTCTTTGAATTGACCTAGAAATCATTTTGCTGATCGTGTTTTTTTGGGTAGGCTTTTTGAAGCGGTAACCGACAACTACGCGGGCGGAGCCGCGGGCGTCCGCTAGTATTTGTATAAAATAATATATACATAATTTAAAAAAACTAACATTCAAGTTTATACATGAAGCTGTCATCGAGAGCCTAAAGATATGAAAATAGTAAATACTAAGCGGAACGCCCTGTCCCTAAATAAGATTGCTATTTTCTAACAAATACTGTGCATTAGTGTTAGTTCATTGAAATGTTACATTTTAAGGCCGAGTATTGCATTTATTTGAGGATGCAATTTTATTTTTGGGACATTTTGGGGGTTTTCCAGCATTTTCATGATGACTTCCGAGCCACGACTAGACCTGGTGATATACTCGGAGACTGTGAAAACGAGCAGCATCTTGTATTGAAGGTAGCGATGATAGATTAAAAGAATTTTAGTGACAGTCTTGGTAAATTATTTATTTATTTAAATAAGGCCTACTGGGGATGCGTCGTGAAAAAAATGAGCCTGCAGATCGTATCTCAATGTGGCGGCAAAAAAATAAATAAGTAAAGTTATATAAAAAATTGTGAGAATATATTTATTTACCGGATTCTAATTGAATTCTCATTGAACCCCATCGACTTTGGAGCGCTGTAACAAAGTTTAAGATGAATGAAATAAAAAAAAATATCGACAAAAATTTTCCTCAAAAGACCTACAAGATTGGTCTGAGGTAATATTTTTTTATAAAATGTATAAAAAAAATTTTATAGAGCAAAAAAGAAAATGAATATAAAAAAAATCACTTTTTTGCTTATAACTTTTCAATTTTAAATTTTGGGCAAAAAATTATATAAGCATATTTATAGGCAAAACAATTTGGTACAAATTATGATCTTACAATTTTTTTGTACGCCACATAGTTTCAGAGATATCGCGAAAAAAGGGTTTGCCCCCCTTTTTCTAAGATGGCGGCCGGGGGACAATGTGGCAACCCCACAAACTTGAGGTTAAGCTTCTATTGACCCCCCCCCTCCCCCTCATATCCCAAAAATAAAATTGCATCCTCTAATAAATACAAAGACTATGTGTATTTAGTCTTAAAGAAATGTCATCATCATCATCATCATCATGTCAGCCGTAGGACGTCCACTGCTGAACATAAGCCTCCCCCAGGGACCTCCAGTGCGCCCTGTCTAATGATATTCGCATCCAGTGGCTGCTTGCAACCCGGACCAAGTCGTCCGTCCACCTGGTAGGAGGCCGTCCCACGCTGCGCTGCCGGTACGTGGTCTCCACTCGAGAACCTTTCTGCCCCAGCGGCCGTCAGTTCTCCGCACTATGTGCCCTGCCCATTGCCACTTCAACTTACTAATTCGTTGGGCTATGTCGATTACTTTCGTTCGTTTGCGGATGTTCTCGTTGCGCACACGATCTCGCAAAGAAATTCCGAACATAGCCCTCTCCATAGCTCGTTGAGCGACCTTGAGTTTCTTTATGAGGTCCATAGTAAGAGACCACGTTTCTGTGCCGTAAGTCATCACTGGTAACACACATTGGTTGTAGACTTTCGTTTTGAGGCACTGAGGTATTTTGGACGAGAAGATACTTCGTAGTTTACCGAACGCTGCCCAGCCGAGTTGGATTCGACGATTGACCTCCTTCTCAAAGTTGGACCGACCTAACTGGATCGTATGACCCAGGTAGACGTACTCGTCAACAACTTCGAGCTGCGTGTTCCCAACTGCAAGCGGGGTGGGCACAACATGGATGTTCGACATGATTTTCGTCTTGTCCATGTTCCTCTTAAGCCCAACCTGTTGAGATACTCGGCTGAGGTCCACGAGCATAGTGCTTAGATCGTCCAATGATTCCGCTATAACCACTATATCGTCGGCAAACCGAAGGTGAGTGATGTACTCGCCGTTAATATTGATGCCGCGTCCTTGCCATTCCAGGAGTTTGAAAGCGTCTTCCATTGCGGTGGTAAACAATTTCGGAGAGATGACGTCTCCTTGTCTCACACCTCGTTGCAATGGAATCGCTTTGGTACATTGCTCCTGTACTCGAACCGACATAGTGGCGTTCTTATACAAACACTTCAGCACCTCGATATACCGATAATCAATATGGCATCGTTGCAGAGATTGAAGCACCGCCCAAGTCTCGATCGAATCAAAGGTCTTCTCATAGTCCACAAACGCTAAGCATAATGGCAGATTATACTCTTCAGTCTTCTGTACAATCTGCCGCAGCGTGTGGATGTGGTCTATGGTACTAAAGCTTTTCCGGAAACCGGCTTGTTCGGGAGGCTGGAAGTCATCAAACCTACTTTCGAGACGATTCGTGATGACTCTCGAAAACAACTTGTAAACATGGCTCAGCAGCGAGATGGGTCGGTAGTTCTTCAATAAAGTTTTGTCGCCCTTTTTGAAGAACAAGACCACCACGCTCCTGTTCCATGTTTATGGCGTTTTGCCTTTGTGTATGACGGAATTAAAGAGCCTCTGAAGGACTTTAAGTATCGGTGTTCCACCCACTTTCAGAAGCTCTGATGTGATTCCGTCTTCTCCTGGTGCCTTGTTGTTTTTAAGTTGTTTGAGGGCCATCCTAATCTCGCATAGGCTGATGTCCGGAAAATCTTCGGTATAGTGTCGGTTTAGCTTGGCTCTTGGGTCTTTGGCCGAGCTAGCGATAGGGCTAGCGACTGAGGAGTATAACTGTCCGTAGAAACTTTCGACCTCCCTCAATACCTCTGGTTTTGTCGACGCTATGCTGCCATCTCCTGTTTTCAGCTTTGTCAAATGACTTTGCCCAATAGAGGCCTCTCTTGCGAACACTTTGGAACCTTTGTTCCGTTTGATCATCTCTTTAATACATTTTGTATTAAAGGAGCGAATGTCGTGCCGCAATGATTTGAGGATTTGTCTATTGAGCTGTCTATATGACTCAGCATCACTGGAAGATTGCAATTTCATATAGCACCGACTAGCCATTTGGTTCCTGGTATGGTCGGATATTTTTTGAGGTCTACTTTTACGGTGGGCTTTAAAGAATTTAGAGCCAACCGTTTCCACCACGACAGTTTCCACCAGCCTATCGTTTATTTCGTCCACAGACACGCAGCTGTCCAGGCAAGCAAAGCGATTCTGAAGTTCGAGCTGAAAGCTCTCGGAGTTTTGGATGTGTGCATTTACAGGTTGGAGCGTAGACCTCACCATACGCGACCTTTCGAGCTTGATATTTATGTTCAGGATGCCTCTTACCATCCGGTGATCGCTTCCGGTCTTAACCCTGTGGATCACAGAGACAACATTGAATATGTGTCGCTTCGTGGTCATGATGAAGTCGATCTCATTTTTAATGGAACCATCGGGACTCATCCAGGTCCACTTCCTGTGAGGCGGTTTCTGAAAGAAAGAGTTCATCATGTAGAGCCTCCCTCTCTCCAGAAAATTAGCCAGCCTTTGTCCCCTTGGGTTCCGCTGCCCAAATCCAAATTGCCCCACTCTTAGCTCATCATCGCCTCTTTTGCCAAGTTTTGCGTTAAAGTCCCCCATCACAACATTGAACTGCGTTTTAGAGTCATGTATGGCTTTGCTAATGTCCTCATACATGGCCTCTACTTCGTCGTCAGGGTGTGCCGAGGTCGGCGCATATTCCTGGATGACCTTCAGCGAATATCTTTTAGATATTCTGAGTATTAAGCAAGCTACCCTACTCGACACACTATCGATTGAAATCACGTTGTTAACGAGGGACTTGCGAACGATAAACCCGACACCACCTTGGGGCTGTTGATCGCCCTCCCGGTAATAGAACAAGTTACCGGATTTGAGGGTTATCGGTAACTTGTTCTATTACCGGGAGGGCGATCAACAGTCCCAAGGTGGTGTCAATTGTCAAGGTGGTGTTACGTCAAAAGAAATGTATAAATTTGTAACAAACACTAATAAAATTAACAAATGTTCATTATATTATGTGTTGAACAAATTAACTAGAATCGTGTAATAAACCTGTTATATTACAATGTATATCTTCCCTCGTCAGTTTCATCCACTTAAAGCCGTAAAGCCTTTTTGAATAAGGTTCCGATATAATTTATAGTACAGAGTAGTCAAGGCAAATAAAACGAACATAAATACACAATATATTAACTTTATTTTGCGCACTTCATACAAAATTTGAAATTATTAAAAATTAGATCCCTTACATGTTGATACATTAATAATAATGTGTTAACTTACAATAATAAAAATGAAATATTTATATATTTTTTTAATTAATAAAAATAAATGCATTGAATTTATTATATTAAATAAAACAATAATTTGTGTTAGTAAAAAAGCACTTTGTATACAATCAGTTAATAATAAACACACAATTTTGATAAATTTTCCAACAATGACGTAATCAGCTAATGTAGTCGTGGACGAGTTTTCTCTTGTATATTAAGGGACCTCTGATAATGTAATACTACTAGTATTTAAATGTCCGAAATAAAGATCTAAAATAATATAATTTAGGTTTTTCTTGGAATTTAAAGATTATGGCCTCACAGATTTATGGACGTCTACGCTTGAGACGTGTTACGCGATCGAAGTAAGAGTAACGCCGACGTACAAATGGCTTATTGTCTTACTTACTTGAAAATACACTTCGAACCATCAACTAAAAAACAATTCTGACATCGTGCTTGGACGCGATTGTAAATTTTTTTTTGATAATATCAATATCAATGTCATAGAAATAAAGTATTATACTTTTTAACCGATTTCATATATATATATATATATATATATATATATATATATATATATATATATATATATATATATATATGAATAAATATAATTATTAATTTCAAAGAGCATAGTTCCAAGTGGTTCCATTCCCAAAATCGATGGAAATTTTCATATATTTGTTTTATAAAATTTGTTATTATAACAAATTTCTTTGTTATAATTAAATTATTGACCTCATATTGACAGGAGGAAGAATACCATTTGCCTAGTACTATTGGATTATTCACGTGTGGTGGATGAAGAAAGGTACAATTACTTGACTACCATATTCTTACTTTAGCATTAAATAAATGCTATTTATTTAATTGTATACCAAAGATTAAAAAGCAAAATAAATAAAATTTAAACTAACTTGTGCCTTTTGATGTCACAATTCTGAGATAAAATTAAATTTTTAACCGACTTTAAAAACGAGGTAGTTTTAAGTCGATTTTATGTTTTTATTTTTTAACTTTATGTTATGATTCGTCTGTTCCATTACTCATCCCTACTAAACTATATTAGGCTACAGTACGCCACCGTACAATAATTTTTTTTTTAAGTTGTGGAACTACTTCATGTCCATTTTTATATATACAAATAAAAAGAATTAAAGAAAATTCATTCCCCTGATTGTAATTTGAACACAAGGCAAGCTTCCACAAGCTCCAAGTACCAACATAAAGTCGCATGTGTTTGGAGACGCTTGCCAAGTGTAAGCGCTCCGTTATTTATATTGTATTGATTACACATAAGGCTAGCCTATATTTATAAAATTGGTTGTAAAAATGTTTTTTGTTATATATATATATATATATATATATATATATATATATATATATATATATATATATATATATATATATATATATATATATATATATATATATATATATATATATATATATATATATATATATATATATATATATGTGTGTGTGTATATAAAACTAAAAATTTGCAATTTCTAGGCGGATTTTGTATTACATGGAGGCTAGGTATTTTAAATTTTCTAAAGTATTTAAAAATTTGGAAATCTATAAAAATTTAATTTACTTCGATTAAATTCAATACACATTTATTTTAAAAATATTTGTGATAAAAAGTTAAAAATTATATTGAAAATAGTTCAGTTCATTATTCAGTTATAATATTAGATTAGTTTTCTAGTAAAGTTTTTCTTATTTATTCTACTATTAGTAATTTTAGACACAATTTGTTTTAGATCAATACTAGTTATTTTATAGGTTTGTGACAAATTCTGTGAGCCAAACATGACTCTCATAGAAAGTATTAATCTGATGTAATATAACATTTTCTATATAAATGGACAACACAAATAAAAATTAAAAATTTCCATTTGAAACACTAGTTCCCGAGATAAGTGTGTTAAAACTCTTAAGTTTTATAACGTATATGTTATATTGTAAAGATTATAATTAGAAAGAGTATTATTAAATTATTTATTTTGACCACTTTGTTTGTTTTATTGCATTTTTAATCAAATTAATGTTTCTTTAGCTAAAGCAAGATGCAGCATCTTGCCATTTGCTATGTAGGCAAAGATAGACTGTGAATGTCAAATTTCTCCGTTCTCAACTTTTTGCTTAAATAAAAAAAATAATTTAGTTACACCGCGTTTTAAACAAAAAATAATATTTTTTCCGCAGGATTTAATCCTGCCCATTTTTTAAAAAAAATAAATAAATAACCACCTTCGCTTATTAAGCCGTTAATTCAATACGAAATAACACAACTTCTCATACATTAGTTTACATAATACTTTGAAATGTCATACAGAAAAAAAAAAGAAAACTCGGGAAGTAAAAATGAAATAAAATTAAATTCTTAAGCCTTAAATACTTAAAGAAAACATATAAAAATTTGCAAAAATCTGCGTGCAAGAAACGCTTGTTCAGTGGTGAGAGCACCTGCACTGTTCGCAAGAGGGCGCGGGTTCGAGTCCCGCTGCGTCCAAATTTTTATATGTTTTTTTTAAGTTTTTTTCTATCCTTAGTGTGGATTTAGATTTTAAAAATCACAAGAATAATTCTTAAGCCTTGCAAAGGGCCTCTTCAACAATTTCCATGTAATGTTTAGTGAAGACCGCCTTGTTGTGCATCACGTATCTCAACAGTGTCCCGGACACGTGTGTTAGCTCCTTCGTAAAGGCGGACAGACCTACCGGGATCTGCCTAGAACCGCCTGCGCATACTAGGATCATTTTTAGGAACTCCAGTATTCTTTGACCTGAAGGAAATAAAGTTATATTAACATGTATTTTTAATGTCTTCACCCTTTATCATACATGGCGGGGTAGGCAGAGGGAACTGCTGAAACTGTGGGAACCTAGTGTGTTTTTTAGTTTCTGGCTTATTCGGGGCATGTTGACTGGCGGAACTCAACGCCGCGCTTTGCCTAGTTGCCAGAGCGTAGAAAATGAAAATAGAAAAATCCATCTTCCTCGCGTGGGAACCAAACCCACACAACAACAACCATCGCGTTTATAGGTAGAGGCTACGCTTCTGCGCCACGACGGTCCTAGAAGCGAAAATGAAAGTCGTCCCCAAGAGGAGATCGAACCCATAAACCGTCGCGTTTACAATCAGTCTTCGTTGTAATAAATGTTTGTTTATTTTTATTCAACAAAGTAGAGATTGCTCATTATAGTAGTAGGGATTCAGGAGTTCTGGCCCATGGCCAGAACTCCCGAATCCCTGCTACCAAAAACGGGTGACGTCGGCCATCGCAACCTAAAAAAAAAAAAAAAAAAAAAAAAAAAAAAAAAAAAAGTTTGGTATCATTTTGGGGGTTTCCGGGGACGCCCAATCGATTGCTGCTATCCGTTTTGTGATATCTCTTCACGATCCTGACATACGTTTTTTGGTTTTGGTTCTCCAATACACCTAATTAGCTTAATTACTTTATTTGTGTCAACTTCGAAATCGCAAGGTATTGTTTCGCTCGGGTAGCGCTAATGAGTCGCTAATGAGTCCTTATCGCACCCGATTGTGGTTCTAGCTAATAAAAACAACAACATGTCTTACTTTACGTTTATTCAAAATATTGTTTAAACAGAATATATAGTAATATATCATTCATTACAGTGTCGTTTATATTAAATAATTTGGTAAAATCCAGCATGCTCCTACCCTGAAATTTATAGTACAAATACACTAAGCAGTATTCGCCACATACTGAAGTCCAATCATCTTGTATTCTTTTGACATTGAAATCCCACAGTCTACAATTCCTGTTCAGGAAAGTTCTATGAAATGCTGCAGGTGGTCGACCAAACGAGTCAAAGTATTGTCCAACTTTGTTATTGTCTATGTGAATGGCTACCCAATGTGAACCAGGTTGCGTATCCGAATCCAGATTACTTATTAAGAACGTAGGCGCTTCGGTACGAAAGGGCAACCTGTTCGCTGCGTACACATTATTTTGTAGAGACCAATGAATTTTAAATAAGCATTCCCTGATCTCAATGGTGTTCATGTTTCTAACTTGTGCTATCTTGTTTCTAACTTGTGCTATCTTGTGAAGATTACTCTTGTTAATGTTCTGTGGTAATTTCAGACATGACTATTTAAAGGGACATTTCAATAAATTAAATGCATGTTATAATATAATATTTTTATTTATGAAATAAACACATTTATTCTTACGTAAGTACATTACAACTAGCGCATAATATTTATCCTATGTTAACTACTATAGTCTACGATAACATTGCGGTTCTTATCTATTTCAATAACATTATCGAACTCGGCATACACAATACAGTTTATAGTTTGAGATAGAGATGATTCAAAACGAACTTCTAATCTTACACTTCCATTCCTTATCAAATTCCAATGACTTGATGAGTTAGCTGATAAATCAGGAGTTAAGTCAAAAGCTAGTAAACAGTAACCTTTAGCATACTGTTCCCTAGATATCCCATTGCCTTCGTTAAGAAAATGTATACCCGTTCCTGAGAATAACGTATGATAGGCTGTAGTGAAAATATTATTCTCGAACGATGGTTGTAATGCTTTCGAAGGTATTTGCTGACCATCGATATACAAACAAAATGAACTCATATCATAATTCTCAAAATTAAAGGGATTTTTAATCAGACTTCCATTAAACGCTGCGTTATTAACAAAGCCAACAATGCATCGTTTAGGAACCTGCCCTAGAAAAATATTATCCAGTGTTTTTCCCTGAACTCCTGATGGTATGGTTAAAACTTTAACTTCAGCTCGAGTGATAGGGTACTTAGCTGTAGTAGAGGCTAAAACTTTTTGGTGTGCGAGTAAAACTGTTGGATTGATTCGAGCTCTACGGACAATGAGAGTAGCATCTACAATGCATACTTTTAACTTTAAATCATTCGAAGAAGCCATTAAATTAAATGTTTCTCTAGATCGAACTAATTTTATAGACATATCTACACCGTTAATCAAAAATTTATCTTGATTGAACAAATCACCATGCAAATGTCCAATCATTTCAATTTCTTTACTCTCAGCTGCAAACTCTTGACGCTTTACGAATCCTTTATTAGTATCATCAGTTGAATTCATTTTTCCAGATGTATCTTCATACCAAAGACCACAAGTTAGATGTGAATCTTTAGCTGTCGGTGCATAATTCAATAAAGTTTCTATGTAGGCTCGATAGGCATATGTATTGTTTGGAGGTGACACCAGTTTTTGATTCAGATAAACATCAAGCTGATTGAAAAGTGAATGCAGCCAATTATTAACTGGAGCCACTACTGTTGATGCTGTTAGCTTGGTGGAGTCTTGATTCAATATTTTTGCTTTTATATGTATCAACGTATGTGATAAATCTATGTAGTCGTCACCTGCTCCTGGCACTTGGAATTCTATGGGTCCATCATCGGCTAGTGATGATATTGGTTTGTAATGTATCCATGATCCATTTTCTATACTAGTTTGTGTTGATGGCAAAGCGAATAAATCTAATTCTGACTTAATACATTCGCAGGAATGACTGTGTAGAAAAGACATAATAAAATGATGTTAGGAAAAAATATCTTTCAATTTATTTTGTTTTGATTTTTTAGCGGAAGCAATCGCTTTAGCGGTTGAAGGCGAAATGAAAGCAGATTGACGTTTTCCTCTTTGTTATATATCCTGAACCAGTCATGTTAAGTCTATCTATTTTTGCATCTGCTTTTCTTTTCAGGTTTGAGCTTGCTTCTTTTAGCCGAGACTTAACAGATTCTTCCATAGGACGTGAACTAACCATGTCTGATAAGAGACCAACTCCTGTATTTAAAGCTTCTTTACCAATCACTCGAGCTCCGCTAGAAAGTAACGGTAAGACTGATCTAAACAATCCTCCCAAGAAACTTCCGATTCCATGTCCTCGTTGATATGGGGCTCCCTTGTAAATTACACCAATACCTGATCCGGCTTGGTGGGAATAGTAATGTTCATAAGGACATGCGACTTTTTCTCGTTGAGGATACATTATAATTTAATAAAATGAAGTTTAATACACACTGTTCCAAACTGGAATGGTATGCTTTGTCCAGTGCTTGTTCTTATATCTATTTCAATTGTATCAAACTCCCTCCGCATGATTGGCAAATAGTGAGGTGGTGAAAATACATACATCTTATTAGCACCGTAAATATACTTAGAAGGATCTAACGGTATAATTCTCAACAATGGAGTCATCACATCCCCAACAATCTGTGGTTCAATTATATCACAATAAACGAACAATTGAGATGGTAGCCCTAAATGCAAGTTAGCTGGACATTTTCCAAAACTTTTATCAATGAGGTTTCTGTTCGGATCGAATCCGAGTTGTAGCGCTAACTTAGGAGATAATGTTAATGATTTAATATTTTGATCTAACACTGCAACATTCACAAACTTTGATAACTCATCATAACGAAATCTAACATTCTCCTTAATGTTATTTAATGCCAATAAAATATGATTAATATTGTCATAGTTTGTTGCTGGTATATGATTTTTATAGTAAGCTGTGGAAGCTTGACGTTCATTTGGCATCATCATAATTTTTTTTATGTAAACAACATTTTCATGTTCTTGAACAGTAAACATTGTACATGGATATTGGAACTCAACAACACCAACACACCACTTCCCTTCGAGTATTATGGGTTTTGGTAATTTAGTTGAAAAGAGGGTTGTTTTGTTATCTGGAAAGTACTCCATAGAACTATTGCTAAGTAATGTTAAATAAAAACTTTCTTTTATCATAATTGTCTTAAAGTGGAAGCCAAAATCCAAGTATTAAATTTATCTGGATAACCTTCCCACTTCACTAACACTTTCTTTCTGTTACCGGAGAAGCGAGAACCGATAATTTTATCTATTTTATAGTTTGAAGTGGGGTTATAAATTACTTTTTGAAGTTCTCTTTCATAAAAAGTTCCCACAATTGTCTCATTTTGTAAATCTTTCAATGTATAAACTACCCACGGTGACCTATTTATAACTGAAGATATAATGAAAATTTCATTGCTCCAATTAGATTCGTAACCTTTTTGAAATACATGCTTATATTTTGTGATTCTCACATGATCACCAATATGAAACTTTGGTATTGGAGTATCAGGTGTATTTTTCATATTTCTACCCCTGTCATATAAATTATTCCAAACAGTCATTATATTACTTGGATTCACTTCACTTGGACACATCTTTATACTGGAATGATAAAGAAAACAACATATTTTTGATTGCATCGTCCAGGATGTTGTATTCACAACTGCTAGATTTTAATGTTTCGTTACTCCTCTTACAGTCAACCATCATCATCATCATCTAACGTGGTTCAAACTGGGCTTGGAGGACGTTAAAAAGAAGTGCTGAAGCTGACGTTGAAAACAACAGTTCTTCAAAAAGACCTCGAAACGAAGAAGATACTTTGGTAGTGGGTAAGGTACATTGCGATATATGTAATATACTTGTTAGTAAAAGATATTTTGCTAATCATCTAAAAAGTAATACTCATAAAAATAATATATTAAAATCACATAACTCATTCGAAAATGTATCCGTTATAGACTCAGCTTTCGGACAGCGTATCATAACTTACAAAATCAAAAGTAAAGAACAATCTGACTTAGTTTTTCAAACGCCAGAATCTTTTCTCGATTCAATAAAAAGCGAAATGTTTTTCTTAATTGATGATACCCTTAAACAACATGCTACTGTTAAAATTAATTTTGTGCTTCATGCAGATTTTGTCCAACAGACCAAAAATATTTCTAATTCTTTTGATTTTCAAACAAACAACTTTATAGTTTCGCAAGCAGATGATTTAAATATTTTTGTAACAACTTTACGTGACAATTTAGCGAACAAAATAAGTACTTTTGAGAAAAAAGACAGTGGATGGAGTCTAACTAAAATCAATTACATAGAACTTAATATAAATAAATTTAATCCACTAAGAGGCACCTCTTATATAGATTTACCTAAAGATATAAAGTTAAAAAAGGCAGTAATAAACGTACAAAACTCAGATAATTTATGTTTCAAATGGGCATTACTTTCAGCACTATATCCTGTAAAAAAACATACAGAAAGACCGACATCTTACAGTGCTCATGTAAATAAACTTAAATTTGATGGTGTATCGTTCCCGATTAAGTTAACAGACATATCTAAAATCGAAAAACAAAATAACATTAGTATTAATGTTTTTGGATTAGAGTTTAATACCAAGTCCCAAAAGCATTCCATTGTAGGTCCGCTTTACTTCACAAAATCACGAAAAAGCAGACATGTCAACTTATTATATTTACAAAATGGAAATAATGGTCACTACTGCTACATTAAAAGTCTCTCACGATTAGTGAGTAAACAGTTGTCTAATGTGTGATGGATGTTTGCTGCGCTTTACCACTGCAGATAGATTAACTAGTCATCAACAGCATGACTGTTCTCATATTAAAACTATTTTGCCCAATAGTGAGAAAACTTCGAAGAATTGGTTTGGACAGCCGGTATCCAATGATACATTGCAATTCGATAAATTTGAAAAAACCCTTAGAATCCCTTTTGTAGTATACGCCGATTTTGAAGCATTTTTAAACCCCATACAAACATGTGCTAAAGACCCATCAAAACCATACACTATTAATGTTCAAAAACATGAGCCTTACAGTTTCGGGTACTACATCAAATGTGCATACGATGTTAGTTTTTCTAAGTATGAAACATACAGTGGTCCTGACTGCGCCAGGGTATTCATCAATAAATTGTATGATGATTTAAAAATAATAAGTAGAAAAAATTGTTTTCAGAAAACTCCAAAGTCTCTTTCAACTGCAGATAGCGATAATATAACTAATGCAACAATTTGTCACATTTGTGAAACCAATTTAAATGGTGAAAGATTTCTAGATTTTGATTGGCAAACTGGTGACTTCAGAGGTGTTGCACATGAAATATGCGAAAAAAAATTTCGTGCTCCTCGTTATATTCCAGTTTTTGTGCATAATTTAAGTAATTACGATGCGCATTTTATTGTGCATGCTCTTAATTCTTTTGAAGGGGAAGTTGACATTATTCCTCAAAATAAGGAAAAATATATATCATTTACTAAACATTTAACAGTTAATAATCAAAAAATTTGTTTAAGATTTGTAGATTCTTTCAAATTTTTACCATGCAGCCTTGATCAACTAGCCAAAAATCTTAAAGATGATAATTTGTATGAACTAAAAAACCAATTTCCTGCTAAAGAAGATTTTGTTCGTCTTCGAAGAAAGGGTGTTTACCCTTATGAATTTATGACATCTTATGAATGTCTTAATTTAACCTCTTTGCCAAATCAAGATAAATTTTATAGTTCACTTACTGATACATCAATTTCCGACGAAGATTATAACCGTGCTCAAGATGTTTGGCAACACTTTAACTGTCAAAACATGTTAGATTATTCAAATTTATATCTAAAAACTGACGTTTTGTTGCTAGCTGATATTTTTGAAAATTTCCGTGCACTTTGTCTTGATACCTATGGTTTAGATCCAACTCATTATTATACAGCTCCAGGACTTAGTTGGGATGCAATGCTTAAAAAAACCAAAGTGAAATTAGAATTACTTACAGACATTGACCAGATTGCCTTTATCAAGTCAGGTATTAGAGGGGGCATATCTCAATGTAGCAATCGTCATGCAAAAGCAAATAATAAATTTTTAGATGATTTTGATGAAGATATACCTGCATCTTATTTAGCTTATTTTGATGCAAACAATCTCTATGGGTGGGCTATGTCACAGTTCCTTCCTGAGAGAGGTTTCGAATGGGTGAGCCCGCAGACAGATTTCAATGTTTCTGATACTTCAAAGATCGGTTACATTTTAGAAGTTGATTTGGATTATCCAAAGGAACTTCATGACTTACATTCCGATCTACCATTATGTCCTGTAAATATATGTGCGGGGGAATCAAAAGAAAAAAAACTAATACCTAATTTAAAAAACAAATCAAAGTATATAATTCACTATAGAAATTTGAAGCAGTGTCTTAAAATGGGACTGAAATTAAGCAAAATTCATAGAATATTGAAATTTGAACAAAGTTCATGGTTACAAAAGTATATAGATTTAAACACAGAGTTAAGAACAAAAGCTGTATCAGATTTTGAAAAAGATTTTTTCAAACTTATGAATAATTCAGTGTTTGGAAAAACTATGGAGAATGTTGAAAAACGAGTAAATGTCAAGCTACTTACCCACTGGGAAAATCGAGGTAAATCTTTGGGTGTTCAAGATCTCATAGCTAAACCTGAATTCAGAAACATTTCAGTTTTTTCTGAAAATTTGGTAGCCGTACAGCTTAATAAAACAAAAGTTACTTATGATAAACCCATCTACTTAGGTTTCTCAATTTTGGATATATCGAAAATTCTCATGTATGATTTTCATTATGAATACATATTAAAAAAGTTTGGCAACAAAGTTAAATTAATGTACACTGATACCGATAGTTTCATATACCAAATTTATACTGAAAATTTTTATGAAGACATCAAGCCTGATATACCATCACTATTTGATACTTCTAGTTACCCTACAAATAATATCCATGGCTATCCTCAAATAAATAAAAAGAAGTTAGGATTTTTCAAAGATGAAAATAACGGTGAAATAGTAAAAGAGTTTGTAGGGTTAAGATCTAAAATGTATGCAATACAAACTAAAACAAAATTAACTGCAAAAGCCAAAGGCGTTAATAAATGTATCACTCAAAGGATGTCAATGAAAAACTACAAGTCATGTCTTTTGAATAGAAGCATTCAATATAGCACAATGTATAGGTTTAGATCAATAAAACATACTATATTTACGCAGCAGATTAGCAAAATATCTTTATCATCTAACGACACGAAACGACATATCTTGCCCAATAATGTTGACACGTTAGCATGGGGTCATTATAAGTTGCAAGAATCTATGTAAAATTGATGCACTTAGATGTAAATTATGTTATGTAAGTGGTTCCTTTGTGTGTATACTTTAATTCAATAATGTAAATATAGTTTAAGTAGTTTCCTAAAACTATTGTATTTTTTCTCCATTCTAGTGTTGATGTAAACTTCAATCCAATTTAATATAAGTGTTTATTTTAGTAATTAGTTTAAGCTACTATCAATGTTATTTTTTATTGAAATAAATATATTGACTACCTACCATAGAAATTATTTAATTACTTACCAAACCCCTTAGTGATTACACGTACCAGAATGTTTCACTTTGTTCATCCATTTACTGCAATAGTTGCAGGACCAAGTGGTTGTGGAAAATCAAATTTTGTTACAACGTTTATAAAATATGCTAGTAATATTTGCAACACTACTTTCAAACAAATAACGTGGTGTTATGATGAAATGCAACCATTGTATAACTTACAAAACGTAAACTACTGTCAAGGTATTCCAGATCTTACTATGTTTGATGGTAAAGATGCAAATCTCATAATTATTGATGATCTTATGAGAGAATCCGATGGACGAATTGTTGATATATTTACTAAAGGCAGTCATCATAGAAACTTAAGTGTATTTTACATAACACAGAACTTATTTCATCAAGGTAAAGGACAGAGAGATATTTCACTGAATTCCAGTTATATCATTTATTTCAAAAATCCTCGAGATAAAACGCAAATTCGATATTTGGCACGTCAAGTTTCGCCAGAAAACTCAAAGTTCATAGAAGATGCCTACAGAGATGCAACCAAAGAAGCACACGGTTATTTGATGATTGATCTGAAACAAGACACTAGTGATATATGTCGTATTAAGACAAATATTTTCCCCTCTGATGGACATTGTGCTGTATATGTTCCAACAAAGGGGTTTAAATATGCTAAGAACCAACAAATTCCCGTCATTTACAAATAATGTCGCGTAGTCTCAAGACGCATAAAGATTTATTGAGTGCGCTACATACACTCAAACCAAAATATAAAATAGCTCTTCTAAAATCTTGTAATGAAGATGAAATAAATTGCATTTGCGAATGCGTTCATAACGTTTTGCAAGGCAAAGTGCCGCTGGAAGAAAATAATAAGAAAAAATTAAAAAATATAAAACTGTTCTTCGCAAGTTAGTACGCAAAGGTACAAATAAAATAAGAAAAAGTATTTTAGTACAAAAGGGTGGTGCATTTCTACCAATAATATTGGGTTCAATTTTAAGTGCATTACTTGGTTCTCTTGTTTAGTAAAATGGAACATGCTAAAAAAATGTTACTCATTGAACCTAGTCTGATAGAGAGGTTAAATCAGCACAGCAATGTTGATAATCCGATAGCCAGATTAGAAACAGAAATGAAAAATGTATTGAATGCAAATATGGATGACAGGAAAAAATCTATATTATACTTACAAATTTTAAATAGATACCTACACTTAGTTGAGAAAGAACGGCAACCATTTGAAATACCAATAATTTCTAAAAATATAGAATTATCCGACGTCAGCGTAAAAGGTAATACTTCTTATAAAAATAAAAATACTGATGCCCAAGGTCCAGTTGTTGCTCAGACTTCGGATGAAGAAGAAAAATACGAGGAAAGTACTACATCTTACGGAAGTCCTCTATACAGTACCAATCAAATTCTCAGTTTAATACCCAAATCATATACCAAGAAAGGTGAATTATTATTGAATTTGATTTCATCAACTAAAAACAAAATTAGTTGGGAAGATGATGGTACAGTAGTTATAGATAACGAAAAAATTCCAGGGAGTAATATTGTTGATTTGGTAAATGATTTACTTAGACCACTTAAGAGAAACGGACCAATAGGTTGGGAGAATTTTACAAAAGCATTAAAAGATATTAAAATACCACTCACTTATATAGGGAATCCGAAAAGAAGTGCTTTTATAAATAAACTAAAATTGAATGATCTTGGAGGACATACGACAGATGACGAATTTACTACACCCACTAATAAACAAGCAGTGAAGCTGCCACATAAACATCAACTTAAAGAAAATTCAACAGATGATGAAATTTCTGCATCATCAACTACTAAATATATAAAGAAGCTGCGTAACAAACTTGACTGGGAGAAATGGAACCCTTACTAGAAATAAATGAAATATATTATGATCCTGCACATCCTGCTGGTTTTGGTAGTATCAACAAATTAGTAAAAGCAATGAAAGGTAAAATGAGTAAAAATGATATTAAAAAATGGTTACAGGCACAAGAACCATATACACTACATAAAACTGTTCATAGAAAATTTCCTAGGAATAAATATATTTTATCTAATCTTAACGAACTCTGGCAGGCAGACTTGAGTGACATGAGAACTTATTCCAAGTACAATAATGGTTATAACTACATACTTTGTGTAATTGATGTGTTTTCCAAGTATGCTTTTGCTAGACCTTTGAAAAATAAAAATTCTGAAACTATTAAAAAGTGTTTTGAAAGCATATTCAATGAAGCTAATACTACTCCAACTCACATACAATCTGACAAAGGTACAGAATTTGTTTCAAAAGATGTACAGAGATACTTTAAAAGTAAAAATATTAATTATTACCCTACAAATAATCCTGATATCAAAGCAAGTATTGTAGAAAGATTTCAGAGAACACTTAAAATGAAAATGTGGAGATATTTTACACATAAAAATACCTTGTAAGTTATGATACGCTGTCCGAAAGCTGAGTCTATAACGGATACATTTTCGAATGAGTTATGTGATTTTAATATATTATTTTTATGAGTATTACTTTTTAGATGATTAGCAAAATATCTTTTACTAACAAGTATATTACATATATCGCAATGTACCTTACCCACTACCAAAGTATCTTCTTCGTTTCGAGGTCTTTTTGAAGAACTGTTGTTTTCAACGTCAGCTTCAGCACTTCTTTTTAACGCTCCTCCAAGCCCAGTTTGAACCACGTTAGATGATGATGATGATGGTTGACTGTAAGAGGAGTAACGAAACATTAAAATCTAGCAGTTGTGAATACAACATCCTGGACGATGCAATCAAAAATATGTTGTTTTCTTACCTCATATTATTCTCAACCAATGCACATATCTGATACATCTCATCGTCATATGTGGGATCGAACAATTTAATATTTGCTTCAGCTTCTTCACAGAGGATCATGAGATCTATGTCTTCACATATTTCTTACAATTCACATTTATCAATACCTTGACTACATTCAAACATTTCCTAATCTTCAGTATTAGCAAATAATACACTAACGACAACACGATCCATTTTTTAGAGCAATTGACAGCAATGAGGTTAAATTATAAATGATGTTCTCTTCAAATTTAAGGGTCTTCTTATACACCAAAACAAGTTAAAAAATAAAGTAATTAGTATCTATTTACAACATATTGTTCCTAATCCTAAGTCCTTTACAATACAAGTAAGTAAGCACGTATTGTTCTTAATCACCACTATTTGTTAAATAACATTTTTTTGCTTGAGTCTTCACTTGAAATTTCTTTTGTTATGTTATAAATAGCCTTATTGATTTCATCAAAAATTTTGTTTTTCTCGGTGGTATAATATTTTATTCTCATTTTAGTATTTTTCCAATGATCGGAAGCAGGTAGTTTTGCGATTTCACTAAGATCATAAATTTCTATTTTGATTAAGTGCGATGCATTAGAGGCATCATCTTTGTTTGTTGTAATAAAAGCCACCCCTCCATTTGACGATTTCGATACTGATGAAGATTGTTTTTTCTTCTTCTTATTTTTAGAAAAGTCAAAAAATTCGTCAAGATTTTCTGTTTCTTCACGTTTCCTTTTGAGTGTTTTGGGTTCTATTTTCAAATTATTATCGTTAGTATCTTCATCCGACAGTTGAGGTTGGAAGTAATATTGTTTGTATGTATTTTCTTCGAAGATTGAATTCTGTAATGTAAATTACAATTGCTATGAGAAATATAATAATAAGTTTAAATTTACAAAGTATTCGATAAAAAAATTATGATTATAAATAAACAAAAAATATAAATAATGAAAAAAATATTATAAAAAAACTCACGTCCATTCTAGTGCTGATAGATGATTATAAACTTCGGTTAAATTTGTTTTAAACTTATTATTCCCACTTCAGACCTCACAATTCAACGTTCACTTAATACTGAGTGTATTTTGTTTGTAATTTGTATTGCTTTTATAAGAAGAAATACATTAAGTAATGGTTTTGGTAAATAAAACATTAAACTTTGTTTGTAATTTGTATTGCTTTTATAAGAAGAAACACTACATTAAGTAATGGTTTTGGTAAATAAAACATTAAACTATCTTTGAGGACCGGGCAAATTCCATGCAGTTAAGATATCGTGTTTACATATACCATTAAGATAGCTGCCGTCAACTGTGGCTTCTTCGAATGATTTAAAGTTAAAAGTATGCATTGTAGATGCTACTCTCATTGTCCGTAGAGCTCGAATCAATCCAACAGTTTTACTCGCACACCAAAAAGTTTTAGCCTCTACTACAGCTAAGTACCCTATCCCTCGAGCTGAAGTTAAAGTTTTAACCATACCATCAGGAGTTCAGGGAAAAACACTGGATAATATTTTTCTAGGGCAGGTTCCTAAACGATGCATTGTTGGCTTTGTTAATAACGCAGCGTTTAATGGAAGTCTGATTAAAAATCCCTTTAATTTTGAGAATTATGATATGAGTTCATTTTGTTTGTATATCGATGGTCAGCAAATAACTTCGAAAGCACTACAACCATCGTTCGAGAATAATATTTTCACTACAGCCTATCATACGTTATTCTCAGGAACGGGTATACATTTTCTTAACGATGGCAATGGGATATCTAGGGAACAGTATGCTAAAGGTTACTGTTTACTAGCTTTTGACTTAACTCCTGATTTATCAGCTAACTCATCAAGTCATTGGAATTTGATAAGGAATGGAAGTGTAAGATTAGAAGTTCGTTTTGAATCATCTCTATCTCAAACTATAAACTGTATTGTGTATGCCGAGTTCGATAATGTTATTGAAATAGATAAGAACCGCAATGTTATCGTAGACTATAGTAGTTAACATAGGATAAATATTATGCGCTAGTTGTAATGTACTTACGTAAGAATAAATGTGTTTATTTCATAAATAAAAATATTATATTATAACATGCATTTAATTTATTGAAATGTCCCTTTAAATAGTCATGTCTGAAATTACCACAGAACATTAACAAGAGTAATCTTCACAAGATAGCACAAGTTAGAAACAAGATAGCACAAGTTAGAAACATGAACACCATTGAGATCAGGGAATGCTTATTTAAAATTCATTGGTCTCTACAAAATAATGTGTACGCAGCGAACAGGTTGCCCTTTCGTACCGAAGCGCCTACGTTCTTAATAAGTAATCTGGATTCGGATACGCAACCTGGTTCACATTGGGTAGCCATTCACATAGACAATAACAAAGTTGGACAATACTTTGACTCGTTTGGTCGACCACCTGCAGCATTTCATAGAACTTTCCTGAACAGGAATTGTAGACTGTGGGATTTCAATGTCAAAAGAATACAAGATGATTGGACTTCAGTATGTGGCGAATACTGCTTAGTGTATTTGTACTATAAATTTCAGGGTAGGAGCATGCTGGATTTTACCAAATTATTTAATATAAACGACACTGTAATGAATGATATATTACTATATATTCTGTTTAAACAATATTTTGAATAAACGTAAAGTAAGACATGTTGTTGTTTTTATTAGCTAGAACCACAATCGGGTGCGATAAGGACTCATTAGCGACTCATTAGCGCTACCCGAGCGAAACAATACCTTGCGATTTCGAAGTTGACACAAATAAAGTAATTAAGCTAATTAGGTGTATTGGAGAACCAAAACCAAAAAACGTATGTCAGGATCGTGAAGAGATATCACAAAACGGATAGCAGCAATCGATTGGGCGTCCCCGGAAACCCCCAAAATGATACCAAACTTTTTTTTTTTTTTTTAGGTTGCGATGGCCGACGTCACCCGTTTTTGGTAGCAGGGATTCGGGAGTTCTGGCCATGGGCCAGAACTCCTGAATCCCTACTACTCATTATATATGTATATAAGATAAGCCAGGACTCGAAATATTACGAGTTATTTGGGGCAATTCAATATTATCATTCTAGGTTCAATCCTCCAGTGGGTTTTCGAACCCCAACCCAACGTTTACAGTCACAAACTGACTAACTAACTGATAACTAAGATAAAATACTTCTTTCTATTTTAGTTGTATTTATTAAATTGGTCTTAATTTTTTGTATAAACAAATAATTATTTCAACACTTACGGACAATCTGTCTGACCCTATGTTCAGGATCTCTCAGGGACAAAATCTGTGTTCTAATAAGTTCTTTAGTTTCATTCGGCAGAGGATCTTGATTGAGATCTTCCAGAACTTGGTCTGTCATTAAAATGACTTCTTCCGCAATCGAAGGCAGAATGGCTTTCAATTCACTGAAAATAAACAAAATTACATATTACTATAAATTAATTTATTATATAAAAACATGGACGATATCATTTCGTCCATTCTTTGTCCATATAGGCACATAACATATGTGCCCATAAAAAAAATTTAATGAAATATTAAAATTCAAATATATCACAATCTTGGTGTTTGTTAATGATATACCTACAGAGTGTAGATGTAATCCCGGCTTTATTTAAAGCATAGTACTAACTAGCCTTTATAAACTTGGTAAAATTATAAGAGAAAGGACGGGGAAAAGATATATCTCTTTCTCACACGATTATTTTATTCAATGAAAGGTTTCATTCAAAAAAATAATCGAGTGAGAAAGGCATCGTTTAATAGTGTTTTTGTAGTACGAGATAATAGTTATTGTTGTAGCATTACGTCATTTGTATTTAATTATGAGATACATCTGTATAAGAAAGTTAATTTGTACTAAAATAGCAAATCACTGTTATTAATATATGGTCGACGAGAAATTGTCTTAAACGGGCTTATTGCACATAACATATAAAAATATATTTAAAATAAAATAACAATACTCACATATCATTACTGGCATTATCCAAAATAATAAATATTTTATCTTTAAGATTTAGCTTGTGTTGCGTTTGCGAGTCGCCGGCAAACGAGGGGCTTACTAGCAAGATGGAGGCGACCGGATATGAGACGGTATATCTGTATACCTAGTTCCGTGAACCGAGGCTTATCTAGTAGGATTGTCTGTAAAAAAATAAAATAAAGGTAAATTTTCTTTTACGTCTTCACGCTTTATCCCGCACATGGCAGGATAGGCAGAGGGAACTGGACTACAGGAAACTAGTGTTAAGACACTCCGTTGCTTAGTCCCTGCTTTCTCCATCCCTGATTTCCGCCCTTTTCGAGGCGTTGCGTGTTGAGTGGCGGAACTTAGAATAAAAATAGAAAAAATCCATTTTCCCTGAGTGGGAATCGAACCCACAAACTCTTATTCTGGGGCTCCACTGTTATCTGCAATATATATAATCTTGGGAAATCCACAAAAATATATAAAATATTAAAAATCCATGGCATGATTAGACCTCCATCATTACTACATCTATTTTTGTTTTAATATTTAAAAAAATATCTTACCTCAGGATAGCTTTTATTTTCATCCCAATCCAACAATTCGAGATAAGCTTTAGCTAGACTTTGTGCTGTGACATTTCTTATAACAATTGCATCGGTCACTGGAAGACTTAAGTCCGATTTATCTATATGATTGAGAAGCCACGCTCTAGTGTGTTGGAGGCCATCTGTAATGTAATTTAATCATTAGTTTATTTTAGAATTTGTTTCGTAAAACGTTAATAATTGAAAAATAAATGAAAAATGAGAATAAATTTTAATACTAGACAAACATGTATTCAATATGTACATACAGTAGGAACTCTATACACCGAACAATTGTTGTAAGGTATTCGGATAATCAGAAGTCCGGATAACCGAAACTACAACGAACGAACTACGAATACATACGATTAAAATCGAGTTTTAAGCACACATATGCGAGTACATAATATGAGTTTATTAAAAACAACATTTAATTTAGTAGAAAATATTTGGCAAAAAGGCGCAGGGCCCGTTGATGGCAGCTCCGACACATCTTGCACAAATACAACTTATAGCTATATTAATATAATAATTCAATTGGCCTATAGTAACCGAGGGCCGGATAATCTAGCTTCTGCTGTATTTTCAAATTACTTTGTAGGAACAAAGAAAAAATATATGGTATAGTATTTTATGCTGAAACTGTAAATGTACATTTTGATATATATTGGTCATATCATAGTCATAAATAAATTTATGAAAATAATTACAAAATGATTGACATCATAATGTTTAAATATTAAAAAAAAAAATTAATACCACTAATTCCAGTTCCATATAAAATTACTTAATTATTTTGAATAAATATGTGGTTCAATATTACCTTCAGTGATCTTTAACATTTCATCAAACTTGGCTCTCTCATATTCCACACTTTCTTGTTGTACATGAGGTCTTATCATAGCTATTAGTGTATTTGCTAGATCTAACTTTAGAATTTCAAGCGCTTCTAAAATAGCTCGGAATATGTCCACCTGGAAAATAATTTTTAATTATGGGAGGGAACTGCAGGGACCGTGGGAACCTAGTGTTTAAGACACTCCGTTGCTTAGTCCCTGCTTTCTCCGTCCCCGCTTTCCGCCTTTTTCAAAGCATTGCGTGTTGAGTGGCAAAACTCAACGCGGCGCTTTCCCTAAGCACATATTTTGTTTTAATTTCACAGTTCATCATGGTGTTCTACACCAGAAAAACTCCTGAATATAAATATGATAGTTGCAGAGTCAATCACACTTGATTACATAAAAAATGAATATTGTTTTAATTCCCTCCTTTTTCCCAGTAGAAAAGGACTGAACTTCAAATATGAATACAAATGATACCTTTGAAAAATAATACCTTTTTTAACGATTAAAGTTGAAAAATGAGATAGGTAGTTATGATTCAAACACTCGACAAAGCGTGAAGCCAAAGTATTTTTTGTACAATAGAATTTTTACAAAATTCGTTATTTATATAAAAGTAATAAATTAAACATATCAATTTTCAATAAACATACATTATTTACATGTAAATTTATTACTAGCATAAGTAAATATGTGAATCATATACAAGTTGAAAAACTTTATTAACAAATGAGTCAGAACTAATCAAAGATTTCACAATTACCTTAATTGCTTTGTTACCAATAAACTGTATAAGATGATGTCATTTCTCATTTTAAGTGGAACAAACAAAAACATTATATTAATAATACAATATACCAAAAAAAAAAAGATTATATTTTTAAAACTTTTGTAGCTGTGCACTTTATTTAGTAGTAAATAGGGACAAATGCTTTTTTTCAAGATTCTTATATCCAATGGTAGAACTAATATTTTTTTAGTATAGCAGGAAAGTTTTAATTAAATTAAGATTTTGTGTTTCAAAAGTATTGTGATCAGAATAATTAATGTATAAATATAATAAAATAGCCTATATATGTATTTTATTTTATTATCTAGTAATGAAGAATTCAATAATTTAAAAATACTTTTAAATTTGAACCAGAATTTCTCAAGAATATACATACATATAAATATCTATATTCTTCATAGTAATGTAGCAATAGTGGAAAAATGATGACTTAAAACTATTTTCATTTCTAAATTAATTTCGTGTCTTTATTTAATAATTGGCTAAAATTTGTATTAAGTGAATCCAATAATCTAACTCTATACTTACAGTATCAGTCATAGTAGTAATATTTTGTATCATTTCATCTCTAGCAGGAGCGGCAAGTTTGGCCATCAAATCTATTACAAATGTTGCATATTTTTGGAAATCTAAGCTATTATTTTCTGCTTGTTGTTTTATAAAATCGGCATCTAAAACTTCTTCTATCATTTCTTTAATGCGAGTGTGACGTGGCAATAGTATGGAGAAAAGACCCTGAAAGTATAATATACATAAATACTTAAGACTTGTTTTATAACTTACATGTTTTATTATGGAAGGAAGACATACAATGTTATAAACAAAGAGAATGTCTTTATGCACCACAAAAATATGTGCATTTTTAAGTGTTAATCCACAATAAGATATAAAAATATTAGACACAAGATTTTTGGAGGAATTTGGAGATTATATATAATAAGTGTAAACTTAAGGTTTTATTTATTATATTTATCCTAAAAAAAATATGTTTCTATGTATCACTCATTAAGTAACTAAGATAACAGTCTTACAAGTAGGTCACTTCATACATTCTAATTTAAGGAACATTTAACCCATATACATATATACATGTATATTAAAAAGTAGTAACAAAGAAGGGTGTATTATAAAAGTATTATAACATTGCTAAGAATAAACTTACTTGTTTCACATCTTCTAACAAGATTAGAGCTTGCTTATATTCAGGTGGATCTGAATTCAGTTGTTCTCTTAGGATATCAAAATAAGCTCTATGCATTGTTTCCTTCACTAACTTTTGGTAGCTTTAAAAAGAAAAAAGAATTGGTTAAAAACATATAGCACAGAATATAAAAAATATAGACAATTTCAGATATCATCATAAAAAATATTATAAGGCCATTATTTAATGTTTATTTCGATACAATTATAAATTTATTTATTTAATAACAAATCTTTTGTCTTGTATATAATAATGCTATAATTGGATAATCCTGAAGGTCAAATAAAATTATAAATACCTATTGTCTGGTGGTTCAAAAGGCTCCAACTTGAAGTCTTGGTCAACAGCAATTTCATGTGCTAAAGCCATATTTTGCATACCATGGGCAGCTTTCATGATGTCTTCCAAAGTAACAAATTTAGGTGGAGATGCCCCAGTAATAGTTGAACCTCTAACTCTGAATTGATAAGGTTCACTTGCAAAATAGCTGCGGCTTCTGTAATAAACATATGAGTTTATTTTTAAATAATTTATAATTTTATTTCAGGTCTCAATATTTTACACGATTTTTTATAAATATACATTGAGGTATACGGTTTTAAAAATGACCAAAAAAAATATTTACGTGGACCCTGTAGGCATTGGTTGTGAATTAGTTGGAATCTTCATATTCTTTTCTCCTTTGTCTTCTTCAGACCCGGAACCACTAGGCTTATCGCGGTCACTCATGATGAAATCTTTGTGTAAACTGACTAAGGAAGTTGAACTTGCCCCTTATTCAACCCATATACGGATGACCACTCAATGGAACCACGTCAAAATATTATTACTTTAGAGTAGAATCACCTTGATATACATAACCTTACTTTATCAACAAAGGAGCATTGATATTAAAAATAAGTGCTATAAATGATTACAAGGCATATTAAAAATAGATTGATCTATTTTATTTGATTGTAATCTATGATATTTATGCAATATTTTGTTTACTTAACGTTCGCAACTGTTTTAGTGTACTTGTCAATTTCATTTTCGCAAATGTACAGTAACTGTCATTTGTCAACATAGTATGTATTATGTTTCATGGCAACAACGATATTTCGAAAAAATATAACTGGATAATCGAATGAAACTGAATTAAATATCCCTTAAGTTAAATTATTATATAATAATAATGACCATTTTTTGTACAGTAAATATTATAGGAAAATAGTTTTATTTTTTGTTTAGTAATAGTGTTCAGACTCTCTGTTTCCCGCTTTCTTCCTGAATTCTAATGTGGTGGTAGAGCTCAACGACATGCCTTGTATATGTGAGCGGAGAAATATAAATAGTTATAAGTTGATATTGAACATACACCACGTTACGTTAATGGTTTATACTTTCGGGGACACGATAACATTACATACATTCATATTTATTTTTAAGTATTGTGTCATTTCACAATATTATAAAGCAAAAGATTCATGAAAAAGTGTGTGTACAAAATAAAATGTTCTATCTTCGTTTTTATGTAAATTTAATAGGAGTATGTGTTTTTTAAACTTGTTCGTGTACGCAAACGTGAACTAGATTCCCGCCATATATATAGGATGTAGCTGGGTAAACGAATAAAACTGTCAGAATGTCATTTTAACGTAAACTAGAATTATTATTAAATGGTACAAAATATGATTATTTGTATGTGTAGCATAGTTATTTTAATTATTACACAGGTTACATTATGCTGTTTTACTTAAAAAAGATTTTTCATACCCATTTAATACAGGAATAAAATTAAGTACTTACTTATTTAAAAATACAGTTATTTTATTATAATTGATATTGTATAGATTTATCAAAAGGTACAAATAGAATATTTAACATACGTAAAAAAAACGTGAAGAATTTAAATAATAAAGTTTCGACACAAAAAGAAGTACACAATAGGCCCCGGCGAGATTCGAACTCGCGATCTCCTGTTTACTAGACAGGCGCTTTAACCAACTAAGCCACGGCGCCGATGATACAAAGTTGTGTAAAATTAAATCTTACTCATTTTTTGCTATTGTTACTTACATACATTCTGGTACTTACTAATGTTCCGCTCTTGACTTTTCTTGCTTGCTCATGGTTGCAACTAGATTCTTACGCCATCATCTTTGGAGTCATTATCCTACTCCCATAGAATATGCATATTAGACGTAGCTTTAATATAATCTCTGTTTTAAATCACTTAATATTAAAATTCATAAATCACTCAGTGAACACATCGATACAATATATATTGTTAGGATGTGTTTTCATGGTATAGATATTATGTAATGACTATTGTGACAGTTATTGTATATAAAATAATGTTTTGTAATATCTTAAATTTCAGATATATTTAATTAAATTATGTAAAATGTAACAACAGTTTTGATTTTCGTTCGTTTTGTTTTCAAATTTTGCTCACATCATGTATCTTTTATATTTGATAGAGTTATACTATGTCACTCGCACCATTCTCTCTTTTGTAACACCTCTTTCACGCTTATTAGATTTATGATTTTTTTATTTAGAATAATTGTAGTTTTTTTTTTCAGACATTAATTGTTACCTAATATATAATTTTTTTATCTAATATAATCAGGCTTTACTTCGCTGAAGTCGATGAATTTATATGTAGCTACTTCCGTTAAGAAGCAGCGGAAGTAGCTACATATAAATTCCTTTCTTAGAAATTTTTTTTTGATTTCTTGGTTTATTTAGAGTACGTTATGGGTATGCTTAAATTCTTTTATATCTTTATCTGTATACGTGTTCATGCAAACGGCTTAAACGATTTAAATGGACTTTTCGCTGTTGTATTTTGAGAAAGCTTCAGTGTTATTTTTATTGCAATCGGTTAATAAATAAAAAAGGTACATCATTAAAGTAATATATAAATATTAAAGTAAATAGGAGAAAATCGGTCAAACGAACGAACTGCTATATTGAAATCGGAGAGCTTAATTTTTATCCTTACAATGTGGGAGCGAGAAGAGGTCGAGTTTACCATTTTATTACCTTTGTTTCTTTTGTATTTTCCATCGTATGTAAAAAAATAGTTTTAATAATTCCTTTTTTCAACTCTTTACTAGTTACTTACTTTACACAGGAAAAAAAAAGTTGTATCTGCATATTGAACATTTTCTGCTTAATTTGGAATAGCATTCGGTTTAATATTAATTTCCAGATATTTCTGTGTGTGCCGCCAAATTTTGAAATCGTAAAATATGTGCCGCAACAAAAAAAAAGGCTGAGAATCACTGGGTTAGAGAGATCAAGACCAACACGTGTGACGTCTTAAATACGCTCTAATTTGGGATTAAAACTTTTAAATTTAATTTAAAAAGGAGTTTAAATATTTTCTCCATTTGTCGTCGTTTGAATATTTTCTTCGTTCGTCAGTTTATATTTATTCTGCATAGTTGAGATATAAATAATAGAAATGCTATTTAATATTTTTAATAAATTATATGGTAAAAGTCCCTTGCACTCTAGAAAATATTTACTAATTCAACGGTCAATCAATTACGCAAAGTGCGATCCTTATTCCATCACAAAAGTTTCCAATGATTCTAATGCTCCTCTACTCCAATGACGATCGTGACAAAAAAATAACATTTTGAAACGTTTTTCAAAGCATCCATCAAAAAGATTTCCGCGCAGACGAAAACGAGGGTCCTTTATATCGAACGAGTCTCACCCACATCATGGGCACAATACATTGCATGCTGGAAAAAATCACGTCAAATCCTCGTGACAAATGAAATAAGATTTTTCTTTTTGAATTAAATTATATAAGCGAAATATGAAATGATAAAATGTACGCATTTGATTTGGGTCCTGTAACCAATTGGCACGTTCCACAAACGTGATTTATAATATGGCAGATAGTAGTACAGAACTATTATTTTTGTTGTTGAAATTTTGTGATTTATTTTTAATCGTTCGAAAAGTAAAGTGTTAATTTTTATAAATGAAAATAAGTAAGTGGAGGACCGTCGTGGCGCACAGGCGCAACTTCTACCTGTAACGCGACGGTTTCTGGGTTCGATCCCCAATGGGAGAAAATGGATTTTTCTATTCTCATTTTCTTCGCTCTGGTAAACTAGGCAAAGCGCGGCGTTGAGTTCCGCAACTCAACACGCAATGCCTCGACAAAGCGGAAAGCGGGTGTCTTAACACTAGGTTCCAACGATCCTTGCAGTTCCCTCTGCCTACCCTGCCGTGTGCAGGATAAAGCGTGAAGATAAAAAAAAGTATTATCATAGACGTTACTTTTAATTTTATGTTTCTAGTATCACTAGATTTAAATTTACTGACATCTTGAGTAATACTAAGTGTAATTGAAACGTTTAACACAATATAATTAGTATAAAAATTTAGTGTTTTCAATTTAAACCACACGTCTACTACTAGTCTACTAGACTAGTCACACTTACAAAATAATCTTTTTACCATATTTATTAGTAACAGAAATACCGTTTTATCTTATGATTTAGATTAGAAAAAAAAACATATATTTATACATATGTATGTATTATACTGAAGCAAATTCGTGTTAATGTACGAAACGCAACTCAACGCTTACTGAAAAGTTATGCTTTTTAAATTCTCTATCAATAACGTGTACCAGACAAAGTCCCGCGTCGACTTCTGCTTGTATGTAGAGTATCGATCGTGGAATATGGAGAATGAAGTGTCTTAATAAACTCTTTCACACAGTTTTCATATATATTCTACGTAAATTCATAGCGTACAGCACATCACTGATGGCGCCGTGGCTTAGTTGGTTAAAGCGCCTGTCTAGTAAACAGGAGATCGCGAGTTCGAATCTCGCCGGGGCCTTGTGCTTACTATTTTTTGCTAAAATTTTGTATTGTAACCAATAATTTTTAATAATTACCTGTATTGTTTACTATTACAACAATATTTTTTACTTTAAGTCTACTAAAATTATAAAATAGACATGCATGAATATTTGGTGGGAATTTTTGGACCAATTTTATTTCAATATATAAGTGTTGTTTCTAATATATAAGTGGGTTCGACTTCCACTCGGGGAAGATCGATTTTGCTATCTTCATTTTCTTCGCCCTGGCGACTAGGCAAACTTGCGGCGTTGGGTTTCACCATTTAATACGTAATACCTCGAAAAAGGCGAAAAGCAGGGTATGGAGTGTCTTATCTCCAGGTTCCTACGGTTCCTGCGAATCCTCCCTCTACCTACCCGGCCCTGTGAGGGATAAAGCGTGAAGCCATAAGTTACAAGAAATTAGATCATATATTTTAATACATTAAGTTTTACCTTTCTACAACAAGAGCCACTCAGGCCATGAAAGTACTGTTGTGACTGTAGGTTCCCTTTATCTTCTCTGTTTTTATTATTAAATAATGACAGTACTGGTTGTTGCATTTAATTTCTATACTTTATATTTATTCATAATGTGTATCACAGGCGCCGTGGCTTAGTTGGTTAAAGCGCCTGTCTAGTAAACAGGAGATCGCGAGTTCGAATCTCGCCGGGGCCTTATGCTAACTATTTTTTTAACCAAATACGAATGTTTTAATCAATCAGTTTTAAATAATCACTTAGTGGTTTCTCGTTAATAGAAGTACTATTACCACAGTATTTTTTGCTCCAAGTTTATTAAAATTGTAAAGTATATATGCATGGACATTTGGTGGAAATATTTGAATCAATTTTATTTTAATATATAACTGATAAATTAGATTCCATCTTTTTATACCTTGAGTTTTATATTTCTACATCAGAAACCACTCAGGCTAAGAACGTAATGTTGTGCTATAGGTTTTGTTTATTTTCCCTGCTTTTATTATTAAATAATGTTAGTATGTACTGGTTGTTGCACTCAATTTCAATACTTAATATTTATTCATAGTATGTATCATAGGCGCCGTGGCTTAGTTGGTTAAAGCGCCTGTCTAGTAAACAGGAGATCGCGAGTTCGAATCTCGCCGGGGCCTATATGTTAATTTTGCATATTTAAATATTTAAGAAGCAATTATTTTTTGTGAAATAAATATTTTTACTAGTAATTACAAATTAAATATTATAGACCAATTATTTCATAAATGCGGTAAATAAAACGATTTTACAGAAAGTCGATTCAAATATATTTGGTAATTGGTCAAAGTTACCTAGGTTTTTTGATATAGTTTCAGATTTTACCACATAGAAAGGTAGGGCTGAGGTAACTTTTAGAAAAAAAATCTCTAACAAGACAACGTACGGCAATCAGTTTAGTCGTTACACTAGCAATATCTTAGAAACAAAGAGATTTAACAGTAGGATTAACTTTTTATACTTTATTAAAAATGCTTGACATATAAAAATAGTAAATTTTAACTAGGGCAGTAATTATTTGGAAAAATACAATTTCTAAATAAACTTATTTGTGACATAGAGTACAGTGTACACTCATCCTAATAATCAATTGAGTATCGAGGAAACCTTAAAATATATTTTTTTTAATTTTAACCGAAAATTTTATGTATATGCTATTTTTTATGATTATAAAATCTAGATCTAGATTAAAAGCTTAAATTTACGAAAATGTAAATTCTAAATTAAAATGTAGCCGTCAAAGCACTACGGCAACGTCTTGTGAAAATGTTTAATAGCGCCGTGCGGTCCCTGCATACCCTTCGCCTCGTCCACTGTCACTAACCTGCTTCCTGCAGGCTCTCCGGGTGTCCCGTCATGCTTTTTTTTTATGTGACATTCCTCCAGTATCTTTGATACTGTGTTTTCGAAAGTTAACCGAGGTCTCTCCTTACCTCTCTTACCACTCACTTTTCCATCGTATATATTTTTACCATTCTTTCGTCACTCATTCTTTCGACGTGCCCAAACCACCTGAGCACGTTCTTCTTCATTCTTACTGTGACATCCTCGCTGGTACCTACCATCCTGTGTACCTCTTCGTTGCGAATTCGGTCAGCTAAGCTGACTCCGCATATCCTTCGAAGAGATCACATCTCCACAGCATTCATCTTTCTTTCATTCTTCTTCTGTAATACCCACGTTTCACTGCCATATAACAGCGTCGGAACCAGAACTACGTTGTGTACGGCCAAACGTGCAGCGACGCTGACGTTCTGCCGTCTCAACAATACAGCTAAGGCACCGTTCATTCTGTTACCGGCAGCAACACGTCTTTCCACATCCATTTCGTATCTACCATCTCTACTACCCAAGTATACTACTTCGTTCATTTGTTCTAATAATTTTCCATTCACAAAAATCTTGCATTCTGTCCTTTCCTCGTCTCTTTCAAATACTAGAACCTTTGTGTTACTTGCATTAAGGCTTAGATCATTATTTTCACACCCGTCTTTCAGAATGGTGACCAATGCCTGCAACTCGCTTCCTGATGATGCAATAAGCACTGCATCATCTGCGTACAACAAGCAATTTACCTTCAAGTCACAACTTTTACACCCATGTCACTTTCTTTCAGTCCTTGGAGACAAATACAAATTGAACAACCAAGCCGACATGGCACAACCCTGTTTGACATCCGATTGTATGCCAAACCGAGGCGACATGTCGGCTCCTACTCGCACACAGGCTGAGTGATCTCTATAAAGAGACTTTACAGCATGCAGCAAGGGTCCGCTCACATTGTACCGGGGTCCCACAACTTCTTTCTCACAACCCTGTCAAACGCCTTCTCCAAGTCCACAAAAGTATTTTTACTAGTAATTACAAATTAAATATTATAGACCAATTATTTCATAAATGCGGTAAATAAGACGATTTTACAGAAAGTCGATTCAAATATATTTGGTAATTGGTCAAAGTTAGCTAGGTTTTTTATATAGTTTCAGATTTTACCACATAGAAAGGTTGGCTGAGGTAACCTACTGTTAAATCACTTCTTTTTCTAAGATATTGCTAGTGTAACGACTAAACTGATTGCCGTACGTTGTCTTGTTAGAACAATGAAATAACCTACATCTTAATTTAAATAAATATTAAACAAAACTTAAAAATAAAAAAAAAATCTTTTAGTATTTTGCTATCCTTAGTGTGGATTAACACCCTAAAATGTTATAAGATATTCCACAACCTACCCGCTTTTTAGTTGCGTTTTAGACACTGTGCCGCTACTTATCATTGTTTATGCAAGGAAAATTTTATATAGGGATATTTTTCATAAAATTATCAAAAAAAATCCAATTTTCAGAAATAGAGAAAGAAATAAAGAAATAAATACATTTATAATCTATAGATTATTTAAGACATGCGGAATAAATACGTGAAACTAATTTTCAGGATGAACTCGTTCAAACTGTATTCGAAGGTAAGTAGGCGGCGCTATTAAACATTTTCACAAGACGTCGCCCTAGTGCTTTGACGGCTACATTTTAATTTAGAATTTACATTTTCGTAAATTTAAGCTTTTAATCTAGATCTAGATTTTATAATTATAAAAAATAGCTAAGTAATTAGTTATAACAAAATATATTATGATATTTATACATATTTCATAAGTAGTAAATAAAAAAAATATCTTATTCTAGTAAGCGTTTAAAGCTTAAGTACAGATACATTTTCTCAATATATCTTTATGTTTTAAAATTACCATTGCATTCGTATTTATAAATAAAAAAAATCACAAAATCTTTGTAAAAATCATGGTAGATATTAAATTTTCGGTCAAAATTAAAAAATATATATTTTGAGGTTTCCTCGATACTCAATTGATTATTAGGATGAGTGTACACTGTACTCTATGTCACAAATAAGTTTATTTAGAAATTGTTTTTTCCAAATAATTACTGCCCTAGTTAAAATTTACTAGGTTTTATATGTCAAGCATTTTTAATAAAGTATAAAAAGTTAATCCTACTGTTAAATCTCTTTGTTTCTAAGATATTGCTAATGTAACGACTAAACTGATTGCCGTACGTTGTCTTGTTAGAGCTTTTTTTTTCTAAAAGTTACCTCAGCCAACCTTTCTATGTGATAAAATCTGAAACTATATAAAAAAAGCTAACTTTGACCAATTACCAAATATATTTGAATCGACTTTCTGTAAAATCGTCTTATTTACCGCATTTATGAAATAATTGGTCTATAATATTTAATTTGTAATTTCTAGTAAAAATATTTATTTCACAAAAAATAATTGCTTCTTAAATATTTAAATATGCAAAATTAACATATAGGCCCCGGCGAGATTCGAACTCGCGATCTCCTGTTTACTAGACAGGCGCTTTAACCAACTAAGCCACGGCGCCTGTGATACACATTATGAATAAATATTAAGTATTGAAATTGAGTGCAACAACCAGTACATACTAACTTATTTAATAATAAAAGCTGGGAAGATAAACAGAACCTATAGCGCAACATTACGTTCTTAGTCTGAGTGGTTTCTGATGTAGAAATACACAACTCAAGGTATAAAAAGATAATTTAATAATAAGATATAAAAAGAAGTTCAATATATAATTGCATTAGACTAATATACGAATAATTTCTGAACTAGAACTTCTGGAGATGGTTGTGTTCATTCAGTCATACCTTTCGTCAACGTTAGCTTCATAATAATGATTTTCTGTATACTTACTAAAGCAGTGGCGTAGCTAGGGTATATGTCACTTGGTGATATAAAATTAAAATAATTAATATTTCAGAACACAGTAAAGTAGGTATATAAATTGTTATTGCTTCAAAACTATAATAAATACATATAAGTCATAACATTACATTTTGGTTAAAAATTACGGACATTATGTTCTTTGTGAGTACGAAAGTCATTAATTACATTTTCATAATCAGTAGTATCGAGTTCATCTTCGATTGATCTCTATCATAGCGAGATTATTAAACCTAGCATTTGACATTGGTGATCTTAAGTAGTATTGTAGGTACCACAAAGGCTCATAGAACATCAATATTTCATTTAATTTTATTTTATTTGCCTCTAGATTGTATTTTTTATTTTCATTTATTATCAATTTTTGTGTACATTTCTTGATACTTTCCCTTTGATACCTGGTGCGACTGCACCGGGTATCACAAGCACTCTTAGAATCGCGATATCTCGGGAATGGTAACTGTTAGGAAATAATCATTGATACCATTTTTGTAGATAATTTTAAGATCTACAACTACCTATAGTTTTTATTATCATTTTCAAGCAAAATCCAAATAACCTCAAATTTTGACCTTTGATCTCGAATAACTTTTTAAGCACACATAGGATCGATGGGGACCTTTTAAAACTTGATTCGTAATGGTAAACTATAGGTCTTCACCAATATTTGGCTATCCGGGAATTTTTGTTGTTTTACCACTTTTTTTTATGTCTATATTGACCGGACTAGTGATAATCGAACCCACAAGGGGTAGACACCTTTCCGCCACGACGGTAGTCGAAAATAAATTTGGTTCCTTATAAATTTAATAATCTCAAAGAAACAGATGAACGGTAGCTAAATTAAACCATAGATGGTAATGACAATATTAGCACGGTAGAGGCGTTCAAATCATTAGAAATTTAGATTGTCCCGAACGCCAAGATCTGGGACTCAACAAAAACTAGATATACGAGTGGAGCGTACTTGGCATAGCAATTAACTACTTGTTTTATTATGATATTAAGTTGACGGGATGTCTTAGTACGCGTTGAAAATTTAAATTATTTCATTAATGTCTACCAAAAGATTATATTATATTTATAGAATAGATTTACATAATATATATCCACGATGGCTTATAACCAATACATCTTCTGTGACATGTTTCTGTTAAGTTTTTAGAGGTAGGTATAAGAAGAGGCGGTGAAACATAAAAGTATAAAGCACTATTTTATTAAAGAATTTTAAGAGTTTTAATTGAATTGTTATTTATTTTACTTTCCTAACGTCAAAGTTATAAGAATGTTTCTCAACCTCTATATGTAAAATTCACCTAAGTCAAATTCCTTAATAAGTCGAAAGCTTTACAATTTTTTTGACCTATTCCTTTATATTTGACTAAAATGGTAAGCATTATTATTATAAGTAAGTATTTACTTTTTATAATATAAAACTTCCATGATGTTCTCAAGTAATGCCCCTTCCGCAAATCTACACTTATTGAGGAAATCTAGAATAGTTTATCATTTTGTCTTGATACCACCCAATTTACCTAAGATTTAAGTAACCTTGAGAACATATAATTTCTTAAATATTATCCAAACTCGTTAAATCAACAAGATCACGTAAGTGAAGCCACAGTAAAAACTAGCATTCCATAAGACGTATCCATCAATAATCCGTATAATGCCATTGTATTGAGATTATGTTGCTGTGTATGTTTGTTATACATATCTTAGAAGACTACTTCTAAGAATATCGTAGGCATCCAGTTTTGTGAATAATCTGGTAGTACGATGACACGTATCTTGAATTTAGTGAAAAGTCACGTCGTAGTTTTTATAATAGTAACTTATTTAGCGTTACAAAAATCGTATAGAAAAGTTTCAGTAGTTAAAATAAATCGTTTCCTTCCTGATATAAAACATATACTTTTGTGGACCAAAATTCATAATTTGGAAGGAGAAGATCAAGACTACTTTCTTACCCACAAATGTGAATATGTAAACTGTTATTTTACAATGAACAGAAGTTTGCTCGCTGATGTGAGATATTTTGATGCAATTCTTTTTAATTTACAAGAAGTTAGTGATGATGGAACTCTACTACCATCGTTACGTAGTTCGACTCAAAAGTATATTTTCGTAGCCAACGATTCGTCAGATAACTTTCCAGTATGCAATGCTGCTTATGATAATTTTTTTAACTGGACTTGGACGTATAGGTAAGGGTTTATTTAAATATGTTTCTAATTTTTTATTTCAAAAAGTATAGAGTAAAAAGTAAAGAATGAAAAAATAATATAAAATAAATATATAATTATAACAAATATAACTCTTCACTTGTTGAGTTAGTTATTGAGTTACTAAGTCAGTCATTACAGACAGACAAAGCTCTGACTGAAGAACTGAGCACTGAAAACTGAACTTGCTAAATGACTTGGTATATGAAATGTATAAACTTGTGTAATTCGCTTATCAGCCATAGTCTTAGTTCCAAGTAATATTAAATATAAAAGAAATGTAGAAAATATAAATATGTGTAATGTAAGATAGATGTTCATTATGATAAATATTAGTTCTATGTATTAATATAATCAATATTTGTAAAAAGAACGTAGTATAAATTAAAAAAGGGCACGGACCAAGTGTCTGTGGAGCAAACTATTTTTAAATAAAAAAAAAGTCTTGGTATCGGGAGTTCCAAATTTCTTCGAGAACGGGATAAAACCAGTTGTACGTTTCAGATTCAAACTAAATGAGGGGCTACAACTTATTTACAATAATACCACGTTTTTTTTAATATTTCGCTTTTTTATTGCAGGTATGATTCTACAATGACGTATCGCTTTTTTACAATATACAATTCTGATTATCAAGAGCTCGGCAGCCATTTCCAATGGAACTATAACATGAAGCCTATAGATTTAGCAATGAAATCTCAATTCGTTACAAAATCTAAGGCAGCTGTCATTTTTTTGGATAAATGCTACAGTAAAAGTAAGAGAGAATTGTTAATAGAAAAATTAAATTTGAATTTAATGAAATACAACTTATCAATTGATATATTTGGTAAATGTGGCTCGAAAAAGTGCAAGAGGAAAACGATGAATCCATGTTTTTGGAGATTGAAGAAGAACTATTACTTTTATTTAGCGTTTGAAGATTCTCTGTCATATGATTATGTGACAGATATTGTTTTGTATGGCTACAAACATAATGCAGTTCCCATTGTATATGGAGGAGCTAGGTATGACCAGTAAGTATGAAAAATAAACTAATTATCATAGTTCAATATATAAGGTTTTTTTCTGAGTTTATCAAATGTGTAGGCCCTATAATATTCTTGTAATTAGTACAGTATTACTAATTATATATTTTCTCTGACTACCCTGCTCGGAAAAAGTGTGTACATATAGATGTACATATAGCTTATGTATGTATGTACTGGTATGTACGTATGTATAACAAATAGCATTTGCCACTGCTTAAGTTACTATATAAATGTTCACTGCAAAGTATTTATTAGAATGGTAAGAAAGTTTTAAAGAGTGCCAATTTAATTCTGATATTGTGAGTACTAGCAATATATAATAAATTAAAGTTATTTTTTTCAGATACCTTCCGCCAGGTTCGTATATAAATGTTCAAAACAGGACTGTTAAGAACCTAGCTAGTACAATTAACGACATAATTACTCATAAAGACAAGTATTTCGATTTCTTTCGATGGAGAAATTACTACAGTATCGTACAAACGCCCATTTTAAACGCATGCCCATTATGTGCTACACTAAATAATCCTGGTCGTTTAACCCAAAGAAATGTTTACAATGACTTTAGGCGATGGTGGAACCCATATTATAAGTCACGGTGTGAAAATAGCAATAAAATGTTTGGTTTATAATGTCTCTAATGTAGTAAATTAAATAAAGGTACATTTTAAAGTTAAAAAGTTATTTTAAAGTTTAAGCCATAAAACATTATACAAATAAATATGTATATGTCGCTATACTTTTAAAGGTATCTATTTTTTCATATTTCCACACATTTCGCCATTCTAGTTTTAACCAGCTAGTCTGGTTTTGTCGAATTTTATTTCTTGACAAATCTTAAAGATATTTAACACTATACTGAGCTGGTGATCGTTTATATCAAAATTATATTTGAACTTTAATTATTTAATCGTGTAGGATTCGAACACATGCACTTTTTTTGCAAAGTGCCACACACACAGTATAAAATATATGAAAATGTAAATTATCACAAGAAATACCATTGTAATACAATGTTAGTGAAACAAATCAGAAATTCTCGTTAGTATCCCATACAATCCACAAACAAGGATTAAAAGTTTAAATGATTATATCGGATTAACGTATGTGTATACCGCGACCAGTACGCCGGTGTTTGGTCCTTCGTAATTAAACTTTAAAACCCATGTTTCCATTTATTGCTGTTAAATATTTGGACAATGGCTTTTGTGTATGTTCGATGGCGATATGAATTTATTATTTAAATTTTGATATCTTTATGTGAATTGACGTTGTTTCTATAGACGCGCGCACATAATACATGTTAGTTGATTTTTCTTTTAATACATGTTGGTAATGTATGTAAAGTTGTCTACTGTTGGTAAAAAATATTAATAGTAGAAACTTTAAAAAAATAATAAGAAACTTGGCTTTTGGGGGAGTAAGTGGGAGACTGCACGTGTGTGTGGGAGTCCGTACATTGACTGCGGACACAAACTGCGGACCCAGTTCATGATATAGCAAAACAGTAAAGTATATACAGTAATACTTTTACATCCATTTAATGTTTATTCTAGAAATATATTTAGGATAATGAGCATAGAGTGTCGTGACACCACATTTATTGTGCCAACTTTGTTAGAAGAAGTAATGACATCGGTTGGTAAATGTATGTTTGGGAGTAAGTGTTGTAAAGGTGGCGGGTAGATTATTGAGAAAACGAATATTACCTCAGCTGTGTTACAAAATTCGGGGTAAAGCCAACTCTATTATTACGCCTTCTTTTTCATATCGAATTTAAACAGAATGTTTTGACATTTGGTCTCTTTTCTCCTTTTTCTCTGCCCATCCTGCTAAACGCAGGATTAAGTTACCTTATAAAATTTTTATATATAAATGATTTTTTTTTTAGCTTCACGCTTTATCTCGCACATGGCAGGTTAGGCAGAGGGAACTGCAGGGACCGTGAGAACCTAATAACAAATATAACTCTTCACTTGTTGAGTTAGTTATTGAGTTACTAAGTCAGTCATTACTGACAGACAAAGCTCTGACTGAAGAACTGAGCACTGAAAACTGAACTTGCTAAATGACTTGGTATATGAAATGTATAAACTTGTGTAATTCGCTTATCAGCCATAGTCTTAGTTCCAAGTAATATTAAATATAAAAGAAATGTAGAAAATATAAATATGTGTAATGTAAGATAGATGTTCATTATGATAAATATTAGTTCTATGTATTAATATAATCAATATTTGTAATAAGAACATAGTATAAATTAAAAAGGGCACGGACCAAGTGTCAGTGGAGCAAACTATTTTTAAATAAAAAAAAAGTCTTGGTATCGGGAGTTCCAAATTTCTTCGAGAACGGGATAAAACCAGTTGTACGTTTCAGATTCAAACTAAATGAGGGGCTACAACTTATTTACAATAATACCACGTTTTTTTTAATATTTCGCTTTTTTATTGCAGGTATGATTCTACAATGACGTATCGCTTTTTTACAATATACAATTCTGATTATCAAGAGCTCGGCAGCCATTTCCAATGGAACTATAACATGAAGCCTATAGATTTAGCACTGAAATCACAATTCGTTACAAAATCTAAGGCAGCTGTCATTTTTTTGGATAAATGCTACAGTAAAAGTAAGAGAGAATTGTTAATAGAAAAATTAAATTTGAATTTAATGAAATACAACTTATCAATTGATATATTTGGTAAATGTGGCTCGAAAAAGTGCAAGAGGAAAACGATGAATCCATGTTTTTGGAGATTGAAGAAGAACTATTACTTTTATTTAGCGTTTGAAGATTCTCTGTCATATGATTATGTGACAGATATTGTTTTGTATGGCTACAAACATAATGCAGTTCCCATTGTATATGGAGGAGCTAGGTATGACCAGTAAGTATGAAAAATATACTTATTATCATAGTTCAATATATAAGGTTTTTTTCTGAGTTTATCGAATGTGTAGGCCTTATAATGTCCTTGTAATTAGTACAGTATTTGTAATTATATATTTTTCTGATTACCCTGCCAGGAAAATGCGTGAAGCTATATACATACATATAGCTTGTACTGGTATGAACATATGTATAACAAATAGTATTTGACACTGCTTAAGTTACTATATAAATGTTCACTGCAAAGTATCTATTTGAATGGCAAGAAAGTTTTAAAGAGTGCCAATTTGTACTAGCAATATATAATAAATTAATGTTATTTTTTTCAGATACCTTCCGCCAGGTTCGTATATAAATGTTCAAAACAGGACTGTTAAGAACCTAGCTAGTACAATTAACGACATAATTACTCATAAAGACAAGTATTTCGATTTCTTTCGATGGAGAAATTACTACAGTATCGTACAAACGCCCATTTTAAACGCATGCCCATTATGTGCTACACTAAATAATCCTGGTCGTTTAACCCAAAGAAATGTTTACAATGACTTTAGGCGATGGTGGAACCCATATTATAAGTCACGGTGTGAAAATAGCAATAAAATGTTTGGTTTATAATGTCTCTAATGTAGTAAATTAAATAAAGGTACATTTTAAAGTTAAAAAGTTATTTTAAAGTTTAAGCCATAAAACATTATACAAATAAATATGTATATGTCGCTATACTTTTAAAGGTATCTATTTTTTCATATTTCCACACATTTCGCCATTCTAGTTTTAACCAGCTAGTCTGGTTTTGTCGAATTTTATTTCTTGACAAATCTTCAAGATATTTAACACTATACTGAGCTGGTGATCGTTTATATCAAAATTATATTTGAACTTTAATTATTTAATCGTGTAGGATTCGAACACATGCACTTTTTTTTGCAAAGTGCCACACACACAGTATAAAATATATGAAAATGTAAATTATCACAAGAAATACCATTGTAATACAATGTTAGTGAAACAAATCAGAAATTCTCGTTAGTATCCCATACAATCCACAAACAAGGATTAAAAGTTTAAATGATTATATCAGATTAACGTATGTGTATACCGCGACCAGTATGCCGGTGTTTGGTCCTTCGTAATTAAACTTTAAAACCCATGTTTCCATTTATTGCTGTTAAATATTTGGACAATGGCTTTTGTGTATGTTCGATGGCGATATGAATTTATTATTTAAATTTTGATATCTTTATGTGAATTGACGTTGTTTCTATAGACGCGCGCACATAATACATGTTAGTTGATTTTTCTTTTAATACATGTTGGTAATGTATGTAAAGTTGTCTACTGTTGGTAAAAAATAATAGTAGTAGAAACTTCAAAAAAATAATAAGAAACGTGGATTTTGGGGGAGTAAGTGGGAGACTGCACGTGTGTGTGGGAGTCCGCACATTTAAAACTGCGGACTCAGTTCATTCTATAGTAAAACAGTAAAGAATATACAGTAACACTTTTACACCCATTTAATGTTTATTCAAGAAATATATTTAGGATAATGAGTATAGAGTGTCGTGACACCACATTTATTGTGCCAACTTTGTTACAAGAAGTAATGACATCGGTTGGTAAATGTAAGTTTGAGAGTAAGTGTTGTAAAGGTGGCGGGTAGATTATTGAGAAAACGAATATTACCTCAGCTGTGTTACAAAATTCGGGGTAAAGCCAACTCTATTATTACGCCTTCTTTTTCATATCGAATTTAAACAGAATGTTTTGACATTTGGTCTCTTTTCTCCTTTTTCTCTGCCCATCCTGCTAAACGCAGGATTAAGTTACCTTATACAATTTTTATATATAAATGATTTTTTTTTTTAGCTTCACGCTTTATCTCGCACATGGCAGGTTAGGCAGAGGGAACTGCAGGGACCGTGAGAATCTAGTGTTAAGACACTCCGTTGCTTAGTCCCTGCTTTCTCCGTCCCCGCTTTCCGCTTTTTTCGAGGCATTGCGTGTTGAGTGGCGGAACTCAACGCCGCGCTTTGCCTAGTTTGCCAGAGCGAAGAAAATGGAAATAGAAAAATCCATCTTCTCCGACTGGGTATCGAACCTAGAAACCGTCGCGTTACAGGCAGACGTTGCGCCTTTGCGCCACGACGGTCCTCAGATGATAGATGTAAAGTTAGACTTTTTAATGAATCTGTATACTTTAATCAGAATGCGTGTGATAATAGAAATAAAGAAAAATAAAAAAAACGATAGAGATCATGTTTGCTTATTATAAGTTAATATTATTTATAGCAAGAGTCCAATATAATCTTATCTAAGAAAGCAAATCAAATGAATTTGCAAACTGAAGATGGCAAGGTAAAAGGTAAACTCAGTTTAAAATGGAATAGTCTAGAAAAAGTAATCTACTTCGCCAACGGCAAGTACGTTTGCGTAGGTAAATTAGTTGCTAGTTCTGCCTGGGAAGTTAGATTGCCTTGACTCCTTTAATTTTTGTCTGGAATGTTTGTTATTTTCCTTGGTTTATATTCTATAGCGAGTATTTTTATTGCTTCCTTAGTAAAGTTATCAAACAGGTTCCTTCCGTTTATTTCAGAACAAGATGGAGTTCTTCAAACTTAGTATATTCATTTTCATCTCAATAAAACAAAATTGATGTTTTTGCTTATTACTTATAGAACTTGTTATTAAATTACTGAACTGTATATTGAATTACGTAGTAAATAATTATAAGTATTGTATCGAGTGATCCAGAGAAAATTAAAAAGCTTAATATTTATGTACATAGTGAAATGATAACATATAAGATACTTCATTTTTTAAAGTTGGATATTACTTATGATATTTCAAAATCGCTTGTAAACGTCTAAAATAAATTAATCTATTATAAGATATCCTCCTCCACCAAAATACACAAATTATATAAGAATTACAAAGTACCTATAATAAAGCAATATTTGCCTGTAAGAATGCTTAGTAACATTCAGTTATCTGTTACGGTATTTACATTCGACATGCTGCAAGTTCTGTCTTGAACTCGACACTGCTTAGTATGCAGTGGACGACAATGATTTTCCAATGAGCGGGTGCGTGCCATTGCAAAGACGCGATGTCTTCACTGTTGCGGTATTATTCTATCAAATATATATATATATATATATATATATATATATATATATATATATATATATATATATATATATATATATATATATATATATATATATATATATATATATATATATATATATATATATATATATATATATATATATATATACATATATATATATATATATATATATATATATATATATATATATATATATATATATACATATATATATATATATATATATATATATATATATATATATATATATATATATATATATATATATATATATATATATATATATATATATATATATATATATATATATATATATATATATATATATATATATATATATATATATATATATATATATATATATATATATATATATATAAAATAGTTTTTATAGCCCTTCTTAAAATGATGCTTGTAACGTCCTTCACATATGGTAAAAGTGCTGGTTGTCTCTATACTGTGGGTGGCTTGTTTGACTTCTTTCAATATTGTCGGGGAACTGACAGCTTGTTCTGATGAAATGCAAACTGAGGCAACTTGCAAAGCGTTAACAGTAGTTTGATATAATAGTTATGTCAAATGACAGACGAATGCTACCTCAGACTGAAAATCACAAAGGTCATTAAGTGATAAGATGTATTGTATATCTTTGTATATCTCTGAACCTTTAATATTTTTATATAAATCATTTAAATATTTTTTCATACAAATAATACAAATAAGTGTAATAATAAAAATATATTTTTAAATAATTTTGATATAGTTTAATTCTTACAAGCTTTACAGAATAAGGCTTCCAGTGAAGAGGAGTTGGTTAATGAGATTCTTTGGCTCGCGGTTTGCATTTCAGATCAGATTTGCGCCTGAACACTGTACTGCTGAACTCGTTCCCTAATAATGAGACTTCAGTGGGGCCAACCTTCGAACAAAAACGATCTTCTAGTTACTTTACTCCTTAAGAATTTATAGAAATTGATTTATTTATAAGATAAATTTTAAAGTATATAAACAAAAATTGAGAAGCTTTCTGTGAATATCACAGTATGCAAAGAAAACTTAAAAGAGTCTACAAAGAGAAGGGCTATTCGAAGCATTACTTATTAAGTGGCGCAACTCAACGCCAAAATAATCCGTTCTCCTCGAGTGGGAATCGAATTCACAAGCCAATCCGTTTACGGATAGACACTGTGTCTCTGCGCCATGACGGTCCTCAATATTTAATATTTATATTTAATATTTATAAGTTTGTATATTTAAAGCTTCATATTATTTATATTACTTTCAATAAGAATGGACAACTCATTTGACATAAATTGTTAAATTAGCTTAAACTTATTTTATTATGAAAATGTAATAGCATAAAAAATTACAATTATGAGATACAATTATGATATCCTTGAGTGGAAAATTCACTCATCTACAAGAACATTTCTAAACTTTAGTAAGAGAAGGCAATAGATAAGAATAGAGGCAATTACAACGTTACAAGTTACCTATCTTGCAACACGGTGACAAAAAGGTAACTCGGCGAGCAAATATATTCAAGGGCCCATTTGAGATTCAGTTCCACGCATGTGTCATAGACAGTGGGTCTCCCGGGACGAGGTAGACAGACAAAAAGTGAATATTGGAGATATGCTCGCATTATTGCCGTACGTGTCCAATGTTTTAAAACGATGTGGAAATTTTGTTTATTTTGGTGTTATGATAAATTTTATTATAAAGCCACAGTGAAACGACAGTCTAGGGTCTGGTTAAAAATGCGATAGTAGGTTTCATTTCCACTCGAGGAAAAAAAATGGGAATTTCATTTTCTTTACTCTGGAAATAAGATAAATAATAAATAATAAGGTAAATTGCGGCGTTGAGTTCCGCCACTAGACACGGAAAGTCTTGAAATGCGAAAATAGAGTGTCGTAATTCTATTTTTTCTATGCAGTGCTGTATTCGAGGTGGGCTCAAGTGTTATCTGTTACGAAATGTATTCAATTGTAATCGCAGTTGCAATGACCTGCGTAGGACTACACAATTGAATGCGTAGGTGGGTATGCGAATTTATGTATCATTTGAGATTGTACCTACATTTATAAATTATAATACAGTATTACGGGTAAATTTAATACGAAATGTTCGTATATGGACACTGTAATTTTACGTACGTTACGTTATTAACTTTAAAAATCTTAATTCTGTAAAGATAAAAACAAATATTATTCCACACTATCGCATATATATTCGAATTCGAATAATTGTAACAGATAAGATTCTTTACTATAGTTATAGAAATAGTTATATAATAGAATAATAAAAAATAATAAATAGTAATAATAAAATACACTTACACTTTTAACATATTATATTTTATTAATTTTGTGTCACCACTCTGTTCTATAACAAATACAATATTTTCTTTTATTTTAATAACCTAATATTGTATAACACCTATAACCTGTTCTATAACAAATACAATAGTTTCTTTTATTTTAATAACCTAATATTGTATATATTTTTATCTTCAAGCATCATCCTAGCATGTAATTGGGCAGACAGCGATAACTTACTGCTTAGACACTACTCTCTGCTTTTTGTTAGTGTGTGAAATTTGCGTGTTAAGTAACTAATTGTCGCATCTGTGTGCTAAAGGGCAAAAAATTAAAATTGTTTCCTCTGACTGGGATTCGAACCTCAACCATATATTTTGCAAATGCTGTCCTATTGGCCTCTATAATAATTAAATTTATTTATTTATATAAGCAACATACACGTTAACTGTAAAATATATCAAAACTTAAACAATGGATACTATGTCCCAAGTGCCTAATACATTATGTATAACAGCCGGGCTAGTTTCAATGAAGGATTTTTTGCATGCTCTTACATTCTGTTATATTGTAATATCGTTTTATTTTAAATGTATTCTCTTTTTACTATAGCTTTTTTGGGCAATATTCACAAAATAAATTCATTATTTCGCAAATGTTGTAAAATGAAAGTGATATGCCCAAGTCTCCACATCTAGCAGTGGAGGTCTTTCACCTAAAAAATATTTGGTTATATAGTTTGGTTGGTGTTAAATAGTTTGTTTTTGTTACAACGTAAGTCGAGTATTGATAAGTCAATGATATATATTTTACCAAATCTTATTCTTTATGAGTATATCAATCTACATGTCTACCAAACAATGTAAGAAAATTTTGTAAGTCTGTTTCATATTTAAATCCGATAACACATTATGATTTAATTTATAGATCCGATTCACTCTCTTACTGCTTCACAAGACATCCCGAAGCCTTTAGATGTAGCCTAATTTAAAGGTTTCTAATTCACTCATTATTTTTGGCACATGGCAGGGTAGGCAGAGGGAACTGCAGGGACCGTGGGAACCTAGTGTTAAGACACTCCGTTGCTTAGTCCCTGCTTTCTCCGTCCCCGTTCATTATATATATAAATTATTTTCTTTTAAAAGTTAATATTTTAATAGCTACGCAGAAGTAATAAAAAAGGAAAGTCATTCCAAACCACTATTAAAAATATATAGTTTTACTAAGAAATAATATTTATATTTGTGTGTCTAACAATAATTTATCTTGCCATAGTGAGTACCGCGGATAGGTGACCACGCGTTTCCTGCACAATCTATCTTCATCTCAGCTCGTACTGCCCCGCTGAAACATTTCCATTGTCGATGTTGTTTTATTTGCGGCCGCTGTTGTTTGTTCTGTGTAAGCTTTTTTAAATGTTCAATGCTGAAAAATGATAATACAATTATTTATTTTATTTTTAAACGCTTTTAATTGTATATTTTTCATAGTTACGCAGTGATTTAATTAACGGATTTTAACGTTTCATTACTATAAAAAAATATATTTATATAGTTACGTTACGTTAGCCCACGACCTATATATGGGTGCGTACATACTTTTTTATAGCTTCCAGCTATAGCAAGCTAGGTAAAGGAACTGTGAGCATGAGGAACCTAGTCAAACCTGTTAAGACGCTCCGATATCCTGCCAACTTAAGTCTTTCGAAACAATTAAAATAATTCATTCTCCTCAGTAGTAATCGAATCCAAAAACCTTCGGATAACAGGCAGACATTGTGCCTCTGTGCTACAACGTATATAATATGATTATACAAATAAACAAAATCCCGTGTCGTTCATACACGCGGCAACGTTCACAAATTGACGGATAGTCTTCGCGTAATGGGACGATTGAGTGATCACCCTCAATCCGACAAGTTAGTTCATGTGATGGATGGTACAGCTACAGACGTAATACGAGTACGTGCCCGATTCATTATTGATTGGCTTTTTGTACACTGTTGTGATTTTACTCTAATTGTTATATTATATAAGTATATTGAATACTATATATATATATTTTAAATAACGTGATCAGAATCGTAAATTTATAAAAAAATAAGTTTTACATGCGAATTCACCCTTGTAACGAATATCTAAGAGTCGTACAATACAGCCTTTAACTAATTGTAGTTGATTTAGCTAAAGATTGTTTTCTAAAAAAATGTTTTTTTTTTTTATTTGAACCTGTAGTTTTTGAGACAAGCGCGCTCAACCAAACCAACTCCTCAACTTCGTTAATAATGCTACCACAGATTTATGTTCTGTGTAATTTTTATTTCCATAGAAAATTCTAATCCTACATAATGTAGCAAGCTAAAATATTTTTAAAATCTATAAAATATTCTATATTATTTTAATCTGTTACAATATACAAAAACGTTAATTAATTGTAAACTTTCAATATTTTTAAATGATTTCACCTAACATCAATTACAAACAAACAGTATTGAAAATGAAAAAACAATTTCCATTGTGTATAAAATAAAAGAACTATGAAATATTAATATGAAATTCACAAGAATTAACGCATTCATAAAACATTGCTTCATTCTTATTTCTGAAAAGGAAAATAAATGAAAATCCATTCCATTTATCTAGATTATCTGTAGCATGTCTAAATTTCAATGAGATTGCTTTTGAAATTTTGTACATAGACGCCATCGAAAGGAATTTTTCATAATTGAATATTTTAAACAACGTTTACAATATAAATTCCCTTCAAAAAGAATAAAATAGCAATAAATTTTGATGAAGTTGTGATATTTTGATAACGTTTATAATAATTTGAATCCTGTTCGTGAGTACATGTGTATGCCCTGTAAAATTATAATGGTTAAAGCCATGACTAAGTAAATAAATCAAAGAACATTGTATTTCGATTATAATTTGAATAGATATGTTTTGTGTTTTCATTAATCTGGAGAACTAAGAATGTTATGATTTTATATAGTTCGTGTAGTAGGTTAACATTATACAAAAATGTATAGGTAAAAATTGTTCAAAAGGAGGACAAAAATTTAAATGTACGAAATTTACTGAACCTATAAAATTTCGATAGCTAAATATTAGATACATAATGGTTTATCAAAAGGTGAGAAATCCTGTGGTTTCCAAGAGGTTCTTGTTTTAGTGTCGCTATATACTTATTGTTAGCGTGTGATAAACGTTTAAAAATATTAAAATAATCAATATGTGTATTTCTCTAGTTAAATAGGAGAGATATTCCGCTTTTCTGTATATAAGTATATGTAATTAATTTCATTGTGCAATGTACATGTAAATTAGTCAATAATATAATTGATATCAATATAGATTTAATAAATTATATGTATTTTACATTTTTATATAATGTCTTATATAGTAAATGGTAATTCTATTAATAATAATAATAAATTCTATTTAGTTGTTTGTCTCTGAATAGTTAATGAGATGTGTGTTACAATGATTAAAATGTTAAACTTTCCGTCGCGACCGCATGTTAGAATTTCGATACACAGGTAATCGCACACCTCGCGTTTAGATTAATTTTGACGTAGTGATGACTAAAATTTTGGTTTATTAATTCTATGAAGCGAAAAATACAAATATAAATAACCTAGTTAAGACCTTACGTTCTGCGTCTGCTATTAATCTGTCTATGCTTGCAGTTTATTAAGGGACGTTTTATAATATATTTATATTAGTATAATAGTAATATAAATATATTACAAATCATTACAACGAAAACATGTACTTTATGCATATTGTAAATACAAGTGATCTCTTATAAGAAACCATTTATAGACTGTATACATTATGGAGAGTTGAAAAAGTGCATAAATATTTCCTCACCTTTTCTGTGATATTAAGTGAAAAAATCTATTGTTACTAATTTAAAACGTGAAAATATTTATACTGATTTTTACCACAACAATCTGAACTAATTCCATTCAATATAAAACGCGTTTCACAATAATTTATTCGGCTAGCGAACCCAAAAACAGATGCCGACGCCATACTTGTACAATTCTCAAAGTTTAGAGGTTTTGACATGGAAATAGAGTCGTCCGACCCGATGCAAATTACTGAATAATCCGCTTATTGAAATGCCATGACAATGAGCGTCTGTTGTTGATATCCGCGCTAACGTTTGTTTCTGTCGACCTGTGGAGGCTGTGAATCTTATTCTTTAAAGGTACGAGATTTCGAAATGCATAAAAGATTTCGCTTTTTGAGTGTATAGTATATTCTTTACATAACCTTCAGCAAATATTATAGTATATTAATTCAAAGTTAATTGACATTTGAATGAGAATGAGTCCCTGTGTTAATATGTAAATGAAGTAAATTTACGTTCTGGTGTATATAATGTATGAGCTTACCTTAAAGTTAAATTTCGTAAATAAGCGAGAAGGTGAGAAATTTGTTTATGTTTTGCTATAAATAATTTGTAATAGCTATAACTAGCGTTTAAGAGCGAAGAAATCAAAGATGTCCTATTCCGTAAGTGGGAATCGAACCCATTACCATCGTGTTCGTAGTCGAATGCTGTACACTGTTATGTTATGATGAACGATGAACCTCGTGTTGATTTTTGATATCTTGGTAACACTTAACACATGATTTTTTATGTATATAAATTATAATACATGAGAAAAAATGTTATATAAAATATAGAAATTATGTATGCATTTTAATATGAGATGAAACACTTTGTCTTAATAGTGGAGCTTTAAAGTCAGCCAAATCCTATCGAGTTAAGTTTTCAAGGCGATTTTAAAAAATAAAACAAGTCAGAGATTCTAAAACTTTTGCGGGGGATTTCCAGTCGCCGAACTTCTATCCGGGAGAGGCTTAGCGGCAAACTTTGAGAACGTTTTGAAAACTGAACTTTATTCAATATATAGACCGTTTCGGCGAGACTATTAGATGCTCACGTCTAATACTGCGCGAGAATTTTAATATTAGATACCATTTTTGAATATTCTATTGCACGCCAATGTTGAAAATTTAAAGAAATTTTCCAATTTAAATTTCAAGTGATGTACACTTTACACGTTTAATATAAATGGTGAATATATAATATACTGAATATTTTACATATTTTGAGAAATGTCGTGCTTATTATCCAGTAGACAGAAATTGATTTTTAAGGTTGACGTTTTGCAATTGATGTTTTTTTTTATCATCATCATCATCACAACCTCACGCTTTATCCCTAGTCAAAGAAAATGGAGCGCCAACTACTCGTAATTATCTGACGGAAATTCACATGTATAAGTATATAATCATATACTATGGTGATTTTACTATATATACTTTACAAATTTCATATTTACAGGCGAGGCTGTTGCCTTGTTAGAGGCAGTCCTGTTCACGCTCTCCCACAACGTAAAACAGACGGTTATTTTTACTGACTCTCTAAGTTGCTTATTGGCTATAAAGGGTAACCCGTCTCATAGTAAATTAAGATCTTCAATTGTTTTAAGGATCCGTGAAGAATTATACTCGTGTCATCTGAAGGGTTTGGAGGTCACTCTTGTGTGGATTCCAGGTCACTCTGGAATTAGTGGGAATGAATCTGCAGACTCTTGTGCTAAATTAGCAACCCATTGTGGCACTCTAGACCACTTTTTTAATTCGGCCCAGGATCTGCTGTCTCTTGCTGTTACTCACTTGGATAAGTCCTGGTCCAAATACTGGGATCTATCAAAATCCCAGAAAGGTAAATACTATGCATTTCTCCAACCTGATATACCAAAGCGTCCTTGGTTTTTTTCTCAAAAATTCACTGAACGGAAAGTTATATCCACAATTTGCCGCTTACGCCTCGGACATGCATGTACTCCTGTTCACCTGGCTAAGATCAGGGTCAGGGACCACTCATTGTGTGAATGTGGGTTAGACGACGGTTCCCCTTTTCATATCCTTTTTTCTTGTCCTAAATTAATCCGTCCTTTATATGATGTTCTTCCGCTCAAAGTCCCTCGTCCTCTTAGTGTTCAGTGTTTGTTAATGTTTGTGTTTAGTCCTTTATGTAAATTTTTGTGTAAATATATTAAATATAATAATATTAGAGTATAAGCTAACACCCTTGTAAAATATTATCTATTACTAACCTAATGTGTTGTCTGTATATATTGTAGTTATTTGTTGATTTTGTTATAGGTGAAGGATTTAAAATGGATCTCTTTTAACCATGCATTCCTCTTTTGTGTAATGCTATCTCCTTTTTACCGTACATTCTCCTTTGTGTGTTCTCCATTCAACGTGACATTGGCGAAGTGAATTGTGCTCAACTGGCACGCTCGGAACGCCATAACTAAAAAGAAGAAGAAGAAGAAGAAGAAATTTCATATTTTTATTTAAATTTCTTTTATATCACACCTTATATTATTATTTTATCACTGGCCCCATTATTAAAAGAATCGGAAAATATTATAGTTATTAAGTATGTGCTTACATATCACAACGCATCTTCTGTTTCATACAGAAGATGCGTTGAGATGAAAGTAAATACACTTTGAATCACATTGATCTCTAATAAAAAGAAAATATTAGTATCTTTCAATTAAGCAAGATGTTAAGATGTTGCTACTAAAACAAAATTACATATACACGTAGTGTTACGTTAGTTATATTTCTGCTATGTAATCATTTTTGTTATAACAATAAGACAAACAAATAGATTATAAATCAACGCCATCAATAACTATAAATAACTCTACATATCTTTACACGGGGCGAGCGTTGCTTGCGACTACCGATAGGTGGCAATTACAATAATTCAAGAGACAACGCCTGACCTATCTCTGTGAATCCATTAGCTGTTCATATTATACGTATAGGGTTGTATAACGTTGATTTTGAATATATTTCTATAATATAATTATGAAATAATGTTTAAAACGACATTTACTAAAAAAAGCTAGAAAACTTTAGGCACTTAATTTTGAAAATTATTTTTTTTGTTAGACGGATATTTTAAAAATAATTCATACCAGCCTCTCAAAAGGGTCCAATCAGGAGCTAAATATAAAATTGAGAGAGTATTTTTGTGGATTTTAGACGATTCTCCCAAATTATTGTTTGCTGGTTGCTATATTTATCTGCCTCTTTGTATATAATTAAATCTAGTTTAAACGTTAATAATATTTTCTTTGTTGTTTTGACTCGACAAAATGGAGAAATATTGGTGATCATTGCTTTTGGTCCATTTAGTGACACTGGTTGTTTAAACTCTAGGCCCACCGACACTATTTACATAACCAAATTGCTATAAAGTCTTACAGGTATTCTAATATTTAATAATACATTTAAATATCAAACAACGATAACGTCTTTATATAAACAAATATTAAAAATTCAAGAGGTTCTCTCATTAAACAAATATTAAAATTCATTTTGAGATTAAGTGAAATTTTTTGAATAAACAATAAATATGCTATTATTTCAAAAGTTATAAAGTTACTTAGAGCAGCATTAATTCTTGTAGTTCTTAGTATATTTTAATTGAATTTTATTAATTAATTGAAGCATGTGTGTATTTTAAAATTAAATATAGAAAAAAAAACGTACTTAATAGGTTTTTAATTTTTTTATATCTTGTACATTTGTCGTATCATTTTAGTAGGCCGAGAGAGCTTTGTGATAAATGATGCTGATGTCCGTTTTCCATATCTAAACCGTTAAAGTGTGTGTTATACCTGTTTGTACAAAAGATTTTATTTAATTAAGAATATTACTTCTTCTTCAATTTATTATTTTTGTTGCCTATTCATATTTATTATTAATTATTAATAAATGTAAATATTAATTACTATAGACCAACTACAAAACAAATTCTTAAGATTCTTAATCTGTCATCAAATTGTGTTTCTACTATATTTTCTAAATAAAATATCTTTTTATCGAAATCATTAGAAAAAGTCATTTAAGTACAAGAGTACATACAAGAGAGTATGGAGCAGCTAACATTAATCGTCGTGGCGACCCTATCAACGAGTAATTCAAACGTCCTTTACAGTGACGAATGTTTGTCACGGACAACGTCTATTGATTGTTTTGGGTACACATCGCTGCTGGAACCAAATGACGATTAATTTTGACCCTTTTTTACGAGTTGTGAACAGGTTGTTGTACTAATGTTTTTAACGTGTATTAGGATTAAAGAATTTTCAGCCATTATCTGAAAAGCGAAACGAAATACGTGAATATTTTTATTTCTCAATAATTTTTTGAAGAGATTTTAAAAATTTATTGTAATTTTTTATAGTATCATAAATAAAATATTTTATCTGCTGTATTTAAAGTGCGCTAGTAAGCAGCGAAAGCTTGTGGATTCGATTCCCACTGGGGAAGTTTATTTAATTTCTTTTTTCTTTGCATTGGCAACTAAGTAAGCGCGGCGTTGAGATCCGACACGCAATGCAAAAATAATAATAAAATTTACAAATATCTACTTTTTAACACAAATATTTGTCTAAACTATAAGATATTACAATGTCTGTCGTGTAGAAATACGCTCCCCCACGAGCCAAGTGAGGTCGCATATACACATTTAAAGTAAATTGGGACGGTGATTCAACAAATATGTAGTACCGCGGAAATCACTTACCATATGACAAATAGTGCTTGAGTGACATGCTTTTAAGATATTCGTGCCGCATACGAGCTGTGTTTGAGAAGAAAAATGAATTTTTCGTACTGATTCAATATAAAAATGTTCTATATCTACACGTTTGGAGGCGTTGGTAAAGTTCGGGCTAAGAAAATCTGCTCTACTCTGCAACTACTTTGTTTATTGGTTAGCGGAACTCAACGCCAACTTTTCATCATTCATCAGATCGTGTATTCTGCATATAACAGGGTCATAACAGATAATGTGAAGTATCAGATAAGTTTGCAGGTCCGGTTCCGATTTTAATTTTCGTCGCTCTGGCAACTAGGCAGGCAGCAGGGTAGGTAGTGAAAACCGCAGGAACTGTAGGAACCTAGTGATAAAACTATCTACCTGCTAGGGCGGAGCGGAGGCCATACACAGTGCCGTGACGTCACCATGATATAATTTGTACTGAAAAGAAAAACGCCGATTGACATAAATACATCGCTTTGTCATCTAGGAATACCCTCTTTTTAAATGAAACTATATATATATTAAGTATATTAATATATAGGTTCGTTTAAAACCACAGAGAAATCAAGTATCGGAGTAATAAATGAAAGTACGTGTTTAAGCTAAAAACTACGTCCATTATTTATTTGAAAGGTTTCTCTACGTCCTGTACATAAAAATCGCTATCAAAAGGCTTATCGTACTGCTTTTGGTCTGCTTTCAAAGAGATTAAGCTTAGCGGAATAGCGTAAATACGTTCTGTTTATGGCATATCTTATTGAAATCACAAATAATGTTATGAGTGTGAGATAAAATGCAAATGAAATGTACAGAACAATGTCAAAATATAGACAAATAAATATAACAATATGTATAACTTTTATTTTATTTTAATAAACAGTGTTTTGTAAAGTTTATGTTTTTAGTAAAGAAAAATAAACTTAAAAAAGGAAATAAATAAATTTATTAAGTACTCTTGTTACGTTCCCACACTACCCTGGGATCGCATAGTCAGGCTCCTCATAACTTGTTCAATATTGCATCAGATCCAAGAACTATAGCGGCATGTTATTTAACATGTAAAGGCATTTTCCACGTATTCTTTTAATTGATATAATTTCAATTAGAAAACACTCTTGTTTCTAATATTGAACAAGTAAGTCGTCAATTTAGTAACAAGTAAAATTGTATTTTTCTAATAAATACTTTAATAATTTTTTTTTCTGGATCCTCTGCTGCCACCGTACTTAATTCTCTGCTCTACACAGTGGATACAGTTTGTAAATAAACAAATATTTTATCTTAGCCGCCTTTTTCGAGGCATTGCGTGGCATTGTATACAACGACGCGCTTTACCTAGTTGTCAGAGCGAAGAAAATGGAAATAGAAAAATTCATCTTCCAGGAATCGAACCTACAAACTGTCTTTTTACAGGCAGACGCTACGCCTCTGCGCCACTAAGGCCCTTACCTATATTAATATACTAGAATATTAAACATGTTTCACTTAAAGATTTTTGATACTTGGCATATCGCCAAAGTTCTGTATTCATGGTACTGCAGATATTACCATCTTGTCATCTAATAACATTTCGTTATAAGACATATTATTATTTTCTAATATTATTTTCATTAACACGAAAGCTCTAAAATACATATTGTATATTTGTGTTTTTGTAACAAATTATTGATTACATCTTTTTATATAAGATAATACAGACGTACACTTAAATACGTACACAATACTCAGGTTAAGTGTTATAAAATATAGATAATTTTATTATATTATCTAAAAGAAAATATTAAATATGATTGTTTTTTTTTAGTTTTACGCTTTATCCCGCATTTTGCAGGGTAGGCACAGGGAACTGCAGGAATCATATGAACCTAGTGTTAAGACACTCCGTTGCTTAGTCCCTGCTTTCTTCGTCCCTGCTTTCCGTCTTTTTCGAGGCATTGCGTGTTGAGTGGGGGAACTCAACGCCGCGCTTTTGCCTAGTTTCCAGAGCGAAGAAAATGGAACTAGAAAATTCAGTCTTCCCCGAGTGGGAATCGAACCCTCAAACCGTCGCGTTTACAGGTAGACGTTTACGCTTCTGCGCCACGACGGTTCTCATAATGCACTTTTGAATAAACTTAATTCAACAATACTCAAATATTTTTTCATTATATTTAGTATTCCACAATACTAAAAATTGGTATTTATAAATTTATTACTAGGAACTTTTAATATGTAAAAAAATAATAATTGTATTTATACAGCATGTATATAAAAGTATTAGAAATTGTAGCAAACTGCAAATATGGTCAAGTATGAATCACATTGGCGCCGATATGGCCTACGAACGGTATTAATTTCATGACTTTACGTCAAGAAAAATTATAATTGTACTCTTTTTATATGAATAAACTACACATTAGACTTATGATTATCAGGATGGTGGTTATTTCTGTAATTTAACTATAAATTACCAAATTTTTGTTCTGATTTATAAGTAACATTATTACGAGCCAAATTCCAGTCTGTCAATTATTAAGATTATGACGCCATGAGTTTAAATATGTAGAAGAAACAGATCATAAATAGCTCCACCTTTTCTATTAGTTGACTTAGAAGTTTGATTTGGAAATCAAAGATATGTATATTAGATATTTCATTACTAATTTGTCTAAGATCTTATAAAAAACCCACTGTATTTTCCTTTGCGAAGCGGACTCCTAAAACGGAACGGAAGGATGTGGAGTCATGTGGTAAAACGTGATCGGCTCCAGAAATTAGATAAATAATGAGTTGCCAACTTTGTACTAGTTCGGCCCCTATCGGGTGACCGCCTAACTAGCCTCCCCAATAAACAGTATTTGTTTACTTTCTTTTGTACCAAACTTTGTCTGTTGCTTTAGGCTCATGTGTGGGTTTTTAACTAACTTTCAGTTTACATTTCGATGATTTTGTTAGTGTAAAATATCCTTTTCGATGTTTTTTTATACTTTGTAGTTTTTTGTAATAGTTAATTCTATGTTAGTATCGATGATATTCAAAAAAAATCATTACGTATAACTTATTATATCTCCAAAATGAGCGAATGTACTGAGAGCAGTATATTACAAACACATTACTCATTTCTCTCTGACTTAGTGCAATGCCAACAAACGCGTAAACAATTAATATAAAGTCAGTTAAAATAGTTAATAATGCAAAAACAACATTGCATATGAATAGTTTAAAGACAGGATTTCTTTTTAATTTTATTTTATTAATAATTATCAAGCAAACAGCCAGCAGTGCTGGCTGAGTGCTGACTCAGCACTTACCTTTTGCTTGATAGTTTTAAAATTTGTTTTTTTTTCTTTTAATTACATTCTATAATTTTTTTCATTAAATTGACTTTCAACTACATAGACAAATTCTATCTATAAGACACATTTCTTGAAAATATTTTATATTATATAACAAAATAAATAAATATATAATAATACAATATCGTGTACAAATGCTTGTATGTCTTTTCGAATAAAACTCAGGGGCAGTTCAATACAAAATGACAAGTTTCGCTTTTCGCTCGCCAATAAAGCGGAAAGTCAGATAAGGCCTGTCACATAGGACGGACGCGACGCAAGACGAAAGAGAGAACACTTAAAAGAAATATTTGAAACGAATATTATGGAATTTATATCATATTTTCATACAATTGTTCCCATAAAGGTGACTGGACAAGTGGCGACTGGTGGATGGATTTATAGTATTGTTTATCATTTCTTTTACGTATATAATGTAAAGTTTTGACGTGACAACGTCTTAAATTAGGTTGCGGCTCGGAGTCACATATGAAAAAGGTAACGTAACAATGTGTCAACTGTCACCGAACTATGATCGGTCCGCCGCGCGTATCACTTGACACATGTACAATGTTTTAGTAAACAAAATATATTTTCTATAGTTAAAATTTGTGCAATTTATATTATAATTATTAATCATATCAATAAATATTCTACCGAGAAAAAGACGTTGTCACGTAAAATTTTCGCCCGTAAAACCCACTTTTCCATTTTTCAAAGATATTTTTAACACTGAAGCATCTAATCTCAGTGGTCATGGGTCAATCCCCATATCCAGAAGGAATCATTTTCGTTACTTCGCTCTAGCAAAACGCGGTGTTGAGTTCCGCGATATAACAAACTATGTCTCGAACTAGGTTTTGCCCAACCTGTTATACTTATATGGGTTAGTGTGAAGTTTATAGAGAAAAATATATTTTACTTTATCTAACCTTAAGTTTACAAAGGGAATCTTAGGAAAAGGTAAGGTAAGGTAAAATATATTTTTATATTTTTCATTCGAAACACAGTTCAACCTGACTAATAACTGTTATTTTTTTTATATAAATTTTAATTTTTTAACATAAAATAAAATAAACATTAAATTATACATAAAATAAAATAAAAATTACATGAAATAAAATTAAACTTTAAATTATACGAACATTTAAACAAGTAGTAACTTAATCAACTTTATTATGTTAATGAATACAAATGACCTAGTAAATGGGCAGAGTGTCTAAAGTGCGTATATTTGTACGAAGGCCCTGAAAGTAATTTCATGGAGGATCAAAACGGTCAGTTAAAGCTTGTATCGTTCGAACAAAAGCTATTAATGGAACAATTTAGGAGTTATGAAGTGTCTATTCGTGCCTTAATAAGTACTGGTTTTATGTTAGAGCTACTTGCTGCCAATCTATGTATTAATATACATGTGTTACATACACATATTATTAAATTATTTTTACGATAATATGTTATTGCTGCAAATAGTAACGATAAAAGTTTTAGAAATACTTGTAATTTTAAAATAAAAATAATTATAATCTAACTCTATAGTCTCAGTGTAGTATGAAATTGAAAAAGGGAAAAAATATACCCTATTTTTTATTTGTAAATATATATGTTATAGCCATATGTCATAAGAATAATAATATAAAAGCATTTTTTTTATGAAAACAATGTTTATTACATATAAGCTATGTTAAATAAATATGTTTCTATACTACATGCTGTTACGTAAATTGTGTTGGATAAGTACTTTAATAGAGACTCGTTGAAAGAGGAAGTTTGCCCATAAAATTAGATTAACTGTGAGATCATTCAAACTTGGCAAGTGTTATATTTTATGACGAAAAACTGTGAATCATAATGACTTTACTATATAAGTATATATGACTTTAATATATATGACAATGAAGTGATGGCGCTGCCTCACTATAACGTGATTTTGAGTTCGAATCCTGCTTGAGAAATATATATTTTTGTACAAATATTTTCATGCCTGATATTTATTCTATAAAAAACACGAATTTTGCATAGCACGTAGTCTTTAATCTAATAGCCAGTATGTAAACATCTTGTAACGTTCCTTCTTGCACATATCTTTGATAAATAACTAGATACAATACTAAGGTATTAAGTAGATTTTGTTATATTTTTGGTAGGTGGTTTTCTTATATTAATATAAAAATTAATATCAAATTAAAATTCCGAAACAAAGTAATAAAACGATACACACAATGGACAGTGTGTTCAAATACGCGTGCTTCATAAATCAATTATTAAAACATGTAAATACATAAAATAGTTCAGTATAACGCGAACGCAGCAAACTATGTGAGGAAATTATGACGCAATATCGCAAATATTGCATAGATTGAATAGATTGCATACTTTACTGACAAAAGGGGAAAGAATATCAATAAAATGAGGTTCTATTGTCAAAAAGCTAGTTATTATATTGTAGAATAAGCGTATTAAATACGTAGTTGAGGACTGCTGTGGCGCAGAAGCTCATTGTCTGCATGTAAACGCGACGGTTTGTAGGTTTGATTCCAATTTGGTGGGAATGAATATTTACATTTTCTTCACTTTAATTTCAAGGCAAGGCGCGGTATTGAGTTTTGCTAGTCAACATGCAATGCCTGAAAGGCAGAAAATGGAGAACGGAGAGTATTAACACTAGGATTTTTTTATCAAACCGGCTTTTTGATTTTTTTTGATACAGCTAGAAGCTAATAAAATAGATACTTAATTTAACAGTATAAAGTTACAAATTATTGATAACAGGGACGGTTATTAATTTTAAACATGGTAACGTGGTAACTATTGTGGATATCCTCCTTCCTCTAACTTTAGTATAATTACCATATCATGTGGTTAAGCTTGATTTCGTTTTGTCTATAAAAACTCAAGAACTGTTTTAATAACGCGCAAAATGATCTACGACAAAAATAAATGAATAAGTCAATCACTACGTTTCTACGACGGACCATACATGACGAGTGAAGATAAGCTACGACCTTGCTACCTCAGGCAGATAATGAACTAAAATACATAAATAAAATCAAGGCCAAAGTTCACTGCTTGCGAAAAAAGTTTAAGACAACGAGCTGATAGTTAATGCTGTCTACAAGATAAAGTTTGATAACTTACTAACAGTCCTTTAACTACTAGGTATCTATGATCTGTGAAAAAGGAACATATTTTCTATCTGCGATTTTATTAGGAAGTGGTGAAATCAATCCTTATTAAATTACGCTATGGTCAACCTTAAATTTGATTTAAAAATCACACTAGTAAACTATTTACAGAGTTTTGAATTACAATAAACGACAGTATTTGCTATCATTTATGTCAGCTATATGTAAAAGCTTTAAGAAGATAATGTAACCTAGCTGTGCCTGAAATCTCTCCTCTCGATTATATATGAAATATTGAATAATAATAATAATATCTGCTGATTCTGTAATAGAGATCTTGTCAGATTTGTGCATTTGTGAGATTTTTCAGTCTTTAGCATTGGAACCATGCCAAGTACGATTTCTGCGTTCATATTCCTACGATAAATGTCATATTATCAGCTGAGATTGTTTCAAATCTCATAATGTTATACATATTTCATACTAAAATGGTAATTTTGTATGGATAATCTCCAACAAGTGATTATTGAGTGATCAAAATTTTATATATAAAAAATATTTTCATTTCTTTGCTAAGATAAAGTGTTTAAACAAAATATTTAGGTATCATTTTATTTTATTTTGTATTGTAATCATTTTTAAACATTTTGTATACTAAAAGTGGTGTAAAGACAATATTGTTAAAATTTTCACAATCGATCAAAAGTAGATCAAATTAGTGATGGCAAGTAACACGTATGAATGGGAAAACAAAGGCTTAAAATTTTTATACAAACACAGCATAAGCAAAGCATAGTATTTGTGTTCTCTCTTTGCCAGTTAAGTTTATGACCTTTTATGTATAGATACAAAACAGTACCTAGATCTAAACCAGCTTGGTTGATATCTAATTATAATATTCGCCGCGTAAATCCTACTTAATAGATTCGCATTGCAATTAGAAGTGCGAAACCACGCTTGCCAAACCAAGTTTTTGACTTGATTATGCAACAATGAAGCAAACTTTCTTATAGGATTACTGTAGCGTAGGTGAAGAGAAAAATTAATAAGGCAATTTTTGATATACTTTTTCATCTCATAATATATCATGCATCAATAAGGATCTCATTATATATAACTTTAAGGAGGAAAATTAAATACCAGTTAAAATTTTATATGAATGTTTAAACTATATTAATAGAATTATATGCATTTTAAAATAAGCTTTTTATGTGTATATATGAAGATGTCTAGGAATAAGAATTCGTGGTTGTTAGATATAGCATGTAAGTAATTTATATTTTCGTCTACACAACAGTAAACACAACGGCTTTGGGTTCGATTCTGTATTGTTCCAAAAATTTGAGGAAAAGTGAAACTGGCGTGTTTCAGCGTAAAGTTAAAAAAATCCAATAGATATACACCAGGCCAATGAGTGACAGTTGTTAGAATATCACTTGTGGAATAATTTGTTACGATGAAAGAAAAATAGAAAAGCAGAGTGACTCACCACCAACCGTATCTTTTCTCAGTATTTGAAACGTTGGAGTTCTGTGAAAATAAAACATTACAAGAAAGCAGTAAAAATATACAACAAAATTGTTTCATCTAATCATTTAATACAACAATCACAGTAGATTATTATACGAAAAGATTATTATGTCTTAATTACTCCGAATATTTTAATTACAAAAGGTCGGGCGAGTTAAATGTTTTCATAATTACGAACAATAATAAGAGAATCATGAGTTATTAAAATTTGAAACCGTTCCTTCGTCGGGCTTAAATTTCTTAATAGCAACAACTGTAGGAGTGTTTTGTGAATTATTTTGTGGTCGCATTACATATAATATATCATATATCATATTTTGATTTTTATATCATATAATATATCATATTTTGATTTTTATATCATATAATATATCATATTTTGATTTTTTCCGATGTACACATAGAAAAAGTAATTGTGGAAATAATTTTCTGTGTAGGATATTTTTATATTGGAAATCCTTATTTTTGGCATATAAAGTTTGATAACAATTTAAACATCGATTCCTAATAAATCGATATTTTGGAACTACATTAAAAGATTCTAAAAAGAAAAATTTAAAAAAGAAATTATACGAAATTTTGATGATGTGAAAAATCTTTCTATTATAAGCAAATTCGTTCCGTAGAGGCACAGTGTCTCAAGGCATATGAAGGTTGTGAGTACAATTCTATTCGTGGGAATGAGTAATGTTTTTTACATGCTTTATTCTGAAAATCAAATGCTGTGTTGTGCTCCGGCATTCAACATATACGCATATTGAAGTATATATAGAAGTCGAAGACGACAGAAACGAAGACTCTGGGAAAATCTTTAGAATTAGGAGTATTGTTACACTAAATTTCCTCTGTCTACCCTGTTAATACAGGATGCAATGCATAACTAAAAACTCAACAAATACAACCAAAAGTCAAAAGATAATTAAAACAAAAACCAGCAAAATTTAGATATTCACACTAACTATGGCATACTGTTTAATATCGTCCTAGCAAAGCATATGACGCTACGTTAATGAGCTCGGCTCAAAATATAATAGGCTTTCTGTGACTAACATTACATGTCCCGTTTTGCATACGAGCATCTGTTATGTTCCGCGAATTATATTTTTATTAAGATACTATATTTGTACTATAAATGACAAAAGATTTTGTTAAATAAAAAGAAGAGGAAGTATAATATATATTTTTTTAGCTTCACGCTTTATCCCGCACGTGCCAGGGTAGGCAGAGAGAACTGTAGGAACCATATGAACTTGGTGTTAAGACACTCCATTGCTTAGTCCCTGCACAACTGTAACTCAACGCCGTGCTTTGCCTAGTCTCCAGAGGAAAATGGAAATAGAAAAATCCACCTTCCTCGTGTGGGAATCGAACTCTCAAACTGTCGCGTTTACAGGCAAATAAATGAGGCGTAAGCGTCTACGCCTCTGCGCCACGACTCATTTTTTTGTATATTTGTTTTAGAGAAATGTAGTTAAAACGTATCTCACTAATCATTTGGTCTAGGATATATTTAAATTTGATTGTTCCAAACTGTGCTTAACTAGTAACATCACACTTAATGGAATTGAAATAAAAATTACATTATCAACATAAATCAAGAGATATTTGGATTTTAGAATTTTTTGTAATATGTGCATAAAATGTCTCGAATTACGCGAGAATCAGAAAATTACTCTTTAAAAGCTTAAAATGTTATATGAAGTAAGAGCTGTACTATTTAAATCAGTATTTTTTATGGCTTCATGCTGTATTTGTAGCGAAGTAAGCAAAGAGAACTTAGTATCAAGATACTCTGTTATCCATTACCCACAACCATTTGAAACATTGTGCGTTGTGTACAGATGTTAAAATTAACTAGCCACGACAAGGAAATGAATAAAAATAATACTTATTTATTAAGAAAAAAGACTCGAATCTAATCAACAATCGTTAAAACTACACTTACGTACCCTTATAATAATAAAATAAAAGATAAATATTTGAATGTCCTGGGAAGTGCTGGAAAGCTCTAAGCGTTCTCGGAAACTTGATGTGAAAAGTTTTCAAGCCATTTCCAAGCCATTTGGCTTCACGACACGCTCACGATATTCAATGATATGCTTGTTTCGTTTAATCGCTTTATTAATGTCATTTCTGGAGAGAGAATGTTTATTCTTACATTCACTACGTATACACTTTAACTGAAAATATTGAATGTTTGGAAAACTATACTATATATATAGTATACATTAAATTTTTAAACAGCAAAAAATTGTACTCATATTCGTTACGTTCAGATGCTACTAATGTATTCGTAACTAATGTCAATAATGATAAAACTATTAAACTAATGCTAAATTCGTTCTTGTAGAGTCGTATACCAAAACTGTTTAAATCTAGTAGTAAGTTCTAGCTGTTTTTTTTTTAGGTTCACGCTTTATCCTGCACTTGGCAGGGTAGGCAGAGGGAACTGCAGGGACCGTAGGAACTGATCCCCGATTGGGGATCGAACCCAGAAACTGTCGCGTTACAGGCAGACGTTGGGCCTCTGCGCCACGACGGTCCTCAGTTCTAGCGGTCTGGTTTAAAAAATAAATTAATTAAGAAGAGTAATATTATAAATATATTTAATATATTTATGATACACATACATATAAACACTTCACGCTTTAGCTCTAGGGGGTAGTCAGAGACGACGATGTGACAAAAGCTGCGGTCTCTGCATATCACGTTTGCTACGTCCTGTTGCGTTAACCTCTGCATACATTATCCGTGGGGTTCTTGTGCTTTTTTCGTAACCTTCTGCCAGTATCTTCAATACTGTGTTTCCGAAAGTCAACCGAAGTCTCCCCTTAATTCTCTCACCATTCTCTTTTGCTTTATATACCTTTGTTACCATTCTTTCGTCACACATTTTCTCGACGTACCTAGACCATCTAAGGAAGTTCTCAATATTTCGTTTCATTCTCACTGTTATATTCCCGCTGGTACCTACTCTTCTGTGTGTCTCACCGGCTCAGCAGATTTGGTCCGTTAAACTGACTCCGCATATGCTCGAAAGAGATCGCATCTCCACAGCATTCATCTTTTTTTTATTCTTCTTCTGCGAGGATGTAACAGTGAGAACTTTCTCAGATGGTTTGGTCACGAGGAGAGAATGAGTGATGAAAAAGTGGTAAGGAGAGCATGTACCAAGAGGTTAATGACAGTGGACGAGGCAAAAGAGGTACATAACGTTTGGCGATCAATCAATTATATGGATGAAATGTACGATAAAATAATAAAAAAATTCGATCATAAAGTATAATTTTCAATTACACATAAAATTTATATTTATTAATAAACATTTTTTTTAATAAGAATCAACCGAATGTTAAGTCTTTAAGATTATTAAAGCTATCTTTCAATAAACCCAAAACTCCTTCAAGATACTGTTTACCTCCTTCAGATAGCTTTCCTTGCATAAGCATTTTTTCTATTCCTGATTTTAACTGCTGTCCGTTAGCTGGAAATAAAATGTGATATGAAAAAAAATGAAACGATCTATTGTTTACACAGCGTTAAGAAACTTTGCTTCAAATCTGCACTTTTTGGTATCCAGAAATGAAATCGTTTAAAAAAATCAATTGGGAATTCCCACATTTTATATTGTATTAAATTACTTTAAATATAAAAATATAAATAATCAGATATAACTTGCTAAGCGATTGTTTATTTAAATTTTGGTAGTGTATTTTTTTGGGTACTTCATTGAATATTTTAACTTAAATTTTTTTCTTAATTTGGTAACTCCATTCTCCATTTACTGCTTAATTGTTGAAAAAATGTTGACAGTATTGAGTGATGAAACTTAAATTACTTTTGACACTTGTCTTATTGCCAGAACAAAAGAATGAAAATAATTCAGCCCCTCGTATTAGACTTATGCGCTATAATTCTTATCTTATCCAAGCTATACTTACCAACTATTGACATCAACACTTTTGCTGGTACGTTCTTCAATCTGTCTGTGAAAGAACCTAGTTTTGCGGCATTTGCAATATCCATTTCATCAAAATCATCTTCCTTTGAATTATTTCCGTTTAATGATTTGTCATGAACATTTTCAACTGAGTCTACACGTTCACTACTTGATGTCATCAGGTCTTTATGATTGTATTTATTTTGAATTCTGCCACATTTGATTTGGATAATCTATAATAATAAATAATCGATCAAATATATTAATTATTTCTGTATATTTATTATTTACAACTACTCTATAAATACTAAAATAACCCATTTTAGACATAAAGTGACGAGTTCGACTACGCTACGTCAATTTGCTATATATTTTTAGTTTTTTAGAATATTACTTATTTTTACCATGGAAACTTTAAAAAAATTAAATAAATAAAAGTTTTTAACTTACCATTACAAAAAGGACAAACGTTTTAATTAAAGAAATCATTTTTTTACAATTTTTTTATAAAACGAATATTTTTCTTACAAAAAGCGTTACAATTATATTCTCTTATGTTATATAATATATAAATAAAAAAATGTGTGCCCTATTGTTTAAAGTTCATACGATGTCGAGATACTATTAGATCAACAGTAACTATTTATTTAAATTTTTTTACGTAGGTATGTAGGTAACAAGGTGATGAACACAAATTATATTACAAGAACATAATTCAATTTTATTGTTCATTCGTCTCGCCCTTTTCTAATACGATTAAAAAAATGAAATATATTGTCAAATCAAATAGTTTTGATAGACTTTTTCTTATAAGTACGCTGGTTTGCGGCGTAGGAAGATAAAATTGACTTATTTATGTATGTTTATTACTTATTTTTATTTTATGAATGTGTGGGTTCGATTTCCACTCGGGGAAAAATATTTTCAATTTTTTCGCACTGGTAACAATGTTATGTCTGCTACATCAAGACGCGAATAACCAACGTGTGTGGTGTATGTGTGACTTACTGAGTTGAAATATGTGTTCATACTAGGTTGATCACTGAGTCGCTCAAGCAATGGAACGTGCGCTCAAATTTTTTTGGTAGATATAATTCGTAGTGAAATTATTTACCATATAGTTAAAGTCACCGACGTAATAGAATCATAAAATTTTAAAAAAATAGTTGACAGCGGATGCTTGTGAATTACAAAAGCCAGGGATAGTTAGAGAGGTTCTACGAGAGAGGCCTACGTTCAGCATTCTTAGGTATAATTGAACAAGTTATTAGTATATTTGTGTATATAATTACAAAAATAATTATATTTTATTAATACAATACACGTATATCAGATATCAGTTTGAGTGCTTAAAATACACAAAGCTCAATGGAAAAGATATATATTTAAAATTTCGTCAATTGAATACAGCACTTTTTCCTACCGAAATGTAATTTAAATGATGAATAGATTTTCGGGCGAATGCGCTCGGCCGTAACCAGAAAAACGAACAGCGCACATTAAATCAAAATGTATTTTTGTTTTTGTTTCTTCTGTCACGATTGCTTGCTATATAATTTTGGTAACCGTCATCATTTATAGATACGTTTCAATTATTATTATATTTTTTATTGTTTATTGGTATCATCACATGCGGAAAGAGATAGAGAGATAAACTAGTGTTAAAATACTTCGTTCTCCGTTTTTCACCCAAATTGGAAACGTGAAATGAATATATATCAGTACTTGGAATGGGAATCGAACTTACTATTAGGCATCGGCCGAATCACAATGACCCTTTATACCTACAATAAATATAACGGAAAATGTTTTGCTGTACCATTATTATACATTTTATGTTTACAACGGAAATTTAAATAGCGATTAATTGTTTTTGTTCTCAAATATGTGAAATTCCATCGTTTATGTCATAATATTTTATGGGGTTTAGGAATCCGATAATAAGTGGGATTCCGAAAACCCATATCAGCGTAAAATGTCAACAAAATTTTATCCCTGAATTAAGTGTTTTAGTCACACCTGGTGCTGAAGTGAATGTTCTTAGGCTATTATAATTGAATGTTCTGAACGCCGAATGTGTAACAATTATTTACGACATCAGACTTGATCTATGGTGCCTGGTCTATAGGTGATTATTATAAATCGTGAATTAATTCTTCTATCGTTCGCTTCGAATTAATTCTTCTATTGTTGCTCTGTTTCCTCATTTTCAATAATCTGACATTATTATTGTGAGTTCGAATCCCACTCGGGGAAATGAGTTATTTTTATTTCCGTTACTTTCGTTCTCGTAACAAGACAAAGTACGGCATGGCGTTGCGCTACTCTACACGCAATGTTTCAAAAAAATTATGTGAAACTGAGTGTCTTAACACTAGATTCTTTCTGCCCTGCTATATATAGGAAATAGCGTGAAGCAATATTTTAATAATTATAATTATTTAGACATGAAATCTTTGTGTAAGTTACAATTTAAATTACGATAGTGATAAAATTCATGAAGCTAAAATAAAACACTATTTGCTTCGCATAAAAATGGCAACATTCTTAAGGAGGGTCTTTGTAACATGCACGTATGTATGTCGTATAGGTTGAGTCGAATCTTTAAGCATCGACACAGAAAGGGCGGAGTAGAGTCGATGAGTCAGTAGAAAGCTTTGATTGTGTTTTTAAATTCTTTTATTTTTCTACTTTCTTATCGTATCGTAGTTGTTTTTTTATATGTGTATTTAGGACGCATCGTGATCCTAGGCCGTATACGATATCGAGCCCTATCAAAGTCAAATACTCTTTATTCAATTAAAAACATAGGTTATTAGCACTTTTAATTATCAATTTACATTGAAAGTGTTCTCTATTCAATGCGATTTAAATTCATTTATTCCAAGTGAATTGTGCTTAACTGGCATGCCTATAAATAAAGAGAAGAAGGTAAAATAGTACATTGAAGTGTCAGTACTGCTAATCCTGGATGTGTGAAATAACGCTACCTAAATGTATACACAAAACAATAAGTCTTTAATCAGATAGTTTTAAAGTTCGTGATGTAGTCCACAAGCTCCAAGAGCGAAAGCTGCGATGGTTTAACGATGTTGTGCGTCGGTATGCCTTAACATATCACTGGCAAATTAAGCTAGTACCATGGCCAGGCAGAAAAATAATGATAAGTAACAAATTATTGTACATTGTATTTTTTACCTTTCTTTAGAACAACTGTACAACTCAACGCTGTACATTTCTTGCATCAAAATGTATATGAAGTATATTAACATTATCCCATAATAACGATACAAGCAATCAAAAGCAAATTAATTTATGATAACGATTTTACAATGTGTATGTATGCACAATTTCCATAATTGCCTTGAGATCTTTTACGACCATTTAACATGAATATTGTGTAAATTAAGTCAGTACTATTAAATATTATAAGTTTCATGTTATAGCGGCTTATCTATTTATCAGATTACATGTAGTACTCGTACATACTATAGAGTAGAATTAAACATAATATTTAGAAAATATATGATTCTCGTAAATGGTATGCTCTGTTCTTCGCTCTCCGTCTGTTTGATTTTTACATTGTAATGTAAAAATCAGTAGAATAATGGAACCCGAGATCAAATTTTGTCTTGATTAAAGCAAGGAATATAATAATAATTAATCTTAATCGTGTGGAAGTTGAACCCACCCCGTAGAATGTATTTGTCTTTTGGTAAATATGTATATGTATGAAATATATGATATAAATACTAATAGAAAATGACTTCTAATACTAGTGAATAAAATGAATACTTTTTAGTTTTATGTATTGTTATTTTTATATTTCTCTGTTATGGCAATACCGTGTACAAATAAAGAAATAAATAAAATATATAAAAAGTTGTATTAAATTTTAATCAATAAATCAAGCGAAGATGTGACGCTAAGATACACTATTTGGGCTAAATAATTGACTTATATGTAATCTTTATGATTAATATTCAATCTTATCTACTAATTAATTCCTCCATGCCTCTAATAAGCCGAATATTACAAAAAATATAAAAATATAAAACAAAAACTTTATCATCCAAATAAATGTTAATACCAAAAACAAATGTAAACGTAATCCGTACACACAGAAAGTATACGAAACGAAACTAATTAACAAGTTGTAGCGGAGAGATTTCGTTAGGCGAACAGTTATTTTTGCCAACTTCATAGCAACTACTTATTTATATAAGGGATACTGTGGTACCATTAGGCTTAGCGGAACTCCCGCTTAATGTACTGAGTTAGTGAACTATTGTAGAGGTACACAGTGTTATAGCATGTAGCGTCTAAAAGTAAAGTTTATAGTTTTCACATATAGATAAGCTGGTGTTTAATTTAAGAGGCAAAATTATTTGACATATAAATCATTTATAATTGAAAAATAAAGTCGTGAATAAAAATGTAAATATATATAGACATGTCGTAGAGGTGTAATGGGGTAGAGCTTGATTGTAAATCGTGAGGTTTGTGGGTTTGATTTTTGCTTGAGGCATGAATCATATATATTTCAATGTCAAATCATATTTTAATATTTTTTAAAAATAAATAAATCAGCTAGGTTTTGTTATTTGTATTTCAATACTATAAAGTTACATTTTAAATTAGTAGAAATTTCTAACGTGTCTTTATAATAAACTCGTTACTTCTTTAAAGAATGATATATATCATAATCTAGATTATCTTAAAGAATTGCTGTAATTCTTTAAAAAAACACAACTAGTATAACATGCGCATATATGCTTTGTTGTAATAATAAATATTAAAAAAACATTTTACAATTACAAAACTCCAATAAACATCTGTTAACCCTCGATAAGCCATAGCCAAATGAGCTATATCGAGCTAAGTCGAGATATATGTAGTCTGCTTTTAACTTATTTTTGGTCTTTAAATTTGCCCTAGAGAAAATTGTTACAATATAGAGAATAATGTTTAATAGATACTTAATTGGCTATAGGACCGATTCTTCACTGGCTGGTAAAGTTACAAATAGAAAATATGTTCTTTGTCTGATAGATAAACAACTTCGGTTTCACAGGCTTTATATATATATATATATATATATATATATATATATATATATATATATATATATATATATATATATATATATATATATATATATATATATATATATATATATATATATATATATATATATATATATATATATATATATATATATATATATATATATATATATATATATATATATATATATATATATATATATATATATATATATATATATATAAAGCCTGTGAAACCGAAGTTGTTTATCTATCAGACAAAGAACATATTTTCTATTTGTAACTTTACCAGCCAGTGAAGAATCGGTCCTATAGCCAAATAAGTATCTATTAAACATTATTCTCCATATTGTAACAATTTTGTCTAGGGCAAATTTAAAGAACAAAAATAAGTTAAAAGCAGACTACATGTATCTCGACCTAGCTCGATATAGCTCATTTGGCTATGGCTTATCGAGGGTTAACAGATGTTTATTGGAGTTTTGTAATTGTAAAATGTTTTTTAATATTTATTATTACAACAAAGCATATATGCGCATGTTATACTAGTTGTGTTTTTAAAGAATTACAGCAATTCTTTAAGATAATATGATATATATAATTATTTAAAGAAATAACGAGTTTATTATAAAGACACGTTAGAAATTTCTACTAATTTAAAATGTAACTTTATAGTATTGAAATATAAATAACAAAACCTAGCTGATTTATTTATTTTTAAAAAATATTGAAATATGATTTGACATTGAAATATATATGATTCATGCCTCAAGCAAAAATCAAACCCACAAACCTCACGATTTACAATCAAGCTCTATCCCATTACACCTCTACGACATGTCTATATATATTTACATTTTTATTCACGACTTTATTTTTCAATTATATATGATTTATATGTCAAATAATTTTGCCTCTTAAATTAAACACCAGCTTATCTATATGTGAAAACTATAAACTTTACTTTTAGACGCTACATGCTATAACACTGTGTACCTCTACAATAGTTCACTAACTCAGTACATTAAGCGGGAGTTCCGCTAAGCCTAATGGTACCACAGTATCCCTTATATAAATAAGTAGTTGCTATGAAGTTGGCAAAAATAACTGTTCGCCTAACGAAATCTCTCCGCTACAACTTGTTAATTAGTTTCGTTTCGTATACTTTCTGTGTGTACGGATTACGTTTACATTTGTTTTTGGTATTAACATTTATTTGGATGATAAAGTTTTTGTTTTTTATTTTTATATTTTTTGTAATATTCGGCTTATTAGAGGCATGGAGGAATTAATTAGTAGATAAGATTGAATATTAATCATAAAGATTACATATAAGTCAATTATTTAGCCTAAATAGTGTATCTTAGCGTCACATCTTCGCTTGATTTATTTATTAAAATATAATATAACTTTTTATATATTTTATTTATTTCTTTATTTGTACACGGTATTGCCATAACAGAGAAATATAAAAATAACAATACATAAAACTAAAAAGTATTCATTTTATTCACTAGTATTAGAAGTCATTTTCTATTAGTATTTATATCATATATTTCATACATATACATATTTACCAAAAGACAAATACATTCTACGGGGTGGGTTCAACTTCCACACGATTAAGATTAATTATTATTATATTCCTTGCTTTAATCAAGACAAAATTTGATCTCGGGTTCCACTATTCTAATGATTTTTACATTACAATGTAAAAATCAAACAGACGGAGAGCGAAGAACAGAGCATACCATTTACGGGAATCATATATTTTCTAAATATTATGTTTAATTCTACTCTATAGTATGTACGAGTACTACATGTAATCTGATAAATAGATAAGCCGCTATAACATGAAACTTATAATATTTAATAGTACTGACTTAATTTACACAATATTCATGTTAAATGGTCGTAAAAGATCTCAAGGCAATTATGGAAATTGTGCATACATACACATTGTAAAATCGTTATCATAAATTAATTTGCTTTTGATTGCTTGTATCGTTATTATGGGATAATGTTAATATACGTCATATACATTCTGATGCAAGAAATGTACAGCGTTGAGTTGCGCAGTTGTTCTAAAGAAAGGTAAAAAATACAATGTACAATAATTTGTTACTTATCATTATTTTTCTGCCTGGCCATGGTACTAGCTTAATTTGCCAGTGATATGTTAAGGCATACCGACGCACAACATCGTTAAACCATCGCAGCTTTCGCTCTTGGAGCTTGTGGACTACATCACGAACTTTAAAACTATCTGATTAAAGACTTATTGTTTTGCGTATACATTTAGGTAGCGTTATTTCACACATCCAGGATTAGCAGTACTGACACTTCAATGTACTATTTTACCTTCTTCTCTTTATTTATAGGCATGCCAGTTAAGCACAATTCACTTGGAATAAATGAATTTAAATCGCATTGAATAGAGAACACTTTCAATGTAAATTGATAATTAAAAGTGCTAATAACCTATGTTTTTAATTGAACAAAGAGTATTTGACTTTGATAGGGCTCGATATCGTATACGACCTAGGATCACGATGCGTCCTAAATACACATATAAAAAAACAACTACGATACGATAAGAAAGTAGAAAAATAAAAGAATTTAAAAACACAATCAAAGCTTTCTACTGACTCATCGACTCTACTCCGCCTTTTCTGTGTCGATGCTTAAAGATTCGACTCAACCTATACGACATACATACGTGCATGTTACAAAGACCCTCCTTAAGAATGTTGCCATTTTTATGCGAAGCAAATAGTGTTTTATTTTAGCTTCATGAATTTTATCACTATCGTAATTTAAATTGTAGCTTACACAAAGATTTCATGACTAAATAATTATAATTATTAAAATATTGCTTCACGCCATTTTCTATATATAGCAGGGCAGAAAGAATCTAGTGTTAAGATACTCAGTTTTACATATTTTTTTTGAAACATTGCGTGTAGAGTAGCGCAACGCCACGCCGTACTTTGTCTTGTTACGAGAACGAAAGTAACGGAAATAAAAATAATTTTCCCCGAGTGGGATTCGAACTCACAATAATAATATCAGATTATTGAAAATGAGGAAACAGAGCAACAATAGAAGAATTAATTCGAACCGAACGATAGAAGAATTAATTCACAATTTATAATAATCACCTATAGACCAGGCACCATAGATCAAGTCTGATGTCGTAAATAATTGTTACACATTCGGCGTTCAGAACATTCAATTATAATAGCCTAAGAACATTCACTTCAGCACCAGGTGTGACTAAAAAATGTTTAATAGATACTTATTTCCCTAGACAAAATTTGCCCTAGACAAAATTGTTACAATATGGAGAATAATGTTTAATAGATACTTATTTGGCTATAGGACCGATTCTTCACTGGCTGGTAAAGTTACAAATAGAAAATATGTTCTTTGTCTGATAGATAAACAACTTCGGTTTCACAGGCTTTATATATATATATATATATATATATATATATATATATATATATATATATATATATATATATATATATATATATATATATATATATATATATATATATATATATATATATATATATATATATATATATATATATATATATATATATATATATATATATATATATATATATATATATATATATATATATATATATATATATATATATATATATATATATATATATATATATATATATATATATATATATATATATATCTAGCAGTTAAAACCCTGTTTAAAGTATCTGGTAGACAAAATAATAACAAGTTGAAAATTGTTAGAATGTCAATTGGTAAATGGTTATAACAACATATAAGCATCATTATTATATACCACCATCTACTTTTCATAAAAATAAACAAATTTAAGTATTTTTACTTTGAAATTAATAATCCACACTAAGGGTAGGAAAAAAAAAATAAACATAAAAATTTAACGCAGCGGGTTTTGAATCTGTACCACTTGGAAACCGTACACTAAGTCATTGGTTCTTCATTTTATATATGTATTTTTTTAGTAACAAATTTAAGTGTAAATTTTCAAATCATTTTGAAACCTGTGTTGTACATATAAGTTTATGAATATGTTAGTTTACAATAGACCGAAAATCTTAAACACTTGTAGAAATAAATAAATTATATTTATACCAAAAAAATACCACTTATCCATATTGGTAAAAGGGAAACTAGCCAAAGTTGCGATTAGACTAATGGATCTCTATCTGATTAACTAAATTCAACCCCACAATATCAGATGACTGCTTGTTAAAGCATTGTGATCGATATCTCAAGAAGGGAAACACTTAGACAATGTTTACATTGCTAAGTGAATACTACGGGACAAATGCTACAAGTTAAAGAAAATTGAATCGTTTGAAGTGAATTCTCAAAAGAGTTGGACGTGGCTGTTTATTTTCAAGGCACGGTATAGTCTACTTAAGTTATGATTTTCCTCGTCTCAGATGTTTGTGTTGGCAAAATATGGATATATTATTAATTTTGCATGATTTAATTTAATTTAGTTACTGCAAGTTATCACTTATTCGGAGTTACATATAAATATATGTACACACGCGCGTATCCCAAAAGTAAATAATACACAGATGAAAATTGTCATAGTAAGTTATTACAATTTTCATCTTTGTATAATTTTTTTTGTGTATTAAACAGTTATTAAAAACTAAATAAAAATGCCGTTATCAACTTTAAGCTTACGGCTTACGACTTTTTGCTTAGATTACAATTACCAATTAGATTCAATATATCTAAATATTCAAATTAGCATTGTAAGGGAATGTCCACATACAGTACTCGTCTACTCGTTTAGTTGCGAAGCGAAGTTAAATAAACTTTTGCATGTATTTGCGTCTAATGACGTATGTTGCGAGCGGACGCGCACTTCGGCAAATTCAACTTAAACACATTTAAACTTCACATGAAGTCTGTTTGAAGAAATTATTAGAGTGCATTCAATTATACTGTACTGTACTGTACTGTAGAGTACAGTATACGTTGTTGTTATTGTTTAGTTACCTGCAGTGTTGAAATGATTATCGTAAGGCAGCTAACTTTACTGCTGGGTATATTTGTATTTGTAGGATTGACTTCAATTGCCTTGGTTCAAGTTTATGAAGAAACAAATGAGGAATAATGTTAATTATTATTTGTTTTGTTTTCTGTTTAGGTAGTGTAAGTTGGATTATTTAAGAAGTGATGTTAGTTCTACTAGTTTGAGTGGAGTGGTTGGCAGCTCAGGTGCTATCTGCAAGACTTCGTTTTGTGACCACAATAATGAAAAGTATAGTAGGATTTATTTATAGAAATACTAAACCTATCAGGTGGGATGTGGTAAACCCACATCCCACCTGATAGGTTTAGTATCACCGCTTGAGTTTACCACTTTCTAGTGGAGTTCACTCTCTAGTAGAGGCTAGTTTAGGAGTCTTTCTAGAGAATAAACTCTTAACAACGTCTCAATAGTAACAATAACTGAGAAGACTACCATGTAAGGGATGAACTGTAGATGATAATTACGAATATACCCTTTACTTAAAATAAAAAAAAAATGATTTACTTTTTACTGAAAGAAACAAAGATGAAGCGTCTATAAAGATGATGTTAGCAAAATTTTAATTGTCAAAAGAGTCGATGGCGATGACGAGTGTAATTGGAATTATCCCGAAAAGACGACTTAAGTAAAACGATTCTTAGTAATTGAAGTGAGTTTAGAAAGGATGAATTTTTATTTGAAATTATAAAGTAGCCTCATGAACTTGATCATTAACTAATACCTATAACTATGAAAATAAAAATTTAAATGTACTGATTATATAAGCACTACATTATTTTATGAAATAACATTTTATAAAAGTGTTATAACTTTGCATAACAATTGTTACTAATTTTACTATGGATCTGTAAAACGCACAAGGAATGTACGTATTTTTTTTTCTTTTTAACGATTTTACAAGACTCACTATTTGTCTCTGTTAATTCAAATGACAAAAACTTAACTCTACCTGATGACATGCTCATGACAGTAATTTACATTAAATAACATTAAATGATATTAAATTATTATTAAATTTGATATTAAAGTCTCTGTTTTAATTCCTTCTGAAACTATGTTTGATATCTATGGACACTATTCATATAAGCGTTAAGGCCATTTTATTTACAAGATTGCAAATTGTATTTTCAATCGTAGTTTCTTTATTAAAATAAATAGCAATAACTGTCAGCATTGATCCTTAAAATTTGGATTCCACCAACTTCTAATCTTTTTTATTTCTTTGCCATTGGGAGAAGGATTATTCAAAATTTCACATAATTCGCAAATACCGTCGTCTTCAGTTGTTTCTCTGTATGTATAGTGGTTATGCCATCTAAAAAAAGTTAATCATATACAAAAATATATATAGACTTAAAGAATACAAGAAAATAATACTTGTGCTATATAGAACCTAGAGTTAAGACACCATGTTTAAATTCTTACAATACAACTACGAATCATTTATTTTAGCTTCACGTAGTGTCCAGTAGTATAGTAGTGTTAAGACATTCTTTGGTTTCATATCAACTTAAGAGACGAAGTTTGTTAGTGGTGGCATTCCACGCTGCTTTTAATGTAACAGGATAGAAAATGTAATTGATTCCTTTTCCCGAATGAGTATAGAAATTACAATCTTCACTAACGTTTACAGTCAAACGCTGTACCGACGCTATGACGGCGTTTTATACTATTTATTAAATAATAATATTATGTTTTTAATATTATATGTGAAAAATTATGTATATATAATAATATCTTTTTCTATTTAAGCAAAAACTTACCGAAAATGTTCATAGTATATTTGTGGATTTTCAATAGATTTCTTCATTTGAATCACTACTTGACTAGCATCTAATTTACTTGCATCTATATAAGAACCTGGTGGTAAAAACCTAAAAAAAAGGTTTAAAACGAATATTACAAATTTGGAACATATAGTTATGTCGTTTCAAAGCGCTGACAGAGCATTCCTACAAGCGATATACTTAGAATAACAACAATAAGAATACCTTGTTTAAGTGGTCTACTTCACTTGTATTAACATATTAAATTAAATAATGCTAAAGACGAATGAAAATTATATTTTTTACATAAAAATCTATAAAAAATATATATTCTTTAAAGCAATAGGTAATTTATATATTTATATAAAATTTTACCTTGAATAGTCTGCACCTCCATAAACAACTGGGACTGCATAATTTAACAATGGGTATAGCAAATCTTCTGTCACATAATCTACGGCAGCGCTACGTTCAAATGCAAAATAAAAATAATACTTCTTTTTTAACAGTAAAAGACACTCTTCTATACGATTCTTTGGACATCTAAATTTACCACACCATCCATAGGTGTCGAGTGTAAGATTAGCTTCAACTAAAGATTCATTGAGACTTATTAATATATTAGATTTTGGGGCACAATTGTTTGAAAACCAAGTTGCCGCTATTTTCTTTTCTCTCAGCTTATGTTTTACTTCATCGGTCGTTGGTAGCATTTTTTTATTCCATAACATATTCAATTTTGGTCCAATTATATTTCCATTTAGATCCACAATTTTAAATCTAGATTTAATTATATCTGAATCTAGTCTATATGTCCATGTTAAGTTGTAATAGTTATCATACTTTTCATTGCATATAGGAGAGAGTCTCGCAGATTCAGACGTTGTGAAGATATAATTTTGATAACTAGCTCTCAATAGAGGATGTGCGTCCCAATCACTATCGATGCCGAAAAGAATTGCGTCAAAATATCTTAGATCTGTAAGGAGATTTCTGTTTGTTGTTAAGTAACAATTAGTATACGTACAGTTGTTGTAGAGGAATGATGTTTGGCCTTTAGCAAAGTTTGAGCTGTGGTACGCAGGTTCATGATTCCATTTAAGTATATATTTTAAATCAGTGGCAAATCTTGTTGGTCTTTCGAAATTTGAAGTCATAATGGTAAAATTATTTTTTGTTTTTCTTAGTTTTTTTATCATTTGCTTTATTTTTCCCGGTGTTCGAAACAAATAATTTAATTCCACTATATCATTCTTTTCATAAAACATAAGATAACTGATGGAATGTAAAAAGATTGCTAAATATATGCCAGCAAAAACTGCTTTTAGGCTTTTACACATTTCAGAATGTATTTACTTGAAAATACACTTTCTTTATTTTAATATTTGTTATTTCATAGTAAGCCTCAGTACCAACAACGCAATATCACTTCTAGCAAATATGTCCACAATATTTCATTAATCTCAAACAGGATGTGCAAAGGAATTCTACGTATGCTAATATAGTTTAAAGTACCGTGGACAGAGAGCTAAATATCGCAATTATACCAGACGCAAAATTAAATATGAAAATCTCTTTGTACGGACGGCCGCGTTTTTCGCCCTTCCCTTCGCGCCAGTGATATGCAAATGACAAAAAATAAGCAAGTAGTGCTCTTACCTGACAGAGAGGAATTTACGTTCATATTGTTCCATATACGAGGAATGTTTTCATTTGAACTGTTGTATTTAATAATCAAATGTTAAACTCTGAATATTCTGTTATGAAAGCTAGAACAAATTTTCCGAATAAATGAATACGGTGCTTAAATTTTTCTTATTACAACTATTACTGCCCTATATTGTAAAACGCTTGTTATCTTTTTGAAGTTAATGTAAAAATTATAATTTTAAGCCCTGAATGTAGCATAATATCTGCAACTATATATATAATATAAACATATTATTACATTTTTTCTCAAAGTACACAAAATATGTGTTTTGGTGATATACTTTGTACATTACGATCTTTCATTATAGTATAGATAATCTTAAAAATTTCACTTATTATAGTTAATTTACTTTCAAATTAGCTTACAATGGCGTCTGGCAATTTATATTTTTACAATTTCCAGATACAACATAAACATTATGTATCTTTTTCGTTAATCGTTACCGAATTTCACGGCTTGCAAAACTTTTTTTCGCCTCAAAAGCGAAGCTCTGAATATTAGCAAAAAGTCATTAAAAGTAAGGACGCTGTTCATCATGGCGGCGAAACCTCAAAGTCGGTATTAAATCGGTGAGTTGGTGGGACCTTAAGTTATAAAAGTTCATTCATTTAACGGTTGTGCGCGTTCGGGCCGGGCTCAAATTCAAATTATATCATACTTATGTATGTGTTATGTAAGATTCAACTTGCTCTAGTGAAGAATAATATGTTATAAGGATATTTTGTTTTAGGATATTTTTTCAGGTCGTCGGGAAAATAAATTATTTTGTTTTTTTTTGAGGCAAATTTTCGAAAATTCAGTCTTAATATTATATGTGGGTTACAAGGTAGTGCCAATACGCGATAAACTTAATTCTTTTCTGGTTCTTTTTAAGGCACTATTTGGTTAATAACGGTATAAATGAATTGAAATTTTGCTAAAACAAATGTTATACAGCTTTGAATCAGGTATATAATTTTTTTTCTGTATGTTTGAATTTTTGCCAAGCACATATATTTTTTATTTTCCAAATTAATGATTTTTAATTGTTTAATTTATTATAGTTAATTAATGAATAGTTTAATTATTAAGTATTACAATTCGCCACGAGATTGAAACGTCAATATTATTAATACGTACTGAATATATATTTTTGGTTAAGTTTCACTTTAAATTGTATTTCTAAATTACAACAATATTACTTTTAAATATTATTTTAATATATAAATTAAGTTAAGTATTACAATTCGCCACGAGATTGAAACGTCAATATTTTTTTACTATCTGTACCTATTATGTGATAAAAGTTTATAGTCTTCGAGATTCCAGCGAAATCACGAGGTAGAATCGAAGAAGACATTCTTTTTTATTGCTCGCCGCGTTTAGGCTAATGATATTCACTTCGAGCTGTATAGTGCTCTGAGATATTTTTTTATTTTGTCTTATGTTTTCATCAATTTGATAATTTTAACATCTACAAGTTTCTACACATAAAATTAAGATATGTCTGATAAAATTAATGCTTTTACTTGAAGTAAAGGAAATAAATACATATTTAGTATGATATACAAGCAAATGATATTATTAAGATTGTGCTAGATTTTTAGTTTCATTTTAATATCATATTATATTTTAAATATCACATTCTTACTCCAGTGGTATATAACAGCTAAATAAAGGCTACATCAATTTTAAAAGAAAAAGTAAGTAAATTTATAAACAAGGGGTAAGTACAGGTATTGTATGATTTGGTACTTCAGTGTATTGTATGGTAGGCAAACCTTGTATTGAGATATTCCGACACTAAATTTTCATCGAGTTTCCGAAATATTATGAATAATATAAATTATAATAGTTGTATTGTGGTGAAGTTCAACAAAATTTTATGTTGCCATAGTAGGATCGAAAATAATTCAAATTTACACCATATTAGTAATAGAATTTACGACTATTAAATTTACAGTCAAAAACGGTTTTTTCAGTTCATGATTAGTTTGTAGTATTAACGACATCGATAATTGTGGGTTCAATCGAACAAAGGAAAGGATATAAGTCAAACATTTAAGACCTGGTAAGTAAAAGCCTTTATTAAAAAGCTACAACTAACTTTTTACAGCTTTTTATATTTAAAGTTTTGTTATTGTAGCAGTTGGGAACATTTCAACAAAGCCTACATTGTGTTGAATATAAACTTTCGAAACTTTTCCACTCTTTCACAACTTTTGTTTCAGTCGGTTTCCGCGCCATCGGCTGTTATCCTATTAGTGATAATTAAATCGAATGGATTCGGCGGTTTTAATTTCATTATCGCGTTAACCCTTTAAGTTTTCAACGTTTTAATCCTACCCGTGTAATTCGGACCATAATTTCGAGGATTGACTTAAGTCGATGGCACATTGATTTTGATTTTGGTCCGGCTATGAATTTGAATTATTTAAATTCTGGTAAATTTGTCCTTTCTAATTTTTAAGGGTTGTAGTTTTTTAGGGCTGTATTATATTTAAATTATGGGTTATTCATGTAAAAAATATACTTTAAAAGGTAAATTTAATGTAAGAATTATATGGTTTAAGTTAAGTATGATTTATTTTTTTTAAGACAAAATAATAATATTATATGCGTATATTTATTTTACAAAAAAATTACATAAAAATACACCTTAATTACTTCTTGATTTTGATTTTGAGTTTTAAATAACATATTGTAATTTAGTAATATCTGATATAACTAAAATATCAAAAATTTCTAACATTTAAAATATTTTATTAATATAACATATGTTTTGATAATACATATACTATTAGAAACCTGAAGTAGTTAGTTTAATTTAAATAACAAAACACACGTAGACCACAATTCTTTTATTTATGTATTCGGAAAGATTCTATGCAATTGTAGTAAATAACATAAATCACTTAATAACAATAATTCAGAGAAGTACCCGTTAAATAAAGACCGTTGCTTGCTTGCGACCGCCTCGCTCTCTTCTCTGTTAACCTTCTATGGGGAAGAGAGCCTTGCTGGATTGCCGGCCTTCTTCACTTAAGACGTTATCTTAAACCTGTGATCGATGATGACGCCCATGTAGGTTGCGCTGTTGGACCATAGCATGCTTTTATTGCAGATAACAAGCGGAGGAGAGGCTGGCGCCCCGATTTAAGTAATTTGATCGCTTTTACAGTCTTTTTCATCTAAGATTACCCTCTTTGTAAAAGAGATTAATAATTATACACTAATATTCAAGGTATAGCCTATGTGCAGTGTTGAGTTACGCCACTCAAGACACTAGAAGATACAGAGTTTCCAATTGTATCAGAAACCGCAGAAAATATTAAAAGAGAAACGCAATGAAATAATTATAAAGTAAAGTTCCGAAGCTGAAGCGCAGCCCTGAATATAAAATTATCACCTCCCTTAGTCAGCCGGTTTAACTTCATTTTAATAAAAACGAGAGGAAAAAATTACGTTGCCAATGTCTAGCGCTGAGCGAGGTTTTTACGTTCAACGGAGTTCCGGATTTTATTTGATTGCTGTGTTACCAGAGAAATGAATAATATATTACTACAAAGTTGTTTGGTTGACTTTGTTAATACTGAGAAACAGTGGTGAATTTAAATTAAGAAAGATAGATTTGTGTGTATTTAAGACAAGGTGTCGTCTAACGAGCTGTGTAAATACGTATACTTATTTAAAAATATTTGTATTAGTGCCTTTTTATTTTTGGTAGATGAAGTTAAAAAAGCATAACGTAACGTAATCGTCGTGGCGCAGAGACACAGTCTGCCTGTAACGGGACGGTTTCTGGGTTAGATTCCCAGTCGGGGAAGATGGATTTTTCTAATTCCATTTTCTTCGCTCTGGTAAACTGGGCAAAGCGCGGCGTTGAGTTCCGCCACTCGTTCCCACGGTCCTTGCAGTTCCCTTTGCCTATCCTGCCATGTGCGGGCTAAAGCGTGAAGCTAAAAAAAAATATGTTTTTCTCTTACGGGGTATATAGGGACTACTCACACGGGTCGTAACCAAGCGTAAGTAGTCTAATGATCTATGTCATAAAGTGGAAGCGGATGATATAGATGAAGTGGTGAGGAATTTACGAGTAAGTCTGCAGGTATTTAATTTTTTTAGCTTCACGCTTTATCCCGCTCAAGGCAGGGTAGGCAGAGGGAACTGCAGGGACCGTGGGAACCTAGTGTTAAGACACTCCGTTGCTTTCTCCGTCCCCGCTTTCCGCCGTTTTCGAGGCATTGCGTGTTGAGTGGCGGAACTCAACGCAGCGCTTTGCCTTGTTTACCAGAGCGAAGAAAATGGAAATAGAAAAATCCATTTTCCCCGACTGGGGATCGAACCCAGAAACCGTCGCGTTACAAGCAGACGTTGTGCATCTGCGCCACGACGGTCCTCAATTCAATGGTATTTAATATGATGGCTTTTTGAAGGGCGTAGCGGATATGAAGTGGAATTTCCAGTGTGTCTAAACTGTTTTGAAGGGTTTTGGGTATGACTCCAGTTGATGATATCACTATTGGAACTATATGGATGGTTTCTGCTCGCTATTGAAGCTTATTATTTATATTGCCAAATCATGGTATTTAGTTCCTTTTTCAGCAATTGTAGTTTGCAAGTTATGGGTGTTAGGTATGGCTCTGTCGATTAGGTAGGCAGTTTTTAGATATTTGTGGTATAAAGTGATATCGGGTTTATTGTAGTGAATTTTTATGTCGGTTATGATGGTTCTATCCCAGTATATTCTATAATTACTATTATGGAATGGTGTCTGGTTTGTGTTTATGACATGGTTTCTTTTTTTCTATAAATCTGAATTTATGAGCGAGATATTGATGTATTATGGCAGCCACTTGGTCATGTCGGTATTTGTAGTCTGTTTGTGCGAGTGATCTACAAGCAGATGTTATGTGATGTGTATGTGTTGAATAGTTTCAGAACTCGAGTGGCAATGTCTACAGGTATCTGACTGAAGGTTTGGTGTACGTATTATATGTTTCTCGTAGTTTTGTGTATTAATTATTTGACCCTGGATTGCCATCATAAATGCTTCTGTCTCCGGGAAAAGGTCATCACGCCGCAGCCAGTCGTTTGACGCAGTTTTGTCGACATATGATTGCTGTAAGTTGTATCGATGCCTTTCGTGTACAGACTTTTGTTGCCAAGAGGCAAATTTTTCTCTTTCATCAGAAATCCGTTCGTTACGCTGTGGTTTCCAAGTACCAGATTAAGTGAGGTTAGATGTCTGTCAGCTAATGTAATTATTTCGTGGAGTGATGATTGTTCCGATCGGTGATAGAAATAGTGTTTAAGAAGTGTGATTTGCCTATTGTGTAAGTTGACTATATCAATAAAACCTTGACCACCTTCGTTTCTAGGTAAAGTCATTCTCTGCACGCAAGATCTAGGATGGTGTTTTCGGTGGGACGTCAAAGAAGTGTTTATGATTCTTTGAACATTAAGGAGATCAGATTGGGTCTCATTTATTATTCCGAAGGAATAAGTTAAGGTCGGTATTGTAAAGCTATTTACTGCCTTAAACAAGTTGCGAGAGTTAAGTTGAGAGCGGAATAAAATGTTAAGGCATGTCTGAATTTAGTTTTAAGATTATTTTTAGTTTTAAAAGCTTTTTGTAATCTATATACATTGTGTTGATATTATTTTTCTTAGAAATAGCATGTTTCATAGTAACTGAGTCTATGATAAGCTGCTCCTTGCAGCCCTGGCTACTTTTACGGCAACCTTTCTGTTCCTCAGCGAGTATGTTACTTTCATTGATGTGTTTGTGTATGAGTTCTGTAATACATCCTGTGAGTATTTTATAAATTGTCTGTAAGCATGTGATGGGTCAGTATTTAGCCGGGTTTTGGTAATCTGTGTCTTTCGGTATCATATAAGTGACTCCTTGTGTGACATAACGTTGTTTAATATTACTTATTGCAAGAGTAATAATTTTATTATTGCAAGAGTATTATTTAATGCAAGAGTAACAATTATGGATGCGGTCACTTCCAGGCGCTTTCCAATTATGGGCTTTCTTAAGTACATCTACGAATACGAATTTTATAGGCGTAATTTTGTCTGTTAGCTCAGATTGAGACTCTAGCAATACAGCATCAGTATTGTGGTGTACTGGATTAGCTCAGATGTTAGACCAGAAACTATGTAATTCGCTGGCTAATGGTAATAGCGAATTTTGTGTGGTCGTGCTTGAGTTTTCTTGTGAATTTGCTACTATGGTCCTATAAAACTGAGTGTCTTAACACTATGTTCCCATGGTCCCTGCAGTTCCCTCTGCCTACCCTGCCATGTGCGGGATAAAGCGTGAAGCGAAAACTGTTTTTCGTTGTTTATAAATTGAGTGTTTTGTTTTTTTCTTAGTGTGCAATTTATATATCTTTGTAATCTACTCGAAGCAGCGCTAAATTTTTGTTTAGGACTGTCAAGAAACTGTTCATTGCTCAAATTTGGATCTTCATGTTGTGAATATGTTCGGTGTGCATTTTTAATTTTTTCTACTAATGCAACAAGTCTATTGCTTCTATTTCCTTTTATATACTCAATCAATCTTGCGATATCTCGCCTTAGACTGGATTTTCTTTTGTAGTCTCCTCTGTCAGACTGTCTGGCTACGAGCTCTTTTGTCTGGCTACGAGCAAAAGTATCGTCTCTAAGTCGCGGCTGTAAATGCTGCATAATATATTATGGTGTGTGTCGTTTCAAAGCTTTGTTCGAGTGAGATGTTATGTGGTAATATTTCAGTGTCTATAAAATCAACAATTTGCGTTAGTTTACGGGATGTTTTTTGTCTTGGTATGTGAGGTTGAGTTATGGGATCAGTGTTCCGAAATCTATCTATAATGGTTTCAAATAATTCCTTGGCTTTTTTTCGTGCAAATTTAATGTGTAGGTTTGTTGGGTTTCTGTGCAAGTGTGTATAAATGTACTGTTAGAAATAGGTGATCGAGTATTATTTATTTCTACTTGTGAGAGTATACAATTTTCTTGTTTGTTTTCAGGCTCAGGTAGGTATTGTAAATTGTGTTAATGTAAATGGTGAATTTATTTCTCGCGTATTACGTTTTATTCTAAGGTCATTTTCTACTTCTTCGCGTATTTCTTGAAGTCTTTTATCGCTGATCATTTTATTATTCAGTATTACTCGGAGCTGATCTGATATTCTCTGTTCACTTACAACTGATAATTCTTAATGTTCTGCTATAACTGCATGATGTAGAGATCGACGGTACGCTATTCTGTTTTGCTCTAGTTCTATAAGAGTGTAGTAATTTCTAATAATTGATTGATCTCTTTATCGATGTTGATGAATAATTGCGTGGTCGAGTTGGTCTGTATTTGTGTTCAATCTAAGCTAATTGTTATTTGTAGATAGGCCCTAACTTGTTCCTTGATGTGATCTAATATTTCCTGGGGGAGTAATTAATTTCGAACTATGGCTCTACATTGATCTCGTAATCTCTGTTTAGAAGCTTGAATTTGTGGATATTTTTGTGAGAACTCATGATATAGATGATCTAAGTATTATTATTATTATTATGTTTCTCTTTATAATTCTCGGGTTCAAACGAACCCGGTCCTTTGGAAGGCTTGTGTGGGGGAAATAAAAGATTTTACTGTGACGCATCACCTGGGATCCATCTCTGAGTAACCATAGGCTGTTTCCCAATTGCCTAGAGACAGTCACCGGATAATGCGTAGGAAATATGGAAAATAAGAAAAACTATATCGTCATTATGCAATGGAGTTTGGATGGACTGAGTACTTGGCTACTGAATGAAACTAACGGACATCCGCCTTTTCAACAGTCTCTAATTGAAAGGTCAACGGACGGTGACTAGCCTCCCACTAGATGGGCCCCCACAAAGCGGCGTAGTGCCTCAGGCGCAACATCGGTGTGGTTGGCTAAGAGTGTCGAGAGGTGTGCACCGGTTTCAGCATCACGAGAAGCTCGTGAGCGGGATTCTCCGTTATTACGCAGATTGAGCACTTCCACCTTTTCGAGCATACAGCTCTTGCGCTCCACTCTGCCGGCCAGTGAAGGCAAGCCAGAGGTGGGGCATAGATTACAATTCCCTTCTGGATGTCTCAGGTCCGTGGGGTCGCTACTCCCCAATAGCTCGCCACAAGCTGCCCTGCGGGTTTATTAATACAATTATTATTATAGATATTAGAGACATGAGCAAATATAATTTTTATAGATTTACTGAGAGTAGATTTTTTAAAAATAGTTTGATATATTGTTGATATATAATTACTACGTATGTTTTTTACTACAAGGTGTTACTACTTATATCCTTTACGTGATATACTTACAATGATATTATATTTAAATTTTGTTTAATTATAGTAAAATTATTACTCTTGCAATAAGTAATATTAAACAATGCACGTCTAATTTCATCTCAGCGTTCTGCAGTAGTTCAAAAGTGCCAGAAATTTCATTATAGCGTTCACCGCGTGGAGGCTTTCAAAGCCCAAAGCCGAAATAATATAAAGCTTATTCTAACGATGGTCCGTCTGTATTCGTCGATGTTATGTAAAATTTTTAATGACGGCGTCTAAAGTACTAAAGTAAGTTGTATTTAAGTATAGAATTTAAAGTATTTATATTATATAAAAAGTGCATGCAAATGTATGCACACGAATGCATAATAGAAGCCCAATATATATGCATTTTAATTGTTTTAGTACTTCAGGAGTCACAATTTGTTACAATTATAGAATAATATTATATAACATATATGTTCATATATATGGCTGGTGACTTTTTCTCAATTTGTAATTATAAGAAATTTTGTGTAAAAGATGTAAGTTGTTGTAAGTAATTTGGTGTAAATGAAGAGTTTATGTTTATGCTTAAGATCTAGCCTAAACAATTATTGACATTAACTTTTAATATACCCACATAATGTGAACGCTGCAGGTTTCGTACCCGGTTCTCTTGGAAAACGGTCAAGCGCTCTGACTATTATGCCGTATGTTCTTCATCACACTGTCAAAATTCTTATATGCTTTGTACAATTTATAACGCTCTCTAAATTTAATATAATTGGCTAGTAAAATATTTTGTTAAAATATTTAACTAAGGATGAGGCCTGCATAGCATAGTTAGACAGGATCGGACTGTAGATTCAACCTTCCATTTATAAAATGTATTCTGTTATGCTTATCTCTTTATCTATTCTGTTACTACAATTGTACTCTAAATATTTTTTTTTCATATAAGAATTTATTGTTCTTTTCTTTCCTTAAGTTATGAAGAACAGAATGCACAAACACAAAATGGAAAATAACGTGCTTAGGTGGTTTGGAAATGTCGACAGAATAAGTGACGATAGAATGTTAGAAAGGAGAGGAAAGATCGATTTCGGTTGACCTTTGAAAACATAAGATGCCACAAGAAGTTCACGTATCAACATGAGCTACCCCTGGTATGTATGAAATTCACGACAGTGGACAAGGTGAAAGAGGAATGTAACATTTGGCGCTCCTTTTTCTCTGGCTTCTCCGGGCTGGCTAGGTATAAAACTTGATTCTAAACAAATATAAACAATTATATATACATTATACAACTACACTTTTTTCTTATCAATGATATAATTTTAGTAACAATTTTTTGTGAAATTATGCAATGAATAACTTCATTGCATAATTTCACAAAAAATTGTTACTAAAATTATATCATTGATAAGAAAAAAGTGTAGTTGTGTACTTTCCGAAGTCCATATTTGGCTGTAGCCCAAAAAATTAATTGGAGACAAGAGGCCGATGTTTCAGCGCGAGTACCAGTTGTAATTAGAGCAATCGGCCTGAGTCACGTCTAGCCGAGTGTCGCTAAGTGTGCTTCAGACTCCAAGCTCTATTGTTGTGCAGACAGTTAGGACTTTAGTACATCGGTTATGCTTGTATAAATTAAATATATGTTAATAAAATAATCTTATATACACATATGGAAAATTGATTACATACAATGATATGTGATTTAAAAGTTTATAATGTATTTTTTATGAAACATTTTCAAGAAATTTCTTCTAGTGATTTTATCGAATTTAAACGTCAGGCGTAAAATTTTTTATCATTGTTTTATTCATATATATAAACTTTAAGAAATAGAGAAATATAAGTTTTAAAAAGATCGATTAAAGTTATATGAATATGATATTACTATATCTATATATTAACAAAAAGTTCGATATAATTTTGGCAAAAAGTCACATTTGGCTTTTAACCAAAAAATTAATTGGTGACTTGCAATGTAAGTGCGCAGCTAATAGCAGAACATTCATGTGTAATTAGAGCAATCAGTTGAAATCACGTACAGTCAATCAAAAGCACTGGTTAAGTGACGTCAAAGCAATTGCCCTATGTACGAGTATATCTCATGTAAGGTAGCTTATAAATTTTCTGCACTTGGAAAGCTAACAAGGGAAAAGATTGTGTTTTTTATCGTTCAAAGAGCATCGTCATGCAGTGGCGATTAATTTTAAAAGTAAATAGATGAATAAGATTTTGGATTCTCTCTCGAAACAATTATTTTAATTTTTCTTCTAGGATGAGACAACGATGGAAGAACACTTTGCATAAATTTAAGCTTGCATGCATACACATATCGTTTAAAACCACATGAAGACATATTTAGTATATTTTCTAGAGCTTGTCTTGATCAATGATTTGCTTATCATGTGTGGAAGGAAAAGCAGTTAATAAAAGATTTTTGCGTTTACATTGTTTATATTCTAATGGAAATACAATTTAATTACAACCTATATGATTACACATTTCAAAAACATATTATATATTTCAAAAAAACACACACACACACTTCAAATTGAAAAAAAATCTGAGTTACATTAATAAAATAGGAACTTTCTTTTATATAGCTATGCAGTGAAATAAATAGACCAATAAATACTTAACCCCGCTTAAGATATTTATATAACTTTTCATATACTCAAAAAGTATATGAAAGTATACGTCGAAACGAATCAAACATATTTTTAAACATTTTCACACGATTGGGTGGAAGTAAAATATCTAGAACTCCCCTTTCGTAGTGTCTTATAGGAACAACTTCAACTGGTTCATCTGTTTCTGGTTCGACGTTCCTAGGTGTGGTAGTTTCGATTTTTATCTCCGTAGTGTTTGAAGGTTTCTGTGAAGATGTTGCTTGAACATTTTTTAGATTAAATTCACTGAATTCAGGATGTACGTTATTGATTGGCGTGTCGGTTTCATCACTTATTGAGGAATCGGGTTGTTTACCTAAAACGTTAGTATATATATCTTGAAAGTTGATTGAGGATGGCACGTATGCGTTTGTGTAGGGCTGGTCATCTTCAGTTGATTGGGCTTCACACTGTATCTGAAATGAATTTTTTATTTATAAAACTACTAGGTGAAATCATGTTAATAATATAAATCAAATATAAATTTTATATAAAAAAAGAATTTTCGCTTCTTTCATTTTGAATTTTCGATTTTGTTTTTGAATGCTTAGGCTAAGCATTCAAAAACAAAATCGAAAAATTGCCGGATTTTGTTTTATGAAAGCGGGGAAATAAAAGTGATTTATGGCTCCGAGTGGGCGTCGAACCCTGAACCCTCGCGTTTATAAGCAGATGGCAGCCTCATTAAAACGGATTTTATTAAGTTTTAATTAATTCACTTTATGTGAATTACACATATTTCATATATTCTTAGACTGATCTCACAATGTCTGTTTAACACAAAAAACGTATACATAAACAATCAATAAAATAGAAACAAAAATAAATCTAATCACTACAAAATAATTTAAAATAAAATCTTCTTATTTATTCACTCCGAAGTCGTACTGTAAACACACTCGAGCTACTCCCGTGTCACAATAGCCGTGGGTTAGAACCTATTTTCTCACATATTTAAAATTAATTAATAATTATACACTTTCTAGCCTTGTAACCTTTATTAACCTTAACCTTTAAAACGTAAGCAAGAAAATACACAAAATGACGCTAACTGAGCAATATAAATAATTATAAATTATACTTACTAAATTGTAAGTGTACAACACAACTATAATATTCGTTATAGATCCCATATTAACGTCTTATTCTTTTAACAATCTCTGTGACAATAAAAATTATAGACATTGTTCCTCCACTCGCCTCTTACTGTGAGAAACTTTTTGTTTTAAATATTATTACAATAGTGTTTATTGAGTTTGAAAAGAAAACCGCATTGTCTACTCTGTGAATGGATTTATTATGAATGAACTGTGAACTAAATATTGTAATGTTAGATGACTAACATTGATCTTCTGTTATAAGTACATTCTAATTAAATAATAAATATTGATCGTAATTAAATGTTCTTTCTTAACAATAATTATACATTTTACTGTGTGTGTATACATGTTACTGTCTATACTTTTTTTTGAATTTTTTGGGAAAGGTGAAGGAGCGTTCAGATGTGTTGGTAAATGATCATTTTTTTTCACGAGCCCGCGTAACGCCAGTTGTGTTAAAAGTGTGTTATTGGCGTCTAAGACGGAGGTAGCCAAGCTTTTTGAAGAAATTTATGTCATATCGACCTAAAAACACTACCACTGGGGTAACAAGATCCTACAGAACAGCACAGTACTGGATTGCGAAGCGTCCAATTTTCCCATTATTTTGAGTAAGTTTTCTGTTCGGCTAGATAAAGTTAAACGTTTCACTTATATAATTTGACCACGTTAACTTTAAACATTTTGATTATTACGATATTTACTTCTTATTTTATTGCATTCTCTGTGTTCCACAATCGTACATATCGCATCATCCGTATCGTCATCCGGATAGCAATGAATACTACAAGTTCTCAACATGACATTGATATGAGTATGAATAGCATTGAACCCTAGGGTACTCCAGCATTTGACTTGATCTCTTGATTCTGAGTTGTCATCAATCAAAAGCGATGTTACTACATATTATAAGATTATAAGCATTTATTTCAAATGACGTTGCACACAAAATTTTAATGGAATTTAGATTACATTTGATAGAGGCGTGCCGCCTGAATAGTTAACGCCGTCGTTGTAAACGTGTATTGTTAAATTTAACTCGTACATTACATTGAGTGAACATGATTTATTGGCTTTAGTTATATCCATATGTAGGTGTACAACTCGATTGCTGTATATTGTTTTGTTGACAATTAAATTTATAATATAATTTCATTTAAACTTTATTTAAATCAAATATTTAATAAATTATGAAAATTTTCTTCTAACTATATCATTTATTTCAAATTATGTACAGTTTCTTATGACATAAACATTCCAAGTCCCCGAGGTATCTCGAACCGCCGCCGCGTCGTTACAGTATGGCACATCGAATATTAGTTAACGATTAACTTAATGTAATATAGACTGTTGTGTTTCTCAATAAATTTACTATGCACAACGTACATGTTTTTCCATTTCAACTAATGAAAAATCTTTATTTAATAATTCGTCAATAAAAACATATATGCCTTTCAAAGGCCGTATGTAAATTAATAAAACATACACTATATATTTCTTTTATAGTGAAAGTGAATATAAGGCTTTATCCTGGGAATTGAACTGAGGTCCCGTGAGTGAAGCACTTTATTTTACACAAAGCGATGAATATACGGGGTTAAAATCGTATTTGCCCCTAAATAAAAGGAAGCGAGACAACCGTACAGCGAGCTCCGATATGAAATGCCTGTTTCCATTACGACGTACGAGATGTGGATTATTATATAATGTTCCAGAAGTTTTTTATTGAATTTAAAATAATGAAAATATAAACTTTTTTCAAGAAACTTACGTTTTTACTTTGATATGCAGAATTTAAATGAATAATGTAATATTTATTTATTTAAAACTTTATGAAGTGACGGAAGTGAATATCTAAATAAAATATGTATTTCTCACAAATCATTAATTATTTATTATTTATTTATTTATTTATTATCATATTACAATCTGGTACATTACTATGGGTATACAGAACATCATAAAAACCTGAACTGGTTTGTGTTGATGTTACATTAAATTAAATAAAATGCATTAAACTAAATAAAAATTATGTTACATTAAATAAAATAAATTAAATTACATGGTTACTTAATGTTTGTAAAGAAATGGTTTAATAAAAAATATTTGGTTTGTTTATTAAGAAGGCGTTGTGACACTGCGCATAGCTTTCGACTGGAAATACGATGGGTGTAGGCTTCCTCACTTGGATAACAAACACTTGACTTAGGTTTTTGCCACCAAATATACAATTTAAAACATTTACGTTAGAGTCAAGACAGAGTCTACCACGTTAGATTCGGAATCCAGCATGAATCTGAAAATAAGAGAATAATATAGAGGAGGTTGCATTTAAAGTAGTTTAATAATGGAGCCGCATCCCCCAGTTCGCCAGTAAGGATGCTTATGATGCGGTGTAGCAGTTTATTTAATTTCCTCAAAGGCATTACGTGGAAAAAGCATGTTTTCAAGTACAGCGCACGGAACATTCTTCTAGCCTTTTATCTAGAAAATATATTTAGATTTCTGAATGCAACACGTTTTTTAATATTGTACCTTGTATTCGCAATTTCGACACTTTTCGGCTTTTCATAGTTGAAAGTAACAACGAAATGAGAAACTTTGGCACTCATAATCAAGGCCTGAATGTGCTTAAATTTTTGGTTTTCATTAATACTCTTTTATCTGTTCCGAGATTGCGGTTGGCAATAACATTTTACGCTTTATAAATGATTTTCATAATATTCTGTTATTTTTACTTGCATTTTAATTTGTGAAACTCGTCAATGTTTATGTTATATAGATAATATATAGTCTGACTGTAAACTCGGCATATGTGGGTTTGATTTTCAATTAGAGGCATGAATTATTGCCATATCTTTACTTTTGTAAATGTAAATCACAGTACGTCTTAACATTAACTTCTCTCCGCTAACTCTGCTTTGTACGAGTAACAGCGTGAAGACGAAAAAAGCCAGTATAATGTTATATAGTTTTTTTACACAAAATATTTCAGTTTTTCGATACCGGGTATTCTACAGCTTCATCATAGTTGCAGTTATAGTCAAACTCCCGGTTGGGTCAACATAATCGTAGACACCTTTGTTCTGAAGCTCCGATTCACCGACAATGCGGCAATGCATCAAGTTGATAGCTCACGGCTAATCCCCGTATATATAGTGTTTGGGCATAATGGCCCTGGTAGCTAATCAATCAAGGCTTTGACTAAGATCTAGGTTCTAGCCGTTAAATGTTTATTTATGAGTTTAGTGGTCATTTATCATAAGTCATAAATATTATAGACAAGTTTTTGATAATTTCATAATTTCTTTAGATAAATAGTTAAAAGCTAATTTTGATGCAGTATTTTAGTATAGTTTAGTCTTACAGCTATTATTCGAGAAATTTAGAGCGAAATGATTAATTTTGTACTTTATAAAACACAATAAAAACTAAATGTGCAGTAGGTATGCTATATATGTATATATATACATACATTTTATGTGTGTATGTATAAGTCCAATAAAAATTAATTAAAGATTTCATACCAATGATATAAAAATAATATATCTCTAATTTAATTTAACTCTTTAATATGTAAATTGTGTAGTAAATGCTGGCGAAGCCTAAAGCACTATGCTTTGATTTAAGTCAAATAAGGATTTATTTTGACGGAGTTTGGTAAATTCAGATTATAGACAGATTTCTTGTCGAAATTCGTATATTTGATTGGCGAAGTGGCTAAGTAGAAATTGAGCTCATAATTCTTAGTTATAAGCCCAAGATACTATTACTATATAGATATTTATTAATTCCAAGTACAAATATGTAGAATTCTACAAGCTAGCAAGGTAACATATTATTAGTCCCAAATGTGTATTGTTAGTACAAAAAGTAAATATATCGTTTACTTTTTATTTTCGAAATCGTCCCTACTTGTTATTTGAACCCATAACAAAAGCATTCAATCGGGCGCATCTTCATAATACCTCTATTAATGTCACTTTCTTTCAAATTCCAAATAATTCAGTGTAAATAAGAAAAAGAAATTTTAATTAATTTTAAAATGTTGTTAATTCTTAAATTAATTTAATTTATTTAGATTTTTAAAAAAATCTCCCCTAAATACTGGTACATTCAGAAAGTTTTAAACAGATCAGCAATGCAATGTATCAGTAGAATCGCGCACGGCTAATCTCGATATATGTGTGTGCTTGAGTGTAATTACCGTGGTAGAGAATCAATCTATTTGATTAGGATTTAGGATTCATTGGCCCAATTCAATTTTGAAATTAACGGTATTTTTAACGAGGTCTTCCTGGCAGGTTATGGGTTCAAATTTCTCTAGTAAAAAATATTTATTTTTGATTTCTTCTTTGAGTACAAAGCGCAGCGTTGAGTTTAACTTAACAAGTGATATTGAAATTGGAGAGACCACGGAGAATTAAGTGTCTTAACACTATATTCTCTGTTTATTTTTTTATATTATAAATGGTAAATAATCATAGTATTTTATTGACAAAGTGTCAGTAAATAATACATCGACCGACATCTACCATAGCCATAATAAAAAAATCGTCTCGGTTATTTCGTATCAAGGTTAACTATTTTTCATAGCAAACATATTGTAAATACGAATATTATTAAAGCTAAATAATAATTAAAACTTAAATCATAAACATCGAGAAAACTATTGAACATTTTCACAAATTCTTTTATTTTACAATTTTATTACAAATTAAATCGGCGTACAAAGTTGCAAGTACATTCCAACTTAAATAAATTTAATAATAATTAATGAAGTATATTTAAATAAAATATACATTTGTTTACATTTTTATATGTACGACGGACCCTTTTAGCAGATGTTTTAATCGTTAATTACCGTTGAAGCAATTAACGCTTTCACAGTATTCGTTAAAAAGAAGAGTCGCCTTCTCGCGGTTCTAGACTTTTGAACGGTACTATGCAATACTGGAGTAAATATGTTTTAGGATACTGGTGCTGGAAGAAATATATAAACCATATATTGAACTTAGTCTGTTAATACTTTATTTAAGCTTCTATTCTCCGCTTTTAAGGCAGAATGGCATAGTAGTTTTAATTTTTTTTCGTCTAAAAGGGTAATCGAACCTTTTAATATAGTGTTCGCAGTCAAACTTTACTGTACTGCACCACAATAATCTCCCTCCTAAGTAGATTATAAAATATATTTTATTAACAAAAAAATAAATTGTGTTAAGCATATAAGAATTTCCCGGTTTCACGTGGTGTGGTGAAGAATATATGGCTCTAGTGGTTAGAGCGCTTGCACGGCTTGCAAGAGGCATGGGCTGAAATCCCGCTGCGCTGACGACATTATATTTTAATTAATAAAGAAATAAAATAAAGATATCTATCTACAAATATCTCGTTTAAAGCAGTCCGCGAGTGCGAGGGAGGGCGGCAACATCTTGTACTAATTGGTCTACGGCGCGAAGATGTTCCGCGATTTATGGCTTTACTCACCTACACATATATTGTGAACTCTACATTAAATATGAAAAACTTTGTTATTATGAACTTTGTAATCATTTCTATGGAAAGTTGGTTAACCGTTTTGCTTAAAACAGCATCGTGGTTCCACGTATATATTTTTAAATTAATACAACAATGGTAGTTTGTTCGATGGAAACTTAGGCCATTCAGCACTTCCTTTCATCTCATAAAGTTTTGACGTTGTTTTCTGTTTGAATTTAAATGTATTTTTTTTGTCTTGACACGTACCTCTATCTTTTGAACATAATAGGTGAAAGAAGAAGTAAACGCGAGTACTCATATTTGACCGGCCATCAAAGGTTAACAATTTTTCCCTAACAATTTTATGATTGTAGGCTATTTTCTAGAATATATCTATATAAATTTCACTTGAGGATATTTTTGTCTATTTGTAGTGTTAGTTCTAACTTATTGTCAAGTTTCATAACTCTAGGTCAATGGTAAGGTCCAGGTTATATTATGTTTAAAAGCGTATCGTTTTTAATGATTAGATCGACTTTATGAACTTGAATTTTTAAGCTCTTAGAAACATTAATTTTGAATTTTTGATACTTGAGGAATTTATGTTAACAAACAGTATATGTAGATTGAATATTATGCAAATTAACATATGTTATGTCTAAAATAATCTTATATAGTAAATATATATACGACATTGTAATCTTGTGCTCCGGGGAATGCATTACCGGCGGTGGTGCTTATGCCAGATATACGACCCTTAATTTACTTTGAGACACCTCCACTTTAGATTGTGAAAATGATTACGATGTGAAGAATTTAAGAAATAATAAGATATATAAATAATTTAAAAAATAATAAACTCTCTAAAGACATTGCTACTAATAACTTCTAGAGTTAATGACCATAGCGTCTGCTTATAAACTCCATGGTTTGTGGGTTCGATTCCTCGTTTTGACTGGATGAGAATGAATTAAACATTGGTTCTAAATTCAATTTGGACATATATAAAATAATTATACCGTACCCCAGCGAAACAAAATTTAACGTTTGACCTTGCAATATCTCGAATATAAGTGGACGTTTCTTTATAGTTTAATAGATTTTATTCGCTTTACCTTGTATATGATAGATAAAACATGTGAAAGAAATTATGATTGTCCATATATCTATATAGAAAACATATTTTGAACGTTTATTTACATAAGACGTGAAGCTGCATTCAACAGTAATAAATGTAAATTTTATTTATTTTCCCTTTTTCTAATAAACTTATGATTGGAGCTAGTGCAATCGCCAACTTTGCCTTATTATACCATCGCACGATGTTGGAATTTCTCAAGCTTGGCGCTGTTACTAATATGGACATGAATAGCTTTTTACAAGAGGTTTTTGGTAGAGAATTTTTTTGCAATGAACAGTGGATTAACTGTCATTTTTCAGATCATACTTATATTTAAATTATAGAACTAAGGCATTTTTACTTAGGTTATATATTATTTTCTTTTTGTATTATCGAGCTTAATTTACTTTATTTACTTTTATAAATAAAATAATTAATGTTCGCGGATAAAGCAAATAATTGAAAGTCCTCTACTAAAGTACCTATATCAATATATCAGCAATCTAATATGTATGTGAATTAACAAGTTGTAATTAAATTGAAACATAAAAAATCTTTCTCTTATTTTGTTACACTCACGTGAGATACCCAAGGTTTGCCAAATTTCAGTCTCTTACTCAGTAAGAGATCAGATTTATATACTTTGATAAATAAGTAAATAGCAGATTTAATTGATTTGGACGGAAAGAATTTTATTTTTAGAACATTAGATTTTTTCTACCTATTAAACTTTGTCGAATGAAGCAGGTAGCTGAAAAAAAGTTATGATATATGTTATATTTTTTTTTAAGTTCACATTTTATCCCGCACATGGCAGAGGGAACTGCAGGAACCGTGGGAACCTAGGTTAAGACTCTCCGTTGCTTAGTTCCTTTTTCTCCGTCCCTGCTTTCCGCCTTTTTCAAGGCATTGCGTGTGTCGCTTTGCCTAGTTTCCAGAGCGAAGAAAATGGAAATAGAAAAGTCCATATTCCCCCAGTAGGAATCGAATCCATAAACCGTCGCGTAGACGCTACGCCTCTGCGCCACGATGGTCCTATACATATACGTGTTATATTTAAGATTAACCAAAAAAACATAATAAATCATGTCTCTGATATTCTTTCAAGCCAAAGTTTGCCTGTTGGCTTCTACTCGAGTCGCGTATGAAGGCAAAATTAGACTTTTTAAAGTTGCCGGCAACTTCGATTTTACCTTCGTCCGACGTTATTTCGCGGCCTCAGGTGGGCTATATGTTTATTACACTTTTTATAACGAACAACGAACTTTTACCTAATTTATATGTATAAGAGTACATTTATATTTTTAAGATGTACAAAAATGTATAGGGCGCTTAGGGATTATGTGGTCAGGGTAAGAATAATAGGTTTTTTTTTAAGCTTTTCTGTTCCCTGTAGTAGTACCTACTAAAAGAGAACCAAGTATAATATCAAGGACCTTCGTATACGACCGCTACTAATTGTATGCCTTTTTATAAATTATGTTATATACAATTATTCTCCCCATTAAAATTCTACGGCAACAAATGACTATATATGTATATACATATATAAATGTATGTATATATATATATATATATATATATATATATATATATATATATATATATATATATATATATATATATATATATATATATGTATATACATATATAAATGTATGTATATATAATAGTATATACATATAGTGATTATTATTAAAGCTTTCAAATGAAATCAGATATTTATGATATTCATAGTGCTTTATTCATTGATTCTGATGTTTCAGTTAATTGTAATCTTATTACATTATGTATGGCATTGCTTGTTGCATTTAAATTTTACACGTAAGAGATTATTTATGAACTTTATCGGTAATAATATAATATGTACTTTATTATCGATTAGGGAACGCTGATAATCCTGAACATTTATTACGCGTCCGTGTAAAAATATATGCCAACTGAAAACAACTGCAACGTTTATAACTTCCTATCGTGTGTAATTTCGTTGAAAAATGGCACTTTGTTTGCAAATTCTGAATGATTTTTATTTAAAAGTTATAAAAATAAAGATATAAAAAAGATAAAAGTTATTTATCTATATGTATATATATTTATGTGACAGTTCATACTTACACAACGTCATAATTTGAATGTTAAATGTATGAATATAAATGTAGTATGAATATAGTGAATGGGTGTAAGATGGATTTTGATCTAGATTTGACTACAAAGAATACATATGACGTATATATATGTTGGATGAAACTAATGTCATAAAATTTAAAATGAGTAGCGTAGATTTCAGCTAAATACTTCTAGCATAGGTACTTGAAATTCAAATGGAGACTGATTTTTTTATATTGAGCACTTTATATCCACACTAAAAATCAAAATGATTCCTTTCCTTAAGTAAAAATTGAATCCACAACTATCACACAAACCACTGCGCCACGACGGCTTCAAATTATAAACAATATGACAACTATTTAATTTATTATTAAAAATTGTCCATATTGATTAAATCGATAGTTGTAGCTAGTCAATTCCAGCTAAAGTCGCAAGTAATCAGACTTGCAGAATGATGAACGACAACAAACCGTTGGAATGATATCGGAATGCTACAAGCGCTGTTGGATGCCCTAAATATCTCCGACGCGACATACCAATGCCTGTGGCTGCTTCTGACTGACAGATATTTGATAGGCTATTCATTGTTGATGTTTAGGTGCCCGTTTATCTAAGAATATGTTGTATATGTATAGCCAAATAACATATAAAATATAATATACATAGTAAATAATGTAATGTCGTCGTAATAATTTAATACTTAACATACAGTTTATATTATATATATATATATATATATATATATATATATATATATATATATATATATATATATATATATATATATATATATATATATATATATATATATATATATATATATATATATATATATATATATATATATATATATATATATATATATATATATATATTCATTCTTCTTATACCTCGGTGTAAATTTTAAACTCAAGTATTACAGATGGAGTAAAAATATATAGTAATATTTTTTATGAAATATAAACTATAATAAAACAAAATGGTATCTTTCTGGGCAAAATCAACGTTATTGTTATTATATTTTATTGTATCGTTCATATAAATATTATAGGTCATGTAATTCATACACAATGTATGGAAAATAATAGTGATTATAATATTTTTAGGTATCTTGGAAATTATTGACACCAAGTCAATGTGTAGTGCAAAATGTCATATTCTTCTTCCGTTATTCCTAGCCTCCTAGTTGTTGGTTAGACCAGAAACACCCTAACTGACAACCTCGCCGTAAGAGGCTGAAGATCAATCGAAGTATAATAAAATACTAAACAACGCCACGTAAGGTTTGTAGGAAAGTGATTTTCAGTAATAAGAAACAAGAAACGAAAATATTAAAAAGTCACACAAAAGTGAACTGCCCCAAGAAGCAACACAAAGCATATATGACTTAAGTAGGTATTATGTACTATACATTCTACATATATATTTAGTAGAATAGTATACAATAACGGAATCCCGCAAATCTCCCGGACATGGCTAAGTCGGGCAGGTGTAGCAACTAATTATCTAGTTTGACTAATGAACTGCCTAATAACATTGGATCTGTGGTTTATTCATGAAATATACATATATACTTACATACATATGTCTAGAATAATTGTGACATTCCGTCCTATCGTATAGTTTGGGAATGACATTAAAGGAAAATAGCATGTGGCACAATTTACCATATTATATAAAAATAAAATGTAAAAAATATGTTTGTGGCTATTGAAAATGCTAATACTTACTTAATGTAAATACGAAAAAGTCCCGCTGCTAAATTTTAGATTTTGATATATTTTGATATGGAAGCATAGAAGTTGTGAAAGAACATAGGCTACTTTTTAAATTCGATCTCGGAATAATATGGGTGCGATATAAATTGTACTTATATATATATATATATATATATATATATATATATATATATATATATATATATATATATATATATATATATATATATATATATATATATATATATATATATATATATATATATTATATATATATATATATATATATATATATATATATATATATATATATATATATATATATATATATATATATATATATATATATATATATATATATATATATATATATATATATATATATATATATATATATATATATAAGTACAATTTATATCGCACCCATATTATTCCGAGATCGAATTTAAAAAGTAGCCTATGTTCTTTCACAACTTCTATGCTTCCATATCAAAATATATCAAAATCTAAAATTTAGCAGCGGGACTTTTTCGTATTTACATTAAGTAAGTATTAGCATTTTCAATAGCCACAAACATATTTTTTACATTTTATTTTTATATAATATGGTAAATTGTGCCACATGCTATTTTCCTTTAATGTCATTCCCAAACTATACGATAGGACGGAATGTCACAATTATTCTAGACATATGTATGTAAGTATATATGTATATTTCATGAATAAACCACAGATCCAATGTTATTAGGCAGTTCATTAGTCAAACTAGATAATTAGTTGCTACACCTGCCCGACTTAGCCATGTCCGGGAGATTTGCGGGATTCCGTTATTGTATACTATTCTACTAAATATATATGTAGAATGTATAGTACATAATACCTACTTAAGTCATATATGCTTTGTGTTGCTTCTTGGGGCAGTTCACTTTTGTGTGACTTTTTAATATTTTCGTTTCTTGTTTCTTATTACTGAAAATCACTTTCCTACAAACCTTACGTGGCGTTGTTTAGTATTTTATTATACTTCGATTGATCTTCTGCTTCTTACGGCGAGGTTGTCAGTTAGGGTGTTTCTGGTCTAACCACAACTAGGAGGCTAGGAATGACGGAAGCAGAATATGACATTTTGCACTACACATTGACTTGGTGTCAATAATTTCCAAGATACCTAAAAATATTATAATCACTATTATTTTCCATACATTGTGTATGAATTACATGACCTATAATATTTATATGAACGATACAATAAAATATAATAACAATAACGTTGATTTTGCCCACAAAGATACCATTTGGTTTTATTATACTTTATATTTCATAAAAAATATTACTATATATTTTTACTCCATCTGTAATACTTGAGTTTAAAATTTACACCGAGGTATAAGAAGAATGAATATATATATATATATATATATATATATATATATATATATATATATATATATATATATATATATATATATATATATATATATATATATATATATATATATATATATATATATATATATATATATATATATATATATATATATATATATATATATATATATATAATATAAACTGTATGTTAAGTATTAAATTATTACGACGACATTACATTATTTACTATGTATATTATATTTTATATGTTATTTGGCTATACATATACAACATATTCTTAGATAAACGGGCACCTAAACATCAACAATGAATAGCCTATCAAATATCTGTCAGTCAGAAGCAGCCACAGGCATTGGTATGTCGCGTCGGAGATATTTAGGGCATCCAACAGCGCTTGTAGCATTCCGATATCATTCCAACGGTTTGTTGTCGTTCATCATTCTGCAAGTCTGATTACTTGCGACTTTAGCTGGAATTGACTAGCTACAACTATCGATTTAATCAATATGGACAATTTTTAATAATAAATTAAATAGTTGTCATATTGTTTATAATTTGAAGCCGTCGTGGCGCAGTGGTTTGTGTGATAGTTGTGGATTCAATTTTTACTTAAGGAAAGGAATCATTTTGATTTTTAGTGTGGATATAAAGTGCTCAATATAAAAAATCAGTCTCCATTTGAATTTCAAGTACCTATGCTAGAAGTATTTAGCTGAAATCTACGCTACTCATTTTAAATTTTATGACATTAGTTTCATCCAACATATATATACGTCATATGTATTCTTTGTAGTCAAATCTAGATCAAAATCCATCTTACACCCATTCACTATATTCATACTACATTTATATTCATACATTTAACATTCAAATTATGACGTTGTGTAAGTATGAACTGTCACATAAATATATATACATATAGATAAATAACTTTTATCTTTTTTATATCTTTATTTTTATAACTTTTAAATAAAAATCATTCAGAATTTGCAAACAAAGTGCCATTTTTCAACGAAATTACACACGATAGGAAGTTATAAACGTTGCAGTTGTTTTCAGTTGGCATATATTTTTACACGGACGCGTAATAAATGTTCAGGATTATCAGCGTTCCCTAATCGATAATAAAGTACATATTATATTATTACCGATAAAGTTCATAAATAATCTCTTACGTGTAAAATTTAAATGCAACAAGCAATGCCATACATAATGTAATAAGATTAAAATTAACTGAAACATCAGAATCAATGAATAAAACACTATGAATATTATAAATATCTGATTTCATTTGAAAGCTTTAATAATAATCACTATATGTATATACTATTATATATACATATATTTATATATATATATTTATATATATATATATATATATATATATATATATATATATATATATATATATATATATATATATATATATATATATATATATATATATATATATATATATATATATATATATATATATATATATATATATATATATATATATATATATATATATATATATATATATATATATATATATATATATATATATATATATATATATATATATATATATATATATATATATATATATATATATATATATATATATATATATACATATATAGTCATTTGTTGCCGTAGAATTTTAATGGGGAGAATAATTGTATATAACATAATTTATAAAAAGGCATACAATTAGTAGCGGTCGTATACGAAGGTCCTTGATATTATACTTGGTTCTCTTTTAGTAGGTACTACTACAGGGAACAGAAAAGTACATTCCGTCCTATCGTATAGTTTGGGAATGACATTAAAGGAAAATAGCATGTGGCACAATTTACCATATTATATAAAAATAAAATGTAAAAAATATGTTTGTGGCTATTGAAAATGCTAATACTTACTTAATGTAAATACGAAAAAGTCCCGCTGCTAAATTTTAGATTTTGATATATTTTGATATGGAAGCATAGAAGTTGTGAAAGAACATAGGCTACTTTTTAAATTCGATCTCGGAATAATATGGGTGCGATATAAATTGTACTTATATATATATATATATATATATATATATATATATATATATATATATATATATATATATATATATATATATATATATATATATATATATATATATATATATACATATATATATATATATATATATATATATATATATATATATATATATATATATATATATATATATATATATATATATATATATATATATATATATATATATATATATATATATATATATATATGTGTTTGTTCATATATGGCAACCCCGACTAGTTTAGAGTCTTGTGCGAACACCCCGCGCGAGCAGTCAGTAGTAGTTCCCAGTAGTAGTCGAGAAGTAGTAAAAGGGGCACGTGAGACGGCCGACGCGAGCGCACGTCCTTCCTGAATCTAATTTTAATTAGCGGTGTGATTTTCCCTCAGCCTTATTTGATTTCCCTTTTGTGTATTCCTTCTTGATATTGAACCTGACAAAGACAAACCTACAAAAGATAATAGTGCAAGTAACCCCTAGTGAAGAAGACTCAAGTGAAACATTCCATGGCGGCCGGGAACAATCAGTGTTTGTGTTGTGAATCATGAAGATAAGGTACTGTACAATTTCTGTTATCCTAAGACCGACTATAAGGTAAATAATTAATAAATAACCTCCCCCTCAGCACGCTTCCACAAATGCGGCACACCCTACCCTCCACTATTCAATATACATTTTCTGGTAGCAGGGCGTGGTTTCATTATATACTATATACATTTTCTGGTAGCAGAGCGTAGTTTCATCCCTCTGGGCCCCCTTAATTATAGCGTAGTTTTCATCCCTCTGGGCCCCCTTAATTATAGCGTAGTTTAATCCCTCTGAGTCCCCCTGATTATAGCGTAGTTTCATGCCCCTGAGTCCCTTTACAGTGTTATTTTCCCGTTTTGGTATTTTGGCTCTTAATTTGGTACCTAACGCATAATTACAATATAATTTGATTTCCTAACCTTTTAAAACGTGTTCGCATCGAGTTGTTTAAAAAATAATATTATATGGAATTTTTATACATATAATATTGAATATATAATTGTGTAGGGTGAATGTATAATGTGTAAAATATATAAATAAATATTGAATATAATTTTATATATTAAATATAAAATATAATAAATACACATAATATGGTTACATATATTTTATAATATTACGCCTATACGTTATTACCTATCCCGTTTTAAATTATAATTGAAGTTAGTTAAAATATTTTAATATAATTTCCTTAAAAAACTAACTTACTTTAAAATATTATCCCTACACTTTTATTGTTACCCTTTTTTTTTTTTATTTTTATTTAAATGAAGCTTAAGCCTTAATTGTAGTCATATTGTATATCATATTATTTTGTTGTATTGCGATATATGTAGATGCGACGTGTCCCTGAACTTGACCGTAACTGGTTTCTTATCTCGCCAGTTGTTGTGGATTCATTGTTTATTACGAGTTTATTATTTTTTTAATATTTTAGTTGAGTTATTTGTTTACTTGATTTCTGATTTCGCCCGTTGGTAGTGGGTTCATTGTTTATTACGAGTTTATTATTTTTTTTAATATTTTAGTTGAGTTATTTGTTTACTTGATTTCTGATTTCGCCCGTTGGTAGTGGGTTCATTGTTTATTACGAGTTTATTATTTTTTTTAATATTTTAGTTGAGTTATTTGTTTACTTGATTTCTGATCTCGCCCGTTGGTAGTGGGTTCATTGTTTATTACGCGTTTACTAATTTTTAATATTTTAGTTCAGTTTTTAGTTTACTTGATAATTTAAAATGGCTACTCATGATGAAACAGTAAAATGTTCCTTATATACGGAAAGCGCAGAATATAGAAAAAATATAGGTGTGGTACGCTTTGTTTCCGATTGGATTGCCGATACCTCGGAACTTCTTGGCACTTCTGAAATACCTAGATTATTAGTTAGGTTCAAGGATTTAGATTCTCATTGTAATTTATTTGTAAACGCGTCCTCAGTGCTCCTGGGTGGGTTAGACCCGGCTATCGATTACCAAGAAATTAGTTATGTAAAAAAAGAAGTGCGTTTAGTAAATAAGAAAATAGACGACCTCCGGGTGCGTCAGTTAGAGTTGTGCCCACCTGCTCCCGTAGTTGATCCTGTTATGGCCAGTACACCCGTAAGAATGAGTAGTAAAAATATTACTGAGCGAACTCCTTATAATAGATTACCTGATTTACCTATCCCTAAGTTTGATGGACGTCCTGATTCCTGGATAAGTTTTATTGACCAGTTTGACAGTGTAGTAGATTCCCAACACCATTTGACCTCCACAATGAAATTGCAGTACTTAGTTGGATCCTTAGCAGATGAACCTAAGCGGTTGTTGCTACATTTAAAAATTGAAGAAGGCAACTATGAAGTTGCTCGTGAGTTGTTGAAACAGCGGTATCACAATACACGGGTTCTTGCTGATACCTACATAAACCAGATACTTACCCTGCCGGAGATTTCGAATAAATTTACAGGTTTGCGCGCGGCCTTTTTGAACCCCTTGTTAACTGCCTATCGCTGTTTAGAACGTTTAGAGTTACCCGTCTCCTCATGGTCTTATATGTTAGTACATATATGTTTGACTAAGCTTCCCTCTGATTTGAAATCCCGTTTTGAGCGTTGTTATGGCGGTGACGCTGATGAATTACCTACCTTTAAAAATCTTACTACCTTTTTGGAAGACGAATGTCGTCACCATGACAACGTTGGCAACACCTCCCTTGTAGATTCTAACCTGACGAAATTTAAAACTACTGTACCTAAACATACTTACTTTGCGGCTCCTCCCTCCCCTATATTAGATAATAGACAAAAAATGTTACCTGTAATAAATAATAGTAAAAAATGTTACCTGTGTGCTTCCTCTTCCCATTACCTCCGTGAATGTCCCGAATTTAGAGCTATGAATCCTAGAGAAAGATCGGGATTTGTAAAACATTCCCGGTTATGTTATAGGTGTTTGGACAAACATTCAATTCTTATGTGCAAGCGGGACTACAAATGTTCAACCTGCGGTCGCTCCTCCCATCACACTATGCTATGTTTTAATGATTCCCGTAACCCAATGTATCCTACCTCATCCAATCGTAATTATAATTGTAATTCCAAATTTAATAAACGCAATTATCCGCGTACCTGTCCTTCTTCTACCCGCGGTCCCCATATGGGCGGGGGCCAGCATAAGAAATATTCCCCTTCGCAACTCCAGCGCTCCCCCCAACGACATTCCCAGAGAGCTTCTCCCCCCAGAGAAAATGCTCCCCCCTTCCCCTTGCCTTAATATCTCACCCAATTCCCTTATATTATTGCCTACTGTTAAATTACACGTTAAAACTGCTAGTGGCTATTTTATTGAAGCGCGTGCCTTATGTGATACCGGTGCCCAGGGTTGCCTCATTACAACCGATCTTGTTGTTAATTACCTCAATTTGACCATCTCCCCCTCCTGTGCCCCTGTACGTGGCATAGGTAATATTCCTTTAGTGGTTTCCCGTGGTTCTATTTCCCTGTGTTTTAAACCTTTGTATAATTCCTTCCCTGAGGTGTCAACCTCTGCTATGGTTATAGATGTGATTGCCGGTACGCATCCTGAGTTTGAGTTCCCTGAGTCTGTGTTTTTTCCTAATAGTGATTTTTCCCTTGCTGACCCTACCTATAATAAGCCTGGCCCGATAGATATACTATTGGGTGCTGACGTGTTCGGCGCGCTTTTATTACAAGATAAAATATTTAACTTTGACGGCCTTACTGCTTTATCTACAATTTTTGGTTATATTGTTTGCGGTCCAGTCGCTGTCGATTATGGTGAATTAGAGCCCCCCATGACTGGAATATCCTTATCCCGTCTCATCGAGAGATTCTGGAAGGTCGAAGAGACCCCTCAACCCATGATTGCTAACCCCTTAGATAACGTGTGTGAGATATTTTTTAAAAGTACAACCTCCCGTCACACTGACGGTCGGTTCATTGTGAGACTCCCCTTCCTGAACGATCGACCTACTCTTGGAGAATCTAAACCTACAGCTATCCGTCGTTTCCTTGGCCTCGAGAAGCGTTTAAACGCGGACCCTAAATTACGTGATAAATATATTTCTTTTATGCGTGAGTATATTGAGTTAAATCATATGAGTACTTATCCCTTCCCCTTACCCAGTGAACATTACTTTATTCCCCACCATGGTGTCTTCAAGACCGGAGACACATCTAAAATACGTGTTGTTTTTGATGGTAGTTGTCCCTCGTCTAACGGTATCTCACTTAATGAGTGCCTACATAGTGGTCCTAAATTACAAAAGGACATTAGTCTAATCCTCCTTAACTTTCGTAAGCATGTCGTTGTGTTTGTAGCAGACATACGCATGATGTTCCGTATGTCGTGGGTACATCAGGATGATCGTAAATACCAACTTATTTTATGGCGTGAATCCCCTTCTGATCCCTTACTCACCTATTCCCTAAATACTACAACTTACGGTTTGCGTTCTAGTCCTTACGTTGCAATGCGTACATTATTAGAGTTAGCTGAGCAGGAACGTGATACTTACCCCAAAGCTGCTGCAGTCCTAGAGAATGATGTATACGTTGATGACTGTCTTACTGGTTCGGATTCCCTTGAAAATGCTTGTATCCTTAAATCTGAACTTGAGAATATTATGACTTGTGGTGGTTACGAGCTTAGGAAATGGATTAGTAACAAACCTGAACTTCTCGCAGACTTACCTTCAGATCATCTGCAGCTGTCTCACTCTTTTCAAGACCCTGATACCCTCAAACATTTGCAGTCCTCGGTGTCCTTTATAACCCCACCAGTGATGCATTTACTTACCGTTTTTCATTTCAACCTACTGAGACAGTCACAAAGCGCAAGGTTTTGTCCTTAATAGCCAGAATTTATGATCCTTGCGGTTGGATATCCCCTGTTGTATTAAAAGCAAAATTATTTATACAGAAATTGTGGCTGTCTGGCCTTTCCTGGGATGATGTACTTACCCCTGAGCTAACCCTAGAATGGAACCTTTTTATTAGAAACCTTGAGTGTGTTAAAGATATTTCAATCCCGCGGCGTGTCTTTACTGACAGTTCCTTTTCCTATTCCATACATGGTTTCTGTGATGCCTCAGAATCCGCCTTTGCCGCAGTAGTGTATTTAAGAGCAGAAAATCCTTCAGGCCAGTGTTCAGTTCATCTCCTAATTTCTAAAACTAAAGTTGCCCCTATACGTACCCGATTGACTATACCTAAATTAGAATTACTTGGTGCTACCCTGCTTACTAAATTAATTAATCATGTCGTCCCTGAATTACGAAAGTCAATCCAGTTAGACTCCATCACTACCTGGACCGATAGTAAAATTGTGTTGGCCTGGCTTAAGACCCCTCCTCATAACTTACAAACCTTTGAAGCCAATCGAGTTTCCCAGATATCCTGCTCAGAAGTTCAATCAGAGTGGCGGCATATTCCTGGTAATGTGAATCCGAGCGATTGTGCATCCCGTGGATTAACAGCATCAACCTTACTTAAAAATTATTTATGGTGGTCCTGTACCTGGTTATTACTTCCTCACACCCAGTGGCCCGTTGCAGAGTCTAATACTGATTCTGATCCTAATCTTCCCGGACTTCGTTGTTTGTTAACCACTACTTCCTTACCTGCACCTGATCCATTATTCTTACTTGAACGTTTTAATTCCTTTACAAAATTAATTGGCGTGACCTGTTATATGTTGAGATTTGTAAATAAAACCCGAAACTTACCCGTTGAGCTATCTGTATCCTTATCGCGTTAGCGCGTAGCGTTTCCTTGCGGTCTTCCCTAAGACGACTCTCACTCTTTCTTGACAAAGAAGGAATCATCAGAGTCGGTGGTCGTTTATGAAACTCCTTTAACATTCGAGGAATTAACTACAATTTTTGCTAAAATTGAAGCGGTATTAAATTTCCGGCTGTTATGTCCCTTATCTAATGACCCTAACGATCTAGAAATTTTGACGCCTGGTCATTTTTTGATTGGCCAACCTCTTAGTGCTTTGCCGGAGTATCCCTATAACAATGTAAAAATTAATCGTTTAACCCGTTTTCAAGTGGTGCAACAGATAACTCAACATTTTTGGTCGCGGTGGCAGTTAGAGTACCTATACACTCTGCAGACTAGGCAGAAGTGGACTGATCCAGTGAATCCTCCAACAGTAGGCGAGCTAGTCCTCATAAAAGATGATAATTTACCCCCTTTACAGTGGCGACGTGGTCGCATTTCCCAAATTTATCCTGGTAAAGATAGCGTTGTGCGTGTGGTCGATGTTAAGACATCGACAGGTATCCTAAAGAGAGCCTTAACCAAATTAGTTCGTCTACCTATTAGTTAGCTACTCCCATTTTCTCGTAAACATTAGATGTTTAGGGCGGGGGCTATGTTTGTTCATATATGGCAACCCCGACTAGTTTAGAGTCTTGTGCGAACACCCCGCGCGAGCAGTCAGTAGTAGTTCCCAGTAGTAGTCGAGAAGTAGTAAAAGGGGCACGTGAGACGGCCGACGCGAGCGCACGTCCTTCCTGAATCTAATTTTAATTAGCGGTGTGATTTTCCCTCAGCCTTATTTGATTTCCCTTTTGTGTATTCCCTCTTGATATTGAACCTGACAAAGACACACCTACAAAAGATAATAGTGCAAGTAACCCCTAGTGAAGAAGACTCAAGTGAAACATTCCATGGCGGCCGGGAACAATCAGTGTTTGTGTTGTGAATCATGAAGATAAGGTACTGTACAATTTCTATTATCCTAAAACCGACTATAAAGTAAATGGTTGATAAATAACCTCCCCCTCAGCACGCTTCCACAAATGCGGCACACCCTACCCTCCACTATTCAATATACATTTTCTAGTAGCAGGGCGTGGTTTCACTATATACTATATACATTTTTTGGTAGCAGAACGCAGTTCATTATATTCATTATATTCACTATATACAATATATATATATATATATATATATATATATATATATATATATATATATATATATATATATATATATATATATATATATATATATATATATATATATATATATATATATATATATATATATATATATATATATATATATATATATATATATATATATATATATATATATATATATATATATATATATATATATATATAAACCACAAAATATTCTATTTTGACACAGCGCAAGTGTCGCGTTAATACAGGTCCAACGATGCATAGTGCGTCATAATTGAAAATAATCCCAGTTTTATATCGGAAATTGGAAACCGAAAGCTCTGACACCCGCGAGTGTTCGCCAAATGATAAGTTCGTTTGGTGTTTTATATTAATTGCAATATTAATTGACTAGTTTGCTTGACTAACTTTATGAATTGTATAGTAAATATTGCTGTAATAAAATTAACACAGCAATAGTTAAAATACTTATAGAAAACATATGAAAATTTGAAGCCCGAACAAGATGATTTCTTAAAGTTTTAATACACATAATGATAGAAAAAATACTTAAAATAAACAGTAAAAAAAATAACTCAGCGAGGTTTTAACTCACGACTAAGCCATGCGTTAAAGCATTGAAGCCACCTGATTAAGAACGATAGTTTTAAAATAGTACTATATGATTTAGCTTCAGTTTTAATTTATTTATTTTTAAAAACACCTAAGCGGCTTTTTTTTAAAAACGACATATATATATATATATATATATATATATATATATATATATATATATATATATATATATATATATATATATATATATATATATATATATATATATATATATATATATATATATATATATATATATATATATATATATATATATATATATATATATATATATATATATATATATATATATATATATATATATATATATATATATATATATATATATATATATATATATATATATATATATAAGGCACGGCAGTTAAATTGTTGTAGTAAATTTATACTTTACGTTGTAATAAATATAGCCTTAATATTTTTTTATAAACGGATATTATATCAATGTGTCAAAGAAAAAACTTTGATAACCATTTAACACATTTTTTATAATGATTGTAAATGAAAAAAAATTAGCGTCAAGGGAACTCCGTTATAAAATAGCGCTTCTTTAATCTCAATAGAGGTTACATTTCTACCTTAGTTGGTTCTTGCCCTGAGCAGCATCAGTAAGCTAGCCTATGATATGCGAACATTTTAGTAACATCATGTATTTTACTAAAGGATATATTGCTATGCACGTATTTATTAAGTGTTTTTCGCATGACGTCAAACGGTGGTAATTAATAATATGTTTTTATAATAACACTGCCCTAGATTTCAACCAAACATAGTAATTTTGTGAGATACATGTACGCCTAAAGAAGAATACTTAGTTACTTACTCAAAAAATATAAGGCATTAAATGGATTTTTCAATGAATTGCAAACAAAACTGACATTACTCTCTCAAATGTTTTAAGGATGTACCTATACATTTTAGTTTATACGTAAGATTTTAAAAGTAAAAAAAAATTATATTAATAACACATTTTTTTCTAGTTTTATATATTTTTGTTTTATTTTTACCTAATTTCAACTTATTTTCGAACATTTCATTAAAGTTTTCTGTACACTATGGCCTACAATGTATTCGCTTAAGAAGGCCTAGAATTGCTAGGTGGCAATAAAATATATTGATTTTTTAAAGATCCGAGAATGTACGGAAAGGCTTATGAGATTAGTATTGTTATGGTCTATTAGTATAGTTAAATATGATAATAAAAAATTAGTGAGAATAGTTTACATAATTATGTGAGATTAGTATAGTTTATTCTAGGAGTGTAAAATGCATAGAATAATACACTAATTTTAAAAGGTTTCTTCTACCTGTGATGATTTTCAAAATTTGTATTTTATTTTTAAATATTACTTGTTTTTAAGTAAGTCTTTCATTTGACATTTAAGCTTGTTAAAGGATATTTGATTTGACTATTTTATTCCATATTGTTTAAAAAAAAGTAAGTGATTTGACTATTTTATTTAATATTGTTAAAAAAAAGTAAGTGATTTGACTATAATGGGGAGCATTATAAAAAAACGATGGGCTGGTCGATAAATTAATTGGTCTGGAGCACTGACGAGAGTGACTTGGTCAACTGATCGTAATTATTGTCCCTAGTAATCAGTATTGTCAGTATACAAGTTGTACTTTGTATTAAATGTTCACACCGAAAGTACTGAAATATATTAATAAATAAGAAGAAAGGCGTTTTATTACATATCTCTAATCCAAAATTCATCGAAATCAGTTCAGCGTTTGAAATCAGGTTTGAAATCGTAGCAGACTTAAAGAGTTAATTTCTCATTTATAATTAGTAGGGATGAGGTATAACTAGCAATTTGTAGAGTAAAAATATTTACTATACATTTATTGAGAAAAAGTAGCAGATTTTAGATGTCAGCCTGCAGTCAGAATTACTTCAGGCATATAGAATGGGTCAAGTATTAGATATCGCTTATTTTTTTCTATTTCGCCATGAAGCTGAAGCCACTGGTAAAAAAATGGATATATGTTGCTTAAATGCGCTTAGAGCGTTTGCGTGAATATAAAAATGAATTACTCTGTGTAAATAAATTATTAGGAAAATATTAAAAATGGTACTAATTACAAAACTAATAAATACTGGCAATTAAAATAACAATGAAGAAGAACAAGCTTAGGTATTTGGAAAAATTTAAATAAGGAGAAATCAACAGTAGAATAAAAGAAAAAATAGAGCAAACAAGCAAGAGATGCAGGAGAAGACTCCAGTTGAACACACTACCGATTATGTATACAAGGTGACATTCAACTAAAAACATGTTCACGTTATATTATACACCAGGAATCTTCCTGGTATTTTATATAACGTGAACCGTTTTAATAGACTTGGTGGGTACCATGTCTTTTATTTCTGCTAAATAAGAGTAAATATTGAAGATAAAAATATCTATTTTTTTAGTAAATCATTGAAGGTGATAAAACCAATGTGACAGTCACTCGTCATGAAAGAATTCCCTATACATGTTATGTTTACAGGAAATGATTACAAATTCACCGTACATAACTACATGACGCGTTGTCACGTGCCGCAAAGGGTATATTTTTATGGAATACGTAATTCTGTTTGACTTCATACGCGATGTCCATATTTGCTGAAGACTCTACGTCCTACATGCAAAGAGCGACGACTGTTTCCAATTACTTAGACATTATTTTTTACTATAGTTATTTTTAAAGTTTTATATACGTATAATTCATACAAAAAATAGGAAATATTTTTAGAAAGTATTATGAAATTTGAATGTTGAGGGATTTAAAATCTTACTTGGAATCCTTAATAGTACTAAAACCCTACAAAAAGGAACAAAATAATTATTTTAACGTGTTGTAATTGTCCAACGTCTGAATATTAAATCAATAGCTGTAGATTTGGTTTCCTCTTGTGAAATAGAATGCATTATTTTTATTTTTTTTGTTCTTGTAACACTAAGATCGGCTTAAAATACTTAGCAAAGCATATGTATTTCACCTAGTTACTCTGGGTCAATAACGCTAGTTTCATTGACTGTATGTTCTATACATAGATATTCTTTTATTTAATATAATTCATAATAAGAAAGGACGTTACAATGGAAACACGCTAGTCTATAACGAAACAGGTCTTAGCAAATAGAGGGCGACATCGACTGATAGAAAAATTTTCTCGAGAGCTTTCGACTGAGAATAGGTACTGCTCTTTTAAAAGTCGTAAACTTATTTAATCTCATAGCTTATGTGATTGTTAAGCTTTATCTCACTATATTAAGGTCCATCGCTTTGTTCGCTGACTCTCATTTTTATAGACTACATGTTGCCATAAGTGACAGATGTCAACAAGCTTGAGTATATTGAATATCAATACGTTTAATATATGTATATGGAGCATAGCAAATAGGTATATATACAATACAAATACTTAATATTATTATAAATATAAGACCTAACCTAAAATATATCAAAAAGTATCAAAAAATTATGACCTACGTGGTAATAAATCCAACTTTATTAAACCAGCTGGATCATGGAGTTGACGACTAACCATTTCAATATTTCTTTAAAAATAATTTTTACTAGGACCGTAAGATTAAGGCCAAGACGTAAAAAATACTTGGTAGATGTTTAGATATCTATAAGTAAGAAGACCGTCTCGGCACAGAGGCTCAGTCGTCATCAGCTCGGTCTGCCTGTAAACGACGATTTGTGGGCTTCACTCGGCGAAGATGGATTTATTCCCATTTTCCCATTCTCATTTTATTTACTCTGGCAACTAGGCATGCGTGGCGATGAGTTTCGCCACTCAATACACAATGCTTCGAGAAACAGAAAGCGGGATACGGAATATCTTAACCTAGTGACTGCCACGGTTCCTATGGTTCCCTCTGTCTATCCTTCTATGAGAGGGTTGCACATTGAACCAAATCGTGGACTTGCCTAGTCGCCAGAGCAAGGAAAATGAAAATAAAATAAACCATCTTTCCTGAGTTGGAATTGAACCCTTAATGCCACTTTTTCAAGGAGACGCTGCGTGTAAAATAAATTGTCTTCGTTAATGCACTATATTTTTGGCTGTGAACTAAAAACTATTTATATGAATGTGTTACGTTAGGTCAGCCACCTACGACATTATGGTACTGCGTGCTCATATCATTTATTATACAGTACAGTTCCATAGTAGTACTGAGGCTATATATGACCTGAAACTGTGTATGACCCCTTTTAGGTGTAGGATACGTTTCCCAGTCGATAACAAATTAACTATTCGTGGTATTTGCCATTCTCCAGACGTTAACGTTTACAAATTTAGCTGAGTTTGTGTTTAGGCAAAGCCTTAACGATAAATCTACTAAAAATGTCTCTCACATTTGATATTAGACAATTTTGCAAGTTACAGACCTTTACTAAATACTATGAATAAAATAACCTCTCAATTTTCTACCATCTATTTGCCACAAGCATTTCTATACGTGTTTTAAAATGAGCAACCTTGTTGTCTTGTTCACTAAACTATGTGCGGATTCCAATGAGTTGTTTGTTTTGAATTTCTCTTTTATTGTTATCAAATATTGCGGTTTCAACTTTGCTATACGGTTTAGTTTTTTATTATAAAGTGAGAAGTAAACGTGAGATATGTACGTGCCTTCCAAAACAGAGGCAGTGGCTAGATTATTTTTTTTTGTGAGTTGTGTTGGCTTATTAATGTATATATTATTAGCTTTTTATACTTTTCATACTGCATATTCATCTATGTTTCGTTTGCAAAATTATCAAGAACACATCCAGGGTCTTCCCAACATGGATATTGAAATGAGAAATGACAAATATAAGGATATAAAATATGTTTTGTTATGGACGAACGAAAATAATTCATTAAAGCTCATTGGCGAGGGTCAAATACCTTTGATTACACGTAATTGCTTACATTATAATTGTTATATAACAACTGACAAATATTTCCTACAAGACTATATAGATTTCGATACAATTATCTTTGATAGTAAAGATTTGCACAGCTGGAAGGAAATTAAATTGCCTGAAAGAAGATCGAAACGACAAAAATATATATTTTACAGTGAACTATCGGCTGATTACTCACCTATCTGTAACATAGCAGCGGATAATTACTTTAATTGGACTTGGTCATATAAATTGGATTCAGATATTGTCAGTCCCTTTATAGAAGTTAAAGATATGGAAGGTCACGCTATAGCTCCAAAAGATTCGGTTTCTTGGGTATCTCATATGACAAATTTACCAGAAGACCAACTAGATTTTGTTAAAGGAAAGAAAAAAGCTATGGCATGGATCGTTACTAAATGTACAACGAATAACAATAGAATAATGTTTGCTAAAATACTTCGAAGTATGTTTAGGAGGAATTCGCTCGTTTTTGATATTTATGGATGTGGTAATCTCAAATGTCCAAAAGGAGGTTGTTTAGACGTAGTAAAGGAGTATTACTTTTATTTTGCCGCTGAAGATTCTAACGCTGATGATTATGTAACGCAAGAGATTTTAACAGCTTTGGATAATTATGCTGTACCTATTGTTTTGGGAGGAGCCAACTATACAAGGTATGTTAAATATTATAAAATAACAGGAACTAAGCTGCGGAGTGTCTTAACACTAGGTTCATAGAGTTCCCGCAAATCCCTCTGCCTACCCTGCCATGTGCGGGATAAAAGCGTGAAGCTAAAAAAAAAAAACATTAAATATTTTAACGTATTTTAAAACATATTCACTAATTCATTATTTTGAACTGTGTGCGTGTACACATACAAACCGATTGAAAGCGATTTTAAAATCACACATTTATAAGTGTGTTTATACTTACTTTTTGTTTTGCGTATTTAATTTTTTTAAGTACATTTATTTACTATTGTACATTTTGTATGAATAACAAGGGAAATAATATACTTGTATGATTTTTAGATTTCTTCCCGAGGGATCCTACATAAATTCGAGGAGCATGGCTGTAGAACAGTTGATTGTATTGGTGCAGTATATCATAAAGAACCCTAAAGTATACCAAACATACCACCGTTGGAGGAAGTATTACATTATCACGAAAGCTGAGAGATTTAAAGGCATTTGTGATGTATGTGCTTATCTTAACGATGATATCAAATTTGAAACTGTAAGCATCAAGAAGAATTTTAGAAAGTGGTGGTTTCCAGGTCCTTTATTCCAGCGATGCATTCCAAAAGGTGACGGTTTCACATTTCCACTTTTCCTTTTGTAATGTTTAAAACGTCGTAGATATTTTAATAAAACATTACGTGCATACTAAAGTTCCCAATTGAATCAAGCTTAGTTTTAAATTGTGACTCTCGTGACGTAGTTGTGCTGTTTCTGACTTTAAACATGCTGATTGTGGTTTCGATTACTATTCATTTATAAAGTGCCTAGGCCTCCGCTGCTTTATGACGTATACATCATAAACCTATATATTTTTAGATTATTTAAACTGTATTGAATTTAAAATCGTGAATTAAATAAATATCTAATAATATTATTTTTTACGCAGAAGACGAAGATGAACCATTGATAGTGGATAATTCAAACCAATCAATCAACGAAAAAGTAAAACACAAGAGAGAAGAGCAAAATAAAACTGGTGTGGACCATAACTTTGTGTGATGGTGTTACTTAATAATTAAAATGACTACAACAAGTGTTTTATTTTTTTAAATTATTCTTTTGAAATTATTAATAATATTTTTTAATATTTTTTAAATTATTTTTTATTACTATGAAATGTGTAATCCTACGTTTGCGGTTTCAGTAAAAATTTTGACTTTTTATGTTCATTAGTTGCGATATTGTCAGATATCGAAGATACGACAAAGTAATCTTCAAACGATTTGGAATATTATAATGGCCTATTTCGTACTATTAATTTGATGTGTAAAATTAAAATGTATTCTAAAATAAAATATCTTTTTCAAGTTAGTATTTATAATATTTTAGTGAGCCTTTGATAATATAAACAAAAGTGGCGCTGACATTTTTATGATATTTACTTCTCTTAAGTAAGCTATAACAAAGACACCGAAAGTTTTTTATTAAGGTAAAGGTTACAGAGTAAAGTTTTGTAAAAATAAAATATATTGAAGACGTCAAAGGTCAAAATCTATGTTAGGATAAAACTAAACAACTCAAACTTTATATCGAACAGATTTGATTTAAGTAGGTATAACTAGTAATATTTCAAATGAGAAGCTTGAAATTATTGTAGATCTTCGTATAATCGGATAGTCTAAGGGTACAATTGTGATTTTATACAAATAACTTTTCCTAGGAAAATCGTTTTAAAGTATAAGCAGAGAGGAACATAGTGTTTACACAACGAATTCTCCAATTTGAGATCTTTTCAGCAACGAAATTCAATGCCGCGCTTTGTCTTCTGGAGCTTTATTATAAAAAAAGAACCCATAACCATTGCGTTTACCGTCGGACGCTGTACCATTTTATGAATTTTTTGTATGATTTTACGCTTCATCCCGCACATGGCAATCTAGGCAGAGGGAACTGCAGGAACCATAGGAACCTAGTGTTAGGACACTTAGTTTCTTACTAACCTAGTGTTAATAATATTAATATAATGGAACGGCGTCTATATTTACATGAATATTAACAAAAACGTTAGTAGTACGATAAATTCCACAGCAAACATAAGAATAAGATATAACAATGAGAATTCAGTATGGAATGCGATTCAAGTGACTGCTTAGCATATCGCAGAGATCGCCTGTTCGCATATTCACGAGCTCTTTGTCCTGACCCCACTTCTCTCCTTCGCTATGCAAAATAGGTCTGTATTGGCGATTGTGAACTACCAACTTCTTTAAGAGGGATAGTTAAAGTTCAAAAGCTTGAACGTATTCGCAATTGACTTTGCTATGGTAATTAATGGTTTTCATTTATTAATGATATTTACTTTTTAAAGGCTTATTGTAAGGTTTAGTTGCTGGAGTGATATTTTTTTTGAGAATTTGTAGTTTGTGTTTAATTTTTTTTTATATATATTTGTTAAATTTATTGTATAGCTTTGTTTATTGTTTATATAAGTCTACTTCTATTACGATGGTTGTTTCTGTGATTCCCAGTTGAGAATATTAAATTGTCTCCTGTCCTTTCTCTAGTAACAAAATAAAAGATTACGTTGATTTTCACCAACAAGTAATGTCCCGAAAGGTGAGAAAGCGGTGTTAGCATTAGATACCCTCTGATTTTCCTACTTTATACTAGATATAGCATAAAGCTAAAGAAATTATGTTGAATATATGCACCAGTGGAGAAGAAGCTGTCGTTGTAAAGTTTGTCAGTTGAACAAGCACCTGCTGGAGGTTGATATAGTAGTGAGTTAAAATGGCACCATCTCTAATATTATAAGAGGTAAGAATACAAATAAACGGCTACGATCAAGATATTAGTGTTAATTATTTTTGTTACAATAATATACAAGATATACGTATTTAAACTTGTTTATCTAATTTTAAATGTTTTTTCTGGAGTAATTATATTATTAATATTGCATTTAACAATAAAGTTACTCTAGAAAAATAATAATTTTAATAACTTAATATTAAATTATTTAAAAAATACATTGTAAAGTACAGGATTTTTCTCTTCGATATGCAAAACAGTCTTGTATAATGAAGACGACTTGAAACTTCTGGGAGGCTTGGAAGTTAAGTCTTTGAAGTTGAAGACGTGAACTTTTAATATATAATGAGTAGAAAGGTGACATAATTCATTTTAAAATAGTGATTATTATTCTACCATACTTTTAGTAGTAGTAATTTAGTAACTATACGTTTCACAACTGACAAGATTATTTTATTATTTTATTATAATATTTTATACATTTATTATATAAATATTTATAAGTTTTACAATAAATAATAATAAATATCAAAGTAAATTCAGATCAATCTATGGTACGGTACATGATTTCTCTGCTACGTATGTGCTAGTGTTTCAACACACACTTAAAGTTAGAAATTTCACTTCGTACATAGTTCAATCAATAATAAATTTTTAAATTAGTAAGTTACTTTTATTTTGTGCTATACATGTTATATCCGGTATATACGTAACTTTAATATGTACATAAGCTTTTCTGCATAACCTCAAATATTCACATAGGCTAATGTGTATCAACAACGCCTAATCTGTACAGGGACAGGCGTACCTGATGTTCTATTCACAAATTCTATTTGCAAAATGATTAGACATATACCCACTATGTACGTGTAATCAAGTCGGCTGATGAATATTCTAGAAGCTTGACGCCACTTGACAGAGGGCGCTACTGAACGAAATTTGAATTATGCCTGGTCAGGGTTTTAGCTGAGTTGGTGATTATGTATATTCATGTATAATTTTTTGTTCCGTTGGCACAGATAGGAGTGTAGTAGGCTATATAGGCTATAACTCGTGACATAGTTTTTAAGATATTGTAACATTTTGTTATATGAATACTTACGAGTACTTGGCACTATTTTAGTCGGTCTCGCAAGGACGTATATTTTGGCACAAGTAATGCCATATACTTACAATATAATTAATTAGTTAAATAATAATAATACAATTTATATAATAACTGAAACTTTTATATAATAACTGAAACTTATGTAAATTTCAGTTACAGTAATAACTGAAAATTTACGGAAAGTTTTTGTTTCATTAATATAGTATAGTGGTTGCTGGATTTAGAATTATTTAATTAGAAGTGAAATTTACATTTGATTTTTATTTTCTCTTCAAACAAATAAAAGACAGATAGAGCTTTTAGAAGCACTCAAGGCAAAGCTTCTTAATAAGCATACAATATAATAATAATTAATTACTTATTCACAAGTTATTGGAATCGCCTGTACCAGGAGATTTATTTTAATATTTGTCTTATATTAACTAGAAACTCTTTTTAATCATTATTTTTTTATATATTTTTTATTTTAATTTTGTTGACGTATATATTTATGAGTATGTGATTGTTTTATAATGATTATTGTGTATATGGAACAAGGAATGGAGTGTCTTAACACTAGGTTTCCACGATTCTTGAGGTTTTTTCTGCCTATCTTGCAATGCTTAAATAAATGTATATGTATTTCATACATTTTTATGCATAGTGGTTTACTATAAATTAGCCTTTACCCTTAAAAAATGAAACTCGTAATTTCCAATATTAACTTGTAATTTCCAATATTTATTTTCCAATATTCAACAAGGGGGTGCTGGGCACATAGCTTTGTAGGTAACGGAGCTTAGAGTTGTTACTTTTTTTGTGATTGGCTCTTGCGACGCAGATGTAGGGTTGCAGTAATCCTTTTAAAATATATGGACAATCTACTCCACTTTCTAGCTCTACTAATGAGTAGAAGAACTAGATAAATTCAACATAAATATGCTAGTGCCACCATCAAAGTAAGTTCGAGAAATTATTTTATCATAGTTATATATAGGTCTATCTTTAAGCAAACTACAGACTAAATTAACTGTTTATAAAGCATACAAACTACTTGCTAAAGTAAACCTCTTTATATAAAGACAAAACAAGAACTAAATATCAAATAAAGTAATATTTCAGCAACAAAATAAAGCCGCACGTAAAATAAAACTGAATGTAACCGAAACTGCTAGTAAAGTGCAATCAGTGCGCAATTGGATTCCGACATGCGATATATCGGGCGTAGTGCGTTAACACACCTGATGCAACTGCATTATACTGCGCGACGGTGCCACTATTAATTGAATTTCTGTAATTAGCATATTATTTAGATATTTGTAAGTAAAATTTTAATGAAAATTAATTATTATTTAATTATAATGTAGGATTCTTCGTATTTTGTGTTTAAAATGTTTATTTTTATTTTATAAAAATTATACCTATCAATCATACTATAGAATTGAGATATATTAAATTCGATTAAAATATAAGAATATTTCTTCGTTTTTAAGTTTTATGGTAATATATTTGCGCTAAAAATTATAGTTATTTTCAAATCAAGAGACAATTCGATTTTTTTACATTGTGCAAAAAAATATACAAGCCGTAAACTATATACAATATTTCAAAAACATATGTTCGTACAAAGTAATATAAATATGGTTATGGTTATATATATATATATATATATATATATATATATATATATATATATATATATATATATATATATATATATATATATATATATATATATATATATATATATATATATATATATATATATATATATATATATATATATATATATATATATATATATATATATATATATATATATATATATATATATATATATATATATATATATATATATATATATATATATATATATATATATATATATATATATATATATATATATATATATATATATATATATATATATATATTATACGAGTATTTTATGTAACAATTATATAATCGATGTGTTAAACGTCCATTGATGTATTGATTACTAAGAAAATAATATTGTTAAAAATGAAATGACAGGATTTCATTTTGTCCTTTTTTTTAATTACGGTTATTTTCCGAATAAAGCAGCGTAGGAGAAAATTTAGTGTTAAGACACATTGTTCTTCTGCCCTGTTTTTTAACTTCACGCTTTATCCTGTGAGGGATAGCAAGTCAGAGAGAAGGATTCGCAGGAACTGTGGAAACCTAGTTTTATTTTTGTTTTTTTTTTACTCTGTTATATTAATTTTAGTTATATATTTTTAATTATAAAAAAATTCTACAAAAAAAATAGTTCTTGCCAAGCTGAAATGCTTAACGCCGAGACGCGCTCATTATTACAAAAAAGTGGTAATCCATTACGTGTAGAATATAAATGTCTCATAGTAGCCAAAGACCTCTACCTGGAAACTAGTGTAGGGGTAACATACATTATTTACTGCGCCTACAAAACCAATACGCACCTGAGACTAGTATTTAGAATGTTCAACTGCAAGCTTATTTGCGTAATAGTTGTTTGCATCGCTAAATAACATTGAAGGAAAAAGTAAACTTGCGAATAATTTATTTAAAAAAGTATCAAATAAATTTTTAAATTGTTTTTTGTCATAGAGTTAAAATTTTGGTTCTACAGAGATATTTTATATATATATATATATATATATATATATATATATATATATATATATATATATATATATATATATATATATATATATATATATATATATATATATATATATATATATATATATATATATATATATATATATATATATATATATATATATATATATATATATATATATATATATATATATATATATATATATATATATATATATATATATATATATATATATATATATATATATATATATATATATATATATATATATATATATATATATATATATATATATATATATATATATATATATATATATATATATATATATATATATATATATATATATATATATATATATATATATATATATATATATATATAAATATATATATATATATAAGATTTCATTTCATTTTTGAGAAGTATTAACATTTGGAAGCTTTGCTTACCTTACAACCAAGTCAGCATAAATTGGCAACGAGCTGTACCAAATATTACACGAATTATTTTCAGCCACTTTTGACTCCTTTACAATAAATCTCTTTATATAAATACAAAACAAGAATTAAATATGAAATAAAATAATATTTCATCAGCAAAATAAAGCCACACGTAAAATAAAATTGAATGTAACCGAAACTCCTAGTAAACTTTTGACCCCTTTGCAATCTATATGAATGTATTTATATAACTCATCTTAATATTGCGTGAACATAAAGAATACAAACGTGAATTCTGAAGTAAAATATTACGATATCTGTATGCAGTATGATTGCCAAGTTATTTCGTTGATAAAGCCGAAAATGACATTATTCAATATTGAACTTGGCTCTCATTTTAAATTAATGTCTTTGATAAGATTGATAACTAACGTAACGTTAACGTTCCTACTAAAACTAACTCACGTTTCGGGCGTAGAGGCTCAACGTCATCCTGTAACGCGACGGTTTCTAGGTTCGATTTCCACTCGGGGAAGATGGATTTTTCTATTTCTATTTTCCAACTAGGTAAAGCGTGGCGTTGAGCCGCCACTCAATAAGTAATGCCTCGAAAAAGGTGGAATGTGAAGATGGAGAAAGCAGGGATTACTGGGCAACGGAGTGTCTTTACACTAGGTTCCTATGGTTCTTGCAGTTCCCTCTGCCTACCCTGTCATGTGCGGGATCAAGCATCAAATTATAAAAAACATATTAAATGTCGTTAAAATTTTTGTATAATTATTAGTTTACTATTTTTGTATATTTATTAATTTCAATGAAGAATAATAATTTATAATTAGTCTCTTACTTCACAAAACAATAATATAAACTTATAATAATCTCATACCGGCAACAATCGCCTACTAAATAGTCTGACTATGACTCACTCAATTTTTATTCATTAAAAAAATACCGCGTAACTTAACTGCGTACACAAGTTATTTAGCAAATCTCGTTATCTATTTACATAACAAACGTATACATCATAGTAGTCTAGAGTAGTGTAGTGTTTGTAGCAGTAGCACAATCACGCGCGTGGGACGCTATCAATTATTTAGACATGTCAGCGCTTACCGCTCGCGAATAAAACGCTTCGATATTTTCATTTGCATTTATATGTATCTGTATATCTTTTGTATTGTATCAATGAATGTTTTATCTATTAAAAACTATAAATGTTAAATAATATCTTTGTTGTCGTTTGGTTGGTAAATTTGTAATAGTTGGTTATATGTCACATTTAGTAGGCAGGTAGAGGTAGCCAGGTTTTATGATACTCTGTTATCTATTTTTCACTTATTTTTCTAGATATTAGTTATTATTATATAGATATAATGAAAATAGTTTAGTATTTCAAATAGTGGAAGTCAAATCACGCCATCGTGTTAATAGTTTGACGCTTTGACGCAACGCCACGACGGCCATCAACAATAGTAATATAAAATCCTTAAAATACTCTTCTTCTATCCCTCCTTCTCTCACTTTATCTTCTCTTTTCTATTTTCACTTTTTGATTATGAAAAAAAGAGGTATACCAGTAGTATATTAATAAAAAAATTTTTAATAAATACTTATCAACAATATATATTCCATATGTATATTTAAAAGTTTTACTGTAAAGGGCAACATATTTCAAGTATGTATGTATTATGTACATACATACCTAGTACCCAATACACAACGATGTCAAGAATTTGCTTAAAGTTAAATAATTGATAGATTCCAAGGTAAATGCTAATAGACAGTTAATTTGCTCACATAATGGATAGGTCCTAAGCTATACTTGATAATATCCAAGGCACAAATACCCTCGTGATTTATGATTAAACGATTTTAAATATTTTTTATATAAGCTTTTGTAATTAACAAATACGACCTATTCGTATAATAATTGAACATAAATATAAAACTATACCTAAATATAGCTAATTGTTATATTTTCTTTCTTTTTTTTAATTATCTCTTGTCAAATTCAATTATAGTGTTTTCTTTATATATATATATATATATATATATATATATATATATATATATATATATATATATATATATATATATATATATATATATATATATATATATATATATATATATATATATATATATATATATATATATATATATATATATATATATATATATATATATTATTTTAATATTATGTTTTTAAGTACAGGCTTAATAAGAATATTTTTGTAAATAATATAAAATAATTTACATATAAATGCCAAAAGCCTGCTAATAAAATACAGCATCCACGAGAAGATTGATAGCGTATCACTGCATTGTCAGGCAGATAAAAAAGTATTCAATAATAAATCTAACTCAAGATGTCGATCGCAGATGTGCCCGAGATAATATTGAAACCTTTTAATAACAAGGAAACGTGAATATAAACTGGCTGATATAAATATATGTGGATGTATAGGAAAGTTGGTAAATTATTATGATTTCTTATTTTGCTAAAGGAAAGTGATTTTTGATCATTTTTAGGTTCCATATTTTATTGTACATTCATAAATACAGCACTAAAAAGAATAACACAACACAAGAACTCTTTCTTCACGTACGAATAAGAAGTGAGCTCCTCGCTTAATAAAAATGTCTTCCAAAAAACCTCTTACGGTATTGGACGTAGAGCTCGAAAAGGGTTAGGGCTGTTAAATAATAAATATAATAAAATACTATATAAACATAAATAGAAACTTACTTATATAACAAATAGGTAGACAGTAATATAAAACTTAAAAGACGTTCAAAATTATGAAAATGTTTTAAGTGTCGCTGAAATTCAATGGTAACTTTTCAGGAAAAAAGAGAGAGTGAGATTTTTTATTTTAGCGAAGATCTTTTGGATAAGACAGATTGGAGTAATCCTCCGAATGGATATTAATATGCAAAGGCCTGGGTAATAATAAAAAATGTTTTCGTTTGTATATGGACCTTATATTTATATTTTTTTATGTTTTATTCATTCGTACTGTGTTAGAAGTAGAGGAAGGAGAGAAAAAACACACAAAACCTACCCCGGTTTTGTGTGTTTTTTGTTTATTCAAGGAACAAAAATATTCATTAATATATCTTTAATTATAGTTATTATGGTCAATTTTTAATTTTGTCAGTTGAACAAGCGCCTGCTGGACGTTGGTTTAGTAGTGAGTTAAAATTGCACCATCTTTATTATTCTAAGAGGTAAGAATACAAATAAACGGCTACGATCAAGAAATTAGTATTAATTATTTTTGTTACAATAATATACTAGATATACGTATTTAAACTTGTTTATCTAATTTTAAATATTTTTCTAGAGTAACTATATTATTGATATTGAATTTAACAATAAAGTTGCTCTAGAGAAATAATAATTTTAATAACTTAATATTAAATTATTTAAAAAATACATTGTAAAGTACAGGATTTTTCTCTTCGATATGCAAAACAGTCTTGTATAATGAAGACGATTTGAAACTTCTGGGAGGCTTGGAAGTTAAGTCTTTGAAGTTGAAGACGTGAATTTTTAATATATAATGAGTAGAAAGGTGACATAATACATTTTAAAATAGTGATTATTATTCTACCATACTTTTAGTAGTAGTAGTTTTGTAACTATACGTTTCACAACTGACAAGATTATTTTATTATAATATTTTATACATTTACTATATAAATATTAATAAGTTTTACAATAAATAATAATAAATATCAAAGTAAATTCAGATCAATCTATGGTACGGTACATGATTTCTCTGCTACGTATGTGCTAGTGTTTCAACACACACTTAAAGTTAGAAATTTCACTTCGTACATAGTTCAATCAATAATAAATTTTTAAATTAGTAAGTTACTATTATTTTGTGCTATACATGTTATATCCGGTATACGCGTAACTTTAATATGTACATCAGCTTTTCTGCATAACCTCAAACATTCACATAGGCTAATGTGTATCAACGCCTAATCTGTACAGGGACAGGCGTACCTGATGTTCTATTCACAAATTCTATTTGCAAAATGATTAGACATATACCCACTATGTACGTGTAATCAAGTCGGCTGATGAATATTCTAGAAGCTTGACGCCACTTGACAGAGGGCGCTACTGAACGAAATTTGAATTATGCCTGGTCAGGGTTTTAGCTGAGTTGGTGATTATGTATATTCATGTATAATTTTTTGTTCCGTTGGCACAGATAGGAGTGTAGTAGGCTATATAGGCTATAACTCGTGACATAGTTTTTAAGATATTGTAACATTTTGTTATATGAATAATTACGAGTACTTGGCACTATTTTAGTCGATCTCGCAAGGACGTATATTTTGGCACAAGTAATGCCATATACTTACAATATAATTAATTAGTTAAATAATAATAATACAATTTATATAATAACTGAAACTTATGTAAATTTCAGTTACAGTAATAACTGAAAATTTACGGAAAGTTTTTGTTTCATTAATATAGTATAGTGGTTGCTGGATTTAGAATTATTTAATTAGAAGCGAAATTTACATTTGATTTTTATTTTCGCTTCAAACAAATAAAAGACAGATAGAGCTTTTAGAAGCACTCAAGGCAAAGCTTCTTAATAAGCGTACAATATAATAATAATTAATTAATTATTCACAAGTTATTGGAATCGCCTGTACCAGGAGATTTATTTTAATATTTGTCTTATATTAACTAGAAACTTTTTTAATCATTATTTTTTTATATATTTTTTATTTTAATTTTGTTGACGTATATATTTATGAGTATGTGATTGTTTTATAATGATTATTGTGTATATGGAACAAGGAATGGAGTGTCTTAACACTAGGTTTCCATGATTCTTGAGGTTTTTTCTGCCTATCTTTCAATGCTTAAATAAATGTATATGTATTTCATACATTTTTGTGTATAGTGGTTTAATATAAATTAGCCTTTACTCTTAAAAAATAAAACTCGTAATTTCCAATATTAACTTGTGATTTCCAATATTTATTTTCCAATATTCAACAAGGGGGTGCTGGGCACATAGCTTTGTAGGTAACGGAGCTTAGAGTTGTTACTTTTTTTGTGATTGGCTCTTGCGACACAGATGTAGGGTTGCAGTAATCCTTTTAAAATATATGGACAATCTACTCCACTTTCTAGCTCTACTAATGAGTAGAAGAACTAGATAAATTCGACATAAATATGCTAGTGCCACCATCAAAGTAAGTTCGAGAAATTATTTTATCATAGTTATATATAGGTCTATCTTTAAGCAAACTACAGACTAAATTAACTGTTTATAAAGCATACAAACTGCTTTCTAAAGTAAACCTTTTTATATAAACACAAAACAAGAACTAAATATCAAATAAAGTAATATTTCAGCAACAAAATAACGCCGCACGTAAAATAAAACTGAATGTAACCGAAACTGCTAGTAAAGTGCAATCAGTGCGCAATTGGATTCCGACATGCGATATATCGGGCGCAGTGCGTTAACACACCTGATGCAACTGCATTATACTGCGCGACGGTGCCACTACTAATTGAATTTCTGTAATTAGCATATTATTTAGATATATGTAAGTAAAATTTTAGTGAAAATTAATTATTAATTAATTATAATGTAGGATTCTTCGTATTTTGTGTTTAAAATGTTTATTTTTATTTTATAAAAATTATACCTATCAATCATACTATATAATTGAGATATATTAAATTCGATTAAAATATAAGAATATTTCTTCGTTTTTAAGTTTTGTGGTAATATATTTGCACTAAATCATAGTTATTTTCAAATCAAGAGACAATTTGATTTTTTTACATTATGCAAAAAAATATACAAGCCGTAAACTATATACAATATTTCAAAAACATATGTTCGTACAAAGTAATGTAAATATGGTTATGGTTATAAAACACATTTAAAAAGCATAAATATAAACCTATTAAAAGTATATATATATATATATATATATATATATATATATATATATATATATATTATATATATATATATATATATATATATATATATATATATATATATATATATATATATATATATATATATATATATATATATATATATATATATATATATATATATATATATATATATATATATATATATATATATATATATATATATATATATATATATATACACATATATACGAGTATATATACACGAGTGTTTTATGTAACAATTATATAATCGATGTGTTAAACGTCTATTGAATAATAAGAAAATAATATTGATAAAAATGAAATAACAGGATTTCATTTTGTCCTTTTTTTTAATTAAGGTTATTTTCCGAATAAAGCAGCGTAGAAGGCGAAAATTTAGTGTTAAGTCACATTGTTTCCCGAATTCTGTCCTGTTTTTTAACTTCACGCTTTATCCTATGAGGGATAGCAAGTCAGAGAGAAGGATTCGCAGGAACTGTGGAAACATAGTTTTTTTTTGTTTTTTTTTTTACTCTGTTATTTTAATTTTAGTTATATATTCTTAATTATAAAAAGTTTTTACAAAAAAAATTAGTTCTTGCCAAGCTGTAATGCTTAACGCCGAGACGAGCTCATTATTACAAAAAAAGTGGTAATCCATTGCGTGTTGAATATAAATGTCTCATAGTAGCCAAAGACCTCTACCTGGAAACTAGTGTAGGGGTAACATACATTATTTACTGCGCCTACAAAACCAATACGCACCTGAGACTAGTATTTAGAATGTTCAACTACAAGCTTATTTGCGTAATAGTTGTTTGCATCGCTAAATAACATTGAAGGAAAAAGTAAACTTGGCAATTATTTATTTAAAAAAGTATCAGATAAATTTTTAAATTGATTTTTGTCATAGAGTTAAAATTTTGGTTCTACAGAGATAGATATATATATATATATATATATATATATATATATATATATATATATATATATATATATATATATATATATATATATATATATATATATATATATATATATATATATATATATATATATATATATATATATATATATATATATATATATATATATATATATATATATATATATATATATATATATATATATATATATATATATATATATATATATATATATATATATATATATATATATATATATATATATATATATATATATATATATATATATATATATATATATATATATATATATATATATATAATATATATATATATATATATATATATATATATATATATATATATATATATATATATATATATATATATATATATATATATATATATATATATATATATATATAATTTAATTTCATTTTTGAGAAGTATTAACATTTGGAAGCTTTGCTTACCTTACAACCAAGTCACCACAAATTATATGAGAACGAGCTGTACCAAATATTACACGAATTATTTTCAGCCACTTTTGACTCCTTTACAATAAATCTCTTTATATAAATACAAAACAAGAATTAAATATGAAATAAAATAATATTTCACCAGCAAAATAAAGCCACACGTAAAATAAAATTGAATGTAACCGAAACTCCTAGTAAACTTTTGACCCCTTTGCAATCTATATGAATGTATTTATATAAGTCATCTTAATATTGTGTGAACATAAAGAATACAAACGTGAATTCTGAAGTAAAATATTACGATATCTGTATGTAGTATGACTGCCAAGTTATATCGATATTGACGTTGATAAAGCCGAAAATGACATTATTCAATATTGAACTTGGCTCTCATTTTACATTAATGTCTTTGATAAGATTGATAACTAACGTTACTTCCTACTAAAACTAACTCACGTTTCGGGCGTAGAGGCGCAACGTCATCCTGTAACGCGACGGTTTCTAGGTTCGATTCCCACTCGGGGAAGATGGATTTTTCTATTTCTATTTTCCAACTAGGTAAAGCGTGGCGTTGAGCCGCCACTCAATAAGTAATGCCTCGAAAAAGGTAGAATGTGAAGATGGAGAAAGCAGAGATTATTGGGCAACGGAGTGTCTTTACACTAGGTTCCTATGGTTCTTGCAGTTCCCTCTGTCTACCCTGTCATGTGCGGGATCAAGCATCAAATTATAAAAAACATATTAAATGTCGTTAAAATTTTTGTATAATTATTATTTTACTATTTTTGTATATATATATTAATTTCAATGAAGAATAATAATTTATAATTAGTCTCTTACTTCACAAAACAATAATATAAACTTATAATAATCTCATACCGGCAAGAATCGCCTACTAAGTAGTCTGACTATGACTCACTCAATTTTTATTCATTAAAAAAATACCGCGTAACTTAACTACGTACACAAGTTATTTAGCAAATCTCGTTATCTATTTACATAACAAACGTATACATCATAGTAGTCTAGTGTAGTGTAGTGTTTGTAGCAGTAGCACAATCACGCGCGTGGGACGCTATCAATTATTTAGACATGTCAGCGCTTACCGCTCGCGAATAAAACGCTTCGATATTTTCATTTGCATTTATATGTATCTGTATATCTTTTGTATTGTATCAATGAATGTTTTATCTATTAAAAACTATAAATGTTAAATAATATCTTTGTTGTCGTTTGGTTGGCTAGTAAATTTGAAATAGTTGGTTATATGTCACATTTAGTAGGCAGGTAGAGGTAGCCAGGTTTTATGATACTCTGTTATCTATTTTTCACTTATTTTTCTAAATATTAGTTATTATTATATAGATATAATGATAATAGTTTAATGGAAGTTAAATCACGCCATCGTGTTAATAGTGTGACGCTTTGACGCAACGCCACGACGGCCATCAACTATCCATCCTTCTCTCACTTTCTCTTCTCTTTTCTATTTTCACTTTTTGATGTTGAGAAAAAGACGTTCATATACTAGTTTATAAACTATATACATATATTCCATATATATATTTAAAAGTTTTAGTGGAAAGGACAACATATTTCAAGTTTTTTTAACAAATTATGAATAATATTTTCTTTTCTCTTAAAATTACCTAATAGGTATATATAGTAAATATATCTAACTAGGTATGTATGTATTATGTACATACATACCTAGTACCCAATACACAACGATGTCAAGAATTTGCTTAAAGTTAAATAATTGATAGATCCCAAGGTAAATGCTAATAGACAGTTAATTTGCTCACATAATGGATAGGTCCTAAGCTATACTTGATAATATCCAAGGCACAAATACCCTCGTGATTTATGATTAAACGATTTTAAATATTTTTTATAAATGTAATTAATAAATACAACCTATTCGTATAATAATTGAACATAAATAGTTTTATATTTATTTACCTAAATATAGCTAATTGTTATAATTTTCTTTCTTTTTTTTAATTATCTCTTGTTAAATTCAATTATAGTGTTTTCTTTGTAATGTATCGTAGAAATATATATATATAATATATATATATATATATATATATATATATATATATATATATATATATATATATATATACATATATATATATATATATATATATATATATATATATATATATATATATATATATATATATATATATATATATATATATATATATATATATATATATATATATATATATATATATATATATATATATATATATATATATATATATATATATATATATATATATATATATATATAATGTTTTTAAGTACAGGCTTAATAAGAATATTTTTATAAATAATATAAAATAATTTACATATAAATGCCAAAAGCCTGCTAATAAAATACAGCATCCACGAGAAGATTGATAGCGTATCACTGCATTGTCAGGCAGATAAAAAGTATTCAATAATAAATCTAACTCAAGATGTCGATCGCAGATGTGCCCGAGATAATATTGAAACCTTTTAATAACAAGGAAACGTGAATATAAACTGGCTGATATAAATATATGTGGATGTATAGGAAAGTTGGTAAATTGTTACGATTTCTTATTTTGCTAAAGGAAAGTGATTTTTGATCATTTTTTAGGTTCCATATTTTATTGTACATTCATAAATACAGCACTAAAAAGAATAACACAACACAAAAACTCTTTCTTCACGTACGAATAAGAAGTGAGCTCATCACTAAATGAAAATGTTTTCCAAAAAACCTCTTACGGTATTGGACGTAGAGCTCAAAAAGGGTTAGGGCTGTTAAAGAATAAATATAATAAAATACTATATGAACATAAATGGAAACTTACTTATATAACAAATAGGTAGACAGTAATATAAAATTTAAAAGACGTTTAAAATCATGAAAAGGTTTTAAGTGTCGTTGAAATTTAACGGTAACTTTTCAGAAAAAAACGGAGAGAGAGAGAGTTTTTTTATCTTAGCGGAGATCTTTTGGATAAGACAGATTGGAGTAATCCTCAAATGAACATTAATATGCAAAGACCTGGGTAATAATAAAAAATGTTTTCGTTTGTATACGAACCTTATATTTATATTTTTTTATGTTTTATTCATTCGTACTGTGTTAGAAGTAGAGGAAGGAGAGAAAAAACACACAAAACCTACCCCGGTTTTGTGTGTTTTTTGTTTATTCAAGGTACAAAAATATTCATTAATATATCTTTAATTATAGTTATTATGGTCAATTTTTAAACATATTAAGATATCTTCTATGTTGACATACGTCCTTATAACTAGGATTCCACCATTCTCTAAATTTTTTATATATTTTTGGTTGAATGTTGTCATTTAATTTTGCACACAAATCGCAAACGTGATTTCTGGGTCTAGTCGTATAGTAGTAGTGGTTCTTCCAATCGAAGAAATATCTGTACGTAACTGGATATTTGATAAGGAAGTCGATGATGGCGCCAAGCTTCTTCATATCAAATGTATGAGCATTAATGTATGATCCGGGTGGTAGAAAACTGAAAATAAAAATATAGGTGTATGGTAATATATTCTGTTCTTTCAATTATATATATATATATATATATATATATATATATATATATATATATATATATATATATATATATATATATATATATATATATATATATATATATATATATATATATATATATATATATATATATATATATATATATATATATATATATATATATATATATATATATATATATATATATATATATATATATATATATATATATATATATATATATATATATATATATATATATATATATATATATATATATATATATATATATATATATATATATATATATATATATATATATATATATATATATATATATATATATATATATATATATATATATATATATATATATATATATATATATATATATATATATATATATATATATATATATATATATATATATATATATATATATATATATATATATATATATATATATATATATATATATATATATATATAATATATATATATATATATATATATATATATATATATATATATATATATATATATATATATATACTAGCTGACCCGGCAGACTTCGTACTGCCTCATCGATAAATAAAAAATCAAATCTTTTGTATAAAATGATTTTAAAACAAACAAATCGAATCCGTATTTAATAAAAAAGAATTTATTCGTATTTAATAAAAAAGAATTTATTGAATAAAGCAGGAAGTCTTATAATTATTATTTTCGATACATCATGTTGCTTACTTAGAAAAAAGAGTTTTTCTGAAATACTGGCTATTTATAAGGTTTAAATTTGATATTCACAGACACACACTATTAATATTTTAATAATAATTTTAAAAGTCTGTTAATTAATTTAAAGCTTTCTCATGAACTATATTTTTTGTTTTGCTTTGTGGTGCGTAAATAAACAAAGAAGACGGTTTTCCGACGCGCGAACACGCGACATATAATTGTCCATGCGCGAAACAGGGAAACTCCAAGTTGATTCCACAAACTTCTAACGACTGTCCTTGCGATTTATTTATGGTCATCGCAAAGGGCAGACGTACTGGAAATTGTAAGCGTTTAAAATCGAATGGTAAGTCCGTTGGTATCATCGGTATCCGCGGGATCAAGACATCCTCTCCTTTGTATTTTCCTTTTATGATTGTCGCCTCAATGACGTTATTCATCAGTCTTTTCACAGCCAGTCTTGTTCCATTGCATAGTCAACGTTGATTAATATTACGCAGCATGATAACAACTGATCCTACTTTTAACTGCAAATTGTGAGGTGGTAATCCAGGCAATTCCAGTGAATTTAAAAACTCAGTGGGATATTTGATTACGTCATCCTGGTTCATTACGTTGTCGACAAATTTAAAGGAAGCCAACTGTCCTGGAAGAAAATTCTGAATGGTCGCATTAAGATCCTCGACATCTTTATTTTTCGCTGCTAATATTGCTCGTTCATCCAGCCAATTATGGTTATTGAACTTTTAGCGCTATATCTGGGAAAACTCGCTGAATATGCTCCACTTTTGAGTCTGTGATGTGACAGAAATCTGTAGGTAATGTGATGAATCCGGTCGAGGTGTCCACTGCAACTTTATTATTTCCAATGTCTAACAACTGCTTCGCAAACACATTTGCAGTTTCATCTTGTTGCAAAAATACTCGCATGTTAGTTGTTAAGTGGAGTGTCTTTACGTACTGCCACAAATTTGATGATTTTAGGCATGCTTTTAGTTGATCAGCAACAGTTGATCGGGGAATAACTGGAAGAGTCTGACGAAAATCACCTGACAACAGAATCATGGCCCCACCGAAAATATTTTGGTTGTCACGAAGATCTTTCAACGTTCTGTCCAGTGCCTCCAGTGACCTCTTATGGGCCATTGTGCATTCATCCCAAACAATCAATTTGCATACCTGTAGGATCTTGGCCATTGCGCTATTTTTAGCGATGTTGCAAATTGGTGTTTCGGAGATTTGCATGTTTAGTGGTAATGTCAAGGCAGAATGTGCAGTTCGCCCGCCTTATAACAGAGTTGCAGCTATTCCAAATGAAGGCAACCCTAGAGCAACATTATTTCGCGATCTGATCCTCGCCAAAAGCAATGAAATTAAAAACGTTTTTCCGGTTCCTCCGGGAGCATCAAGGAAATAAATTCCTCCAGATTCACTGTTCACAGCTTCATCAGACATCTGCATCAGGTAGTGGTAACAGAGTTCCCAGTAAGTGATAAATTTGTCCTTGTATCTGTAATTTTTAAAAATTTGTCCATTAATTATTTTCGATATATATATTTTAGTACAAACTTGAATAATATAAAAAAATATTCTTATGTAATACCTTGAAAGTGGGCATAAAATTTTCTTGTATAATATGTGTAACACCAAATGATGTCATCTGGAAACAGTTGTTATATTTCTGAATGTTGGTCAAGAAATATTTAGAATCATTTCCAATCCCAGAAACTAAAGAGCGTAAAGGATCTGGTGGTGGGACCAATTGTGGCAATTTTACTTTGCCTTCAGCACAACATAATCCAGTAGATTCACCAGTGTATTTTAACGCCTTACAATATTTACAAATTGTTTTCATTTTCCCAATTGTTACCGACTTGTCGGCACAATAATCAATTGCCGGATCATAGTGGAATGCAGCAAAGGAGCTCTGCGTCTGAGGATTCGCTCAATTTCATTATGTCTAGCTTGCTGTTGTTGTGTTTGATGTGCACGAACTCGTTGCATTCTAAGCCTATCTCCTACATTGTCACTCACTAAAGAACGCAATTCTGACATAGCAATACGACTTTCTTGATCTGTCTGTCTCTGGTCATCAGTGCGGTTAGCACGTGAGGTAGCTCTTCGCACATTTGATTGACTACGACGACCTAAGTCAGGTCGTCTTCTCCTCGGCATCGTAAATTGTAATTAATCAAAGTGAGAAAATTTCCCGCTTATTTAGCAGTAGTGTCACTATCACAAAAAAAAGCACATTACTTGGAATGTCACTATCACAAAGGATCACCAATGTAAAGAAAGTTCTCGCGCACGTATCCACAAAGATAGATATAATATCGTAATACTTTTTTCCATGCTTTGAAATGCGACAGGATGGATTGACATATTAGTTGGTTGTCAAATCTAATGTCAAATATTATGATTGCAGTACAATGTATTTTGAGACTGTGCAATTTTCTTCTGTCGAGTTTCAGAACGCATATTTAATCCTCCAACGCGCACGCGAATTTGAACTTTATGCAGCGGTAATAAATTACAAATTGACTCTCCATTTTATTTAGAAAACGTTTGTATGGGAAATAGAAAAATGCTGTTTTGAGGATTTTCCCGGCAATTATTCGAATTTTTCTCACCTTTTAAACCTTCCCTAGACCTCCACGAATAATTCAAGACCAAGATAAGATAAATCCGTTCAGCCGTTCTCGAGTTTTAGCGAGACTAACGAACAGCAATTCATTTTTATATATATATATATATATATATATATATATATATATATATATATATATATATATATATATATATATATATATATATATATATATATATATATATATATATATATATATATATATATATATATATATATATATATATATATATATATAGAAAAATACATACACTGTTACTTGATTTCTTTTCTTCTTCACGCTATAACTCGCACTATTTATGTTTTGGAACTATTGCGCATGAAATGGCGTAACTTAACGTTTGTCGTTGCCGTGCTTTGTCGTGTTAGCAGAGCAAGAAAAAACACTATGCCTATGAGTGGGATTGAAGACCACAACTGTCACGTTTACAATCAGTCAGACGACCTTTGTAACTTGATGATTATAAAAATATTGTCAATAAATTATCTCACTCTACTATAAAATACAATATTTTTTAACATAACGAGCGTAAAACCTCAATTGTTTTAATTTTTGTGTAGCATTTAAGTTATAATCTATACCAACTTCATTATTACGCTACTAGATTAGATATTTGATAAAACTTACTTTTTATAACTCGATGATCCGAGGACAATCGGAACAGTCAAATGTGACATTGCATACACCATTAACTCAGATATGTAATCATCAACGAATGCCTCTTCTAAAATCATTTGAAAATAATATCTTTTTTCTATAAATTTAAAGCAATTTATTATATGGCCTTTTGGACATCGTCTATCCCCACAAGGACCATATACATCTATAGTGTGATTGTAACCTGATAATTCTTTTTTCATTTCATTTACAAATTCCTGATACTTCAGCCTCGTTTTACATTTCGCAACAATCCATGCAATTGCTCTAGTTTTATTTGTTTTTATTGCAATCAATTCTTTGTGCTTGAATCCTGATATCCATTTGATACCCTTTTTTGGTCCCACCAAATTATTTTGAGAATCGAATATGTTAATAAACGGATTTTGTATGTCAGAGTTGAGCTTGTAAGTCCAAGTCCAGTTAAAAAAGTTATCAAAATAAGCGTTACAGACGGGATGGCTTTCAGAGGACCGTAGAGAATGGAATATGTATACTTGATCAGCAGATCTTGTTAAATTAATTTCTTTAGGTGACAAATATTCAATATCACGAATGTTGAATATGACTGCGTTTATTTGGCCATTATTTTGGTATGTTATAAAGCAATTGGTAAATTTACAGTTTTGTTTTATAAATAAGCTTCGACCTTCGGGTATCTTGGGTGCATTGTTGCCGTTCTTCTTTGACTGCTTCCATATAAAAATATACTTCATATCAGATGGATGCTTAACAATATCGATATGATTAATCGATTTATTTGTTACATCGCTGTGATATTTCAAAAACTGTATCATTGTTAAAGTAAGGAGAGTCACCATAATACATGACAAATATAAAGTAAATTTGATGAGTATTTTTCTAAAAGTACTAATAAAGACCATTTCCCTCACATAATACATTGTGGTAACTTTAATAACTTTCACGATTCTCATATCACAAGTTATAACAAAATTGCTTAAAACGCTTACATATAAAATCACGTTTTATTTTCTGTGTCTTCGTAGAAGTTTCAAGAGTATTGTTCGAATGCTTACTACGACTTCTGATTTCGCAATTAAACGTAAATTAATAACAAACAGAATGAAATATGCAAATATTGTAGTTTAGCGTTCTGAAAACAATTTGGTGCCAGTTTATGAAATACAAGCGTAGTTCCACGGTGTGGTTCGTATGTAATTTATGCGTTTCATTTCGCTATATAAAGTAGAAAGTTAACCAAGTGTCGTATGAAAAACTCGTAACGTATCCTGACGTTTAATTTATAGCAAAAATATACACCTACTGCGGTATTAACGTTTTGGGAGAGTCGAGCGGGAAATATTACAATTTCAATAGCGACGTTGCATGTGAAGTGCCGGTATATTTGTCTAAATTTATTTATTTAAATGCACAAACAAATATAATATGCATACATATTAAGATGAATTACTTCATAATAAGTATTATACTTGGAATATTTATAAGACAATTCATATTCTTTTTTTCACTTTTACCCTTTATTTCTTATATAAATATCTAAGCAGAGCTAAACTAGTATTGTAAAAATCCTTCTATTTCTACCTGCAATCCTCATCCGATTTTCACTATCTGCTCTTTTGTGAGATTTTGGCGGTGTTCTACGCTGCATTTTGTCTTTCTAGAGCGAGAAAGGGAAACAAATATTCTTCTAATAGAGTTCAAGCCAAAATATCCCATTTACTGAACACGCTGTCCCACTGTCCCGGAAAAGTCCCATCAAATTTACTTAACCATCAAATCAATTCAAAGCACTGTATTAAATCGTTTCATCTTAACACACAACTGAAAAATAATGACATCGCTTTAAAACAGGAATACAAGAGAGATGATTACAGACGTTTATCGTGGATTAAGAATGGGTCTTGCTTATTTTCCGTTGTTAGTGTTGTTACGCCTCAAATTGTCGACACTCGAGTACAGATTAGCTTCGTTACCCCGCGGCGGAGCGTACCTGGTAGGGGTGGCTGGAGGTAATATCGATATTTTATAATAATTTATCCAACTTATTTTGAGCCTGATCACGTTTTAAATTGTATAGAAAAGCCTTATTTAAACACATTTTATATATTTTAAAATGTGTTTTTTTATTTTTGGAAATCAAGATAATTTAAATTTGTTCAATGTTATTTGGTTTGGAAATTTATTTTTTATCCATAGACAAATTAATTTATACTTGTGCTATTTAATCTATGATATAAACAAGATGGTATACTTTATGTTATTCATGTTAAAATGTAATATAGTCATAGTATATTTATGTCTATAGTAGTAGCGTGTCAGCAATAAATTTATTAATTATAGTTTTATATGCTCACAAAATAAGCTATTTTCGATTTTAATATAATTTTATAACAAGCATTGTACACCATCACTAAATTTCCGAGTGGTCGCGCGAGGAAGTTCTCAGAATAATGATTTCTTTGAATCCCCCACTGTTTGAAGTGCTACCATTACTGGCTCAGATACGTTTGTGCAGTACTTAATAGCAGATCTCGATGTCAAATTTTCTAATTGTTTTCCTTACCTTTGTGAGATGTTTGATAAGTTCAAAAGAATTATTATGGGATATTGTGTTTTTATAGCTTTACGCTGTATAATATATGATGTACAGTAGGAGCCCGGTTACTTTAGAGATATTATGAGGTTTTTGGTGAAACTTAACAATGCGCTTTGTCTTGTTACCACAGATCTATCTTCAGGTAAATGTTGAACACACGACTGCTTGTGTTGACTGATGATAACGGTTTTAGGTTCAGTTCCCATATGTGGGAATGCTTTTGTATATTATATTTTTGTAGCTAACCTCCTCATTATTAATATGAGAGTCTATTGGATATGACGTTTCGATCTATCATATCTTAATAGGCAAAGAGAATCCTAACAATTTCAGAAGAGTAAGCTAATATTTTATATTGTATTCTTTTTTAGAGTATTATTTTTAAAATGGCGTATTTAATTTTCAACAGTATGTCTCATGAATTCATGATCAACATGAACCCATATTTAAAAGAGAGATACAGATTGAAATGTTAGGGCACTATTTGTCTTAACACCAGAGGTAAACGAAGGGAAGTATTAATTTCCACAAGTGAAAAACGCATTAACTGATGCATATATATATATATATATATATATATATATATATATATATATATATATATATATATATATATATATATATATATATATATATATATATATATATATATATATATATATATATATATATATATATATATATATATATATATATATATATATATATATATATATATATATATATATATATATATATATATATATATATATATATATATATATATATATATTAATCTGCAATGCAATGCAGATACAGCATTCAATCAATTTGCTGGCCCTCTGTCTACGAACTGTCTGATCGTTTTAAACCAACACAAAGGTGTAGATGAACTCAATCAAATTGCAGCGTGTAAAGAGAAAAACGTGCATCGTCGCAGTTCCAATTTCATTTCCGGACGACGGTTTTTGTCTATCTTGTAGCTTTTATATGAGATCTGTGTATTATGCGATTTGTATGTTTTATTTTATTGAAGATTTTTGAATTTATTATTTATAATAATGTAAGTGCAGTATGTAGAAGAATTTATTTATTTAATTTTAATTAAAAAACCTATATGAATAAAATTGCTAAACAGGTTCGTTTGTACAACAACAATATGTTCCAATCGTCACTCGTTCCGTTTGTCAGGGCTAGTTTCTGAAACAGTTGAAAAATTTTTGGGAAGAGAGGAGGAAGTTATGGAGCCTTTAGACTCGGCTTTTACACGGTAAAGACCATGCCTATCACATACAAACATAATAAACTAGGCCGTCCAAATAAAATATTGCATATAAAATAATACCGTCGTGACGCAGAGACTAGGCGTACATGTAGACATGTAAACACTACTGTTTGTGGGTTCGATTCCCAATTGAGGAAGAAGGACTATTTTCATATTCGTTTTCATTGCTCTGGCAACTAGGCAGAGCGCGGCGTTCGAGTTTCGCTACTTGATAAAGGCGGAAATCAAGGAACAGGAGTGTCTTAACACTAGACTCCTGTGGTTCCTGCGTTTCCCTCTGTCTACCTTGCTTTATAAAATGCGAGAAAAGTGCGTGAAGCTAAAATAATAGTTATTTGTTTGTTTATAACATACGATTTTTAATGTCATACACAGTACTACATTGCTTATTATAGAAATGTTACTCTCCGACGACACCAGTAAAAAACTTTCTAGACTTCATTACTAATATTATAAAGCTGAAAATTTTGAATGATTGTACGCACTAAACTTAGCAACCATCGGTCTGAGTATAAAAAATATTTTCAGTGAAGCCTCTGTAAGCGGATTAATCGCTTATGTTTTTGAATAGTATATATTTTTTTGGAAATTCAGTGCTTCGAATAGTTTGCAGTACACTGCCAGGCATGACTAGTAGTTATTTCTCTTTGGTCACACGGGAGGAGCGAAGCGAACCCAAGCAAAGCGAAGCGAAGGTAATGTATTAAGAAATAAATTTAAATGGCATCATCAATGTACAGAAGCATATTTTTTATAATATCTTAGTATCTTGTTTATCTAAACATAAATCACTGTAGATAGGTGACTTGAATTTAGTCGTTCTAGTGATTTAACACCTAATTAGTGGTTTGCGGTCGCTTCAACGATGCGAAGATGTAGCGTTGTGGCTTTAGTGTACGGAGATAAGAAATATGGACGTTGCTGTTGGTACATAGAATACCTTAGATATTTAATGATTAATTAAGTAAGATATAAAGTAAATAATACAAAATTTATTTAAAAAAATATATAAAATAAGGAGGTCATGGTGCAGAAGTTCAGCGTAAACATGATAGTTGAGGGTTCGATTCTCATTCAGGGAGAATTTATTTTTTTTTTTCATTTTCTTTGTCCTGGTAACAAAACAAAGTGTGGCGTTGAATCCCATCACCCAATACGCATAGAATTTAGAGGCGAAAAATGGGAATTGGGAATTTTGATATTGATTTCTACGGCTCCCTCTGCCTACCAAAACATGTTTCAGACAGTATAATGAGAGAAAATAGAAAAGAATTTGCTCAATCATTTGCCTATTTACGCAATGTAATTTTATAAAAAATCTATTATATACATATATTTGTAATATATATTATATATTTTATTTTTTTTTATTATATATTTTATTTTGTATTGGTATCTATCAACATAGAAAAACAACAATTCCAAATTTTATTAATATGCAACAATTTTTTATAGTGTAATTTTTAGCATAAATAAACTTAGGTAAACAGTTTTCATAAATGCACCCTTTAGGTAAATTGTAGGAAATATTATATTTAATAGCATGTAAGAAATATTATAATTTTAAAAGATAAAAATAAATTAAAAAACTTTTAAAAAGCTTTTAGAAAAATCAACAAAGTTACTATAAATAATGTGACCTTTGTGAGGCATAGCGTTTTGAGTGGAGGAACTCAACGCCGCTTCTTGCCTAGTTACCAGAACGAAGAAAATGGAAATGAAAAATCCGTCTTCCCTGAGTGGGAATAGAACGCTTTTGCACCACTACGGTCGATATATTACAAAATAAAAATATACGTATTGAAAGTCTTGAAAAATTTAAAAAATTTAAACCAGTTGTTGCAATACAGAAAGTCGTACATTAATTTAAAACAAAGTCAATTTTTAAAATATAAGGTTATATTTTATAAAATTGGAACTAAGACATTGGTTACGGGTTAATATATTATGAGATCTGATTTAATAAGGTAAATCAGTTTATAAATGTAAATCTTAAATTTATATTTGGTGTGTTTTGAAAATTGATTTTTTTATTTATATTAATATATTAAGCATAGTAATATAAAACGCATTATATCATATATATTATTATTTTTCTACGTGTTTTATGTTAAAATAATATTTATTTTAATAAATTTATCGAGAAAAGCTGAAAATTCTAAAAGCATATTTTAGGCTACTTAAACATTATATGTATATACAGGAAATGAATTTATATATATGTTAACTTGATTATTTGTATATATTTTGGTACGAAAGTAGTTTATGTCATATTAATAGTGCTAGTGTACTAGTTAGCACTAACCGAGTTGTATGAACAGTAAGTGGTGCAGTGCATTACGCTGTCAATGATCGGTAACGAAGTTTGTCTATATAGAGTACAGTCCGCAACTTTACAGTGTTTCACGATAATATACTATGGACACAATATTTATCTACAAAATAAAAAAAATATTTTGTCAAATATATAATATAAGATTAAATATAATTTTAAACTATATGTTATTCAATGATATAAAAATTTGACTTCAAAGGACTTCAGGGCAGGCAGAGGGAACCGCAAGGACCTTGCATGAGCGGAACTAAACTAGTTTCCAGAGCGAAGAAAATGGAAATAGGAAAATCCATCTTACCCGAGTGGGTATCGAACTCTCAAACCGTCGCGTTTACAGACAGACGCTTACGCCTCTGCGCCACGACGGTCCTGATTCCTTTGCAATACATTTAATGTATTAAAGAATATTTGTTGTTAATAAATATATTAAAGTACAAACAATAAAGAGATAAAATATATTTCCACGAATTACCTGCAGATGTATTAGTATGAAATAGATTTAATGGTGGTTGAATTTACAATATTCGTTAAATTACAAAGACTTTAGTAGAAATATTTCGTTGCTATATATAAATGAAGAATGCCAGTAACTTGATAGAAATTACTAGCATTCTTCATTTATTTTTGTTTAACTTCATTTAATATTAATATATTATTATTATGATTATTCATAATTATGAAAGATTATGTGTTTTTAATTATTATTATATATCATTAATAATAATAACAATTATAGAGCTAATGTAATTTTACTAAAAAAATTATGCACATTTTTTAACATATTTTACGTTTAAGAGTCACTACAGCTAAATTATTGTTGAAGTGTTAGGAGATATTAAATTTTGTGAATAAAATTATTTATTATTTTATATTATTAGTGTAACACAATAACTATAGCAAATAAATGACATTGTGATATTGAAAAATACTTTAAAGAATCCACGGGCACAGTAACTGGGAAACGGAAGTTCTGCTGCAGACAACATGCCTGCTGGCCACTTCCGCCGTACTGCTTCCTGTCTCAGTAAGTGACAGTTTAAAAATAGCAATGTAAATCAATTTTCTGGATTTTTCTACATAATCGGTTGGTATATTTTAAGCAAACTAATTATAATTAAAGAATTATATCAATATTTGTATGATCTTTGAATTTATATTTTTATTTTCGGTTAAAAAATATATTTATTTCTAATTAAGAATATACATTCTTTATTTAGTATTAGACTAAAACTATTTAAAAATTAGCGTTTTAAGTACGTTTGTAAAGTGTTTACATGCAGGAACAGCTAACCGGAAGTGTGGCTGTAGACAACATGGCTGCCGGCCACTTCCGCCGTAGAGCTTCCTGTCTGAGTGTTGTGGACAGTTTAAAAAGGCGTAGTGAATCTGTTACACATTATTCTAAGCTATTAAGGCTTTAAAGGTTTACTTTATGAGCATACTGAATAAAAATTCTAAAATATGTCAATAATTTATATATAGGCACTTTCTGTATACAAATAATGTTAACATATCACTCCACTTTTTATTTTCTATACATTAAGGCTAGATATCATAGAAAATAATTTAAATATCAGGGTATCTTGAGTTGAAATCGAATCCGTAGCTCACCTGACGTCGTCGCCATATTGTGTGAAGATGGCCTATTATTTTTATTCAAAGTGTTAAAAAAAACATATAAAGCATAATACTGAATAAATTTACTATAGATATTCAAAAAAAAACTACTTCACCTACTGATATAAATATTAGTTTGAAGCATAACTTTACATGTGAACCAGAAAATAAATGTATTCCTGGCCACTACAAAGTCAGCTGAGTCAAATTTATGTGCATATTTTAATGCATAAACGCAAGCTAAACTTCAATAATGCACCATAACATATTGTAGTTGCCTACTAAATGTATTAAACAGTTTTGATGAGTTATTACTTTCGTATAGTAATTATTTCCTCAAGTTCATGTTTTTTTATAATTATAACTGATTTTTAATAAGGTAAAAGCTTGTCTCGTCGTTAAGTGGAAATATTAAAAATTTGTATATGACATGTATCTCATAAAGCGTTTAGGGCAACTCTAGTATCTGTAGGTATAGCTGAAATTAGAAAGCTGAAGAGATTGGTCATAATTGTTGCAAATCAAAGACTTTATTAAGAGCTAAATAAGACAGTTTATTTTTGTAATTTTTGGGGCAAACGTCTTGTGAAGTGGTACCGAGTCTCAGCAAGCCTGTTCAGGAAAATTATTATAATGTAACTAACTGTAAAAATAACAGTATAAAAAAGTTTAGATTATAAAATGTGTTTATTTAATATTATTTTTATTTTATTTATCACTAAGCCAAGTTCAGACGGAAACTGATATACAAGATAGTCCATCACATATATATGTTTGTACCTACAATTGACATACACATGTTTATGGTGTGATGATAATTTTGTATAGAACTTTTAATAGATAATGGTAGTCATGATACTTATATCCTTGTATGTTATAACATATACAAATAAAAAATGTATTTTTATTCTAACATATGTTTCGTCAGTATACTCTTCATCAGAAGTCGATAGCCTAGTATCTAACAGACTGATACCTAATAGACTTATAAACACGCCTCTTATTACTTTTGTATAAAATTTCTTGGTAGGTGCTAAGCGATGGAAGTCAGTGATGGGCTTTGTCTTTCCGGAGTGGAGAAATGAACGTTTTTTTCTAACCCCGGAATGAAGTCACATCTATCTTATAAGATGCTATTCAAAAGGCGTCGATTCAAACAACTTATATATTTTTTCTGAAAGTATTGTTAATTCCTTAGTGTGGAATAAAACTTTAAAAGTTATCCATCGTATTAACAGTCAGATGTTGTAAGTTTTAGAGGGTAGATAAAGCACATTTAGTGGGACGCGCATTTCTTCTTCTTCTTCTCCTCTTTATTATGGAACGTCGAGTGTGTGAATTGACCACAATTTACTACGCCAATGTTGAATGGAGTCCACTCAAAGAATAAATGAAAAAAAAGAGATAACATTATCATCATCATCGTCGAGATCATTTCTAAAAGATGTAAAAAATTGAGTCAGTTTAGAAATTAATTGTAAATTACGGTCATTTATTGTAAATGAAGGTCAAATCTACAGTCTGTTCAAATATGTTCAATATTTGATTTATTTTATAATAAAAATAGAAAGTTCGAATCCGTTTTGGGCTAAATGAATTCTCTTTGTTATTATAACAACATTCGCTATTATAACAACTTTTATATAAAATATATAAAATAACAAAATATAAATTAATATATATTTAAAATAACTATCGTCGCACATACTTGTTAGCAACCTGCGTCGTAGATCTGAATGTATCTACGCTGTCGTGTGAAGCGTAGTTCCGAAGGAAGCCGTACACCATGGCCGAAAGCATCCGGCTTGGCCTTACCGCATATATTATATGAGTTACGAGTGGAGATATAAACGCAACTGTAAATATGTTGTAGCTTAACATAAAATATATTATGCAGCTACTGTGGCGTAGTGTATGATTGCAAATATATAGATGTGGGTTCATTTTCTGCTATTGGTTTATACGAGTTTGTTGAAATTCATCATACGATACGTAATTTTTTGTATACGAAAAGAACACTGAAAATAGAGTGTCTTAACACTAGGTTTTCTCTGTTTTATTATATGCAGTATACAGTGTAAATATATTGCGCTATGCTATTTTTAGGGTCCCATACCTCAAAAAACAAAAAACGAAATCCTTATAAGGATACCTTGTTACTGTGACTACAGTCTTTATTTATGTCCATGTAGAACATGAAGGTATCTGAAGTTATTCAATATTCAGGTAATTGATAGACGCCTTTGGAGACCGATTATTATAAAATAGATTTATGATTGATAACAATCTCATGATTTGCTTCCTTGTAGACGCACATCGTCACAAGTAATAGACTAATACGAATAAAGTTTTATATTACAATTAGCCCCAAACAGGATTATGTCTTAGGTATATAGCTTTACTATCCTACTTAAATACCTTGAAATGTGTATAGATTGTAGATTAAGATATAGAAGTGAAATAAAGATGTATGGCCTTCTAAGTGTGTGTAATAAAATAATAGAATAAAGTACAGTATAAGTTGTAAACTCTATCTTTTTAAAAGTATGTACCAAAAGCTTACTGATACGTAGCTTGTATTTTATTGTTTTTTCAAATTTGCTCTTCTCACAATCTTCAGTTCGTTCACGTAAATTCGGTTAATTTATACCCTACTGCGTACAAAAGAATTTATTTATTTAAATATATTTAAAAGTTATTTTGAAATAAACAAAGTTACCTGACCATTGTGTACTCATTGCTTGTATTCATGCATGATATAGTAACTTAGACCTGGCTTTACAATTGTACTTGGGTATTGTAGTATGTGTATTTCGGATTATAATAGTGTATTTGAGTATTTAACAGGACAACAGTTGCATAGAATATTATATGTTTGTAGTAGCCGTTTGTGATTATGCTATTTTTGATTAGTCTTTACTAGGAACGGCAAAAAATTTACTGCACTGTGTAGGTACTGGGTCATGAAATTGAGCCTCGTTAGCAATTATAAAATTTACCAAGCAAGTAAATATTATGAAACGGGAATCGAAGTCGAGATTACTACAACTCCGTACTATAGAGTAGTAGCTCGCACATCGCTTCATATCATAAAACAATGCTAGGAAGATTGAGTTTTAAATATACTAGTTTCAAGCAAACATAGTGTGTGTAATATGTTTTATTCATTGATTTAATATATTGTATATGCATTATTATTGAAATATTAGTATTCTGCACTTCCCCTACATATAATATGTAAATGTGCCAAATTTAATATTTCACTGTTCTCTCTTGAAAAAATATATGTACACGTCACACATTCCTCATATATTAATATTTATATAATATTAAATATATAATAATAAATAAACACACAATCTGTTGATAAATATTTTATTTCTGTAACGTGATATTAACATATCTATTTGCTATAACATTGAATTCCATACATACATTACAGCATTGCATTATACAATCGGCATACCATCAAAATATTTAATTAAATTTTAATAAATACAAACAATTTTTTTTATTTCCACCGGAGTTTTGATATAAACAGTACTATAGTAACATCGTAAACTATTCATAAGCTTTTTTTTGTATACTCCATGCCTAATCATAATTAAAGTTAATTATAGTAATTGTTTATCAATTGACAAATATATAATTAATATGACAAAATGACTTCTAGTTTACATATATGTAGTATATTACGTATAATATAAATTATGATACACAGAGAACTACTTCTAGCTTAATCTCGCTTAATTTCAAGCTTTTTTTTAATTTTACTGCTAATTCTAAAGCTATGATGCCATAAATACATTCCAAGTGGACGAATCACGATATTATTTTTAACTATTTAATCTATATTTTACATTTATATACATTTTTGGTTGGATATTGTTTTATATATTACATTTTTTAGCGTAAACGTATTTAAGCTTTTGCAATGTCGAATGATGGTATGATAATATTTCGAAGCTATTGTCCAAACAATTGACATCTTATATCGAATAGTAAGCGATCTACAGGTTATAAACAGGCATAGAAAATTTGTAAGTATCCCCTTTAACTATAAACCGTTTTATAATGGTTAAATTTTATTTTTTTTATAATCATTATTTAATTTTATTGATTTTTTAACAAAATATTTAATTCGAATCGAACCTGTTACATAAAATAGATAATTTTCAAACATTAATTAATATACAGGATTAAGGAAAATATAAACAAAATTTGAAACTTAAGCTTATTCTTATATATTAAGCTTTAAGCATTCCACTTAGTTACAGCTAGCTAAATAGTTAGTTGAGGGAGAGCATTGCCAAGTCTTCAGCGCTTCTGTACCGCATACTATGCTCTCTTGGCCATTGGGTTGCTGTAAAGTAAATTATATTGTGTATATTCTTTTTCCAAAGTAAACAATGACAGTATTAGTGGATTATCTAAATGAATATGATGATTATATGTTTTAAATTGCAGATAAGAGAGTCTCGACACTAAGCTTGGCCTCCCCTACTATGAGCGGGGTACAGATCAAAGTTGAAAAAATCTGATAAAAGATGTTTTTAGACTGGCGATAAAATAATAATAAAAGATGTTTTAAGGTTGGCGATATGTAGCTAAGGTAGTGATAGATATATTAGCGTTTTCTATTAAATATACATATATTTAGTTTAAAATCACTCTAGGCTTTGCTGATATTATTTTTTTCCTAAATAAAATATGAAAAGGTTACTTAGTATTACGAGTTACTGTAAGGACTTACCTGCTACTTATTCTATAAGTAAATATAAGCATATACTATCACATATTGTAACATATACACATTAATAAATAGTTCTATGACGTTTATTTTTATATTTGTCGGTGAAGCGTAATTATATTTTGTCAGGCGCAACAATTTTGTTAAAAAAGCAAAGCTGACAAGTGACATATAATTTGTAAGCCTACATAATTGAATATTAAATTAAACAAAACAAAGGATTATTGTAGTAGCAGGTAGATTAATTAATAATAAAGAATTTAATTATTGAGGACCGTCGACCCAGCGCCCGCCTGTACATGCGACAGTTAGTGGGTTCGATTCCCACTCGAGGATGATAGATTATTTCTTTTCTATTTTCATCGCTCTGGCAACTAGGCAAGCGCGGTGTTGAGTTCCGCCAACACGTTTTTGTCTTGAGAAACCACACGATTAAACGGGATAAAGCGTGAAGCTAAAAATAATAACAATAATTTAATTATTTTAAATAATAAAATTGTTGTTATTAATGTAATACTAATCTAATAATTATTAAAGCTGTTAACTTTAAAAATATGTTACACAAGCACCTGTATAAATTTTATTTAGAAAATAAAATACATTCTAAGGAGTTTCTAATTAATAAGGCATTGGATCAGTAGTATGTTTCACATTCTAACGAATTCCGCAGAAGAAATAAAATGTTAGATTCAAAAAATATTATTATCAAAATTTATGGCATTATTGACTTTACAATTTAACATATATTATTTGTTATGATAACATAATGGACTTATAAAATGGATGATATCTAAGACTCACGTCGGGTTTAAGTTACTACTACAAAGTTCGCTATCTGACAGTTACATGCACATAAAAGCTCTTCTAAATAATACTCAACAAAATTATATATAAAAGCTCATCGACAATATTGTTCCAAGCATTTCACCTATTTCTTGTGACATGCTTTCTTTGACACAGCCTTTCGTTTGCATGCAATGCTTTTTTTCGAACGTGCTTTACGGGAATAACGTGCTGAAATACAAAATAAAAATACAAAATTTATGAGACACGTAAAATGGTTATTCGAATTTGTATCAAAGTGAAAGTTTCCATATTTAGAAAACTTATCGGTAAGTAGCTGGAATTGAACCTACGTCTTTTGAGTAACGTCCAAGCGCTTTATGTAATATGAATATCATAATAATAGATATATATTAAGGAGTTTAATCTAAATTAATATATAATGGCTACATGTTTTGACCAAAAAAATGCTATTCACAAAAATAAGTTAAAAATTTCGACCTAGCTGGGCTTGGACAGTATGGAAGTGCAGGTTCGAATCCCGTCACATTTTGTAAATATATTAAAATTATACTAATTCACATTGCGCTTACAAAGGTCTTGGTTCGATTACTATTAAAAATAGTAAATGTTTATACTTTATATACTTTCAGGTGGTGCTTACAAAAGCGCAGATAATTTTTATATTGATTCAAGTGTAAGTGACTTTGGCATGTGTATGTTTTAGTAACACTGTGGGCCAATTTCACCGGTTACATACAAAGTTTCAGATACCAAGGTGATAGTTAATTCTGTTAAATTGGTCTTTATTTGCTAGATATTTCTATCTGAGACCTGTGAAACCAAAATTGTAATCTGCTAAATAAGAGACACATTTCCTATCTGGGACTTTATCAGGATGTGGTGAAACTGGCCCTATATATTTTGGATCCTGTAGATAAATGTATTACATATGATATATGTTGTATCATATGATATAATTTATACAACATTATGTATTAAATAACATTACTTTACATCTTGTGCAATTAAAACTAAACAATCCACTTGTGCATGCTTTTATATTAGTAAATGAATCCATGATACAGTATTGTACTCATAAATACCTGTATAGTGCATATTGCGATACATGTCGGGACAGTTGCTGGAAACCTGAAAAAACACAATATTACAAAAAATTTGTTTCATTTAACTCCATTTTTTTTCCTGTAATTATACGTTGCTTCAGTTTATAGTAGGTTATACTATTTAATATTAAAAACAGTACAAATGTAAACGTACGTACTGCCTTTTGTAATACTGTAACAGCACTCTTTCCTTCCAAATTTATTTATTCTTATCCACAAATAAAATGAAAATATTAATACTTATTGCTTATAAAATGCCTGTGTATATTTAAACTGAACATTTCATAACGATTTTCTCTATTTTAAATAAAAATAAAACAATTAAAGTCAGAAGCTACAACCAGTCTAGTACTAACTAATTAAAATAAAATATCATGAGAATACGAGTAGAACGCAAACAATTCTGTATTTCTACTTCAATAGGTACAAACACAGACTAGAACCGCAGAGCGTCGTGTCAAATTAATTAATTGAGCCAGACAAATTATATTTTGTGCTGCGACTACTAAGGCTTACTGGCTTCGCAACTCGAATTCTTCATTATTTATGTAGATGTACACAAAAGTCGGGTCAAAAATATCATTTTTATTAAAGTTTTCATCATTAAATGAAGTTTTGAATTAAAATATTGAATTTTATTTGATTAGAGGCAGTTAGACTACGAATTAAAATTTCTTTCAAATTGATATTTCAATTAAAAGTGAATATTTGATATTTAGTAATTTACAAGTAAGCCTAATAAAATGTATAGTATATAAAGAAAACATATGATTTTTTTAATAAAACACAAGATATCACTTAAAAATCATGAAGACATATATTATATCTCATTAAATACAAATAAAAAAATCGGCTGAATGGTTTGTTTAAATTTGTCCAATACTACATTACTATTTATGTCATTTAAAGCAGCATCCTGCCGTCCAGATTTTTCTTTTTGCATAATTGTATAAATTCAAGGCATCAGCCCAGTATTAAAGGCACACTACTCACTAGTTTTACGAAACATTGGTTTTTGTGTCGCGGTACAAAGTTGTATAAAGTCTTTCAGAGCAAATAATCATTTAGCTACCGGGTTATACCGACGTCTTTGATTATATAAATATAAAACAGCCCAAAAGTATCTTTCATACGATTTAAATACTCAATAATTAAAGATTATATACGCTAGCTAAGAAGCAAAATAACGTAGAAAATTTAGTATTCGCGATAGCTTGTTGAACTCCATATAATTTCTCAAAGCCGCCATCTTATCACTAACCCGAGGTGCAAATAAACAGACCGTAGATTCGCGGTCTATACAACTGATAAGGCAAGAAGTTTTTATGGTCCATCAATCTTGTAAACAACGGGGCGTAGTGGGCATGTAGCTGACTTAAAACAGTTTGGTTAAATTTACTACGCATAAGAAATATATTGGAATTGTATAAGATGTAGAAACAATATCAAATTTACAAAAATTGTAATTATACAAAAAAATAATTTTACTTTTTTCTTCAATTGTGTTTCAAAATTAAGTAAAATCAAAATAAACTTTATTTAATCAGTTGATCCAATTGAGCTAAGCACGTTTTTTAAGTCATATAGAGTCAATAACAAATTGTGGTGGTAAGGTTAGATTGAGGCTCGATTGACTTTCGAAAACATAGTATTTATAATACAGAAAAAGGGGGACATTCTAGGGGCTGAAGAAAGGATACCAAGATGATAACAGTGGATAAAGCCGAAGATATATAGTGATAGCAATCTCTCTAAAGCGAATGACAACTGGCTAAGTGATAATCATAAAAAATCACATTAAATGAAGTAAGTTCTGTGTGTATTTGTAATATACATACTTTTATGCTGAAAAAACAATGAATAAAATACGTATATATATATATGAAATATTCTAGTTACAAAATAAAATTGTACTAAAATTTTCACTTTCTTTTATTTAAAACATATGTCATATATGGTTTAAATTAAAGAAAGAAGCTTAAAAAAACATATAGATACTAACCGGTAAGCCTTGTTTATTAAAGTTAATGTTAGTCCGCACAGTGCGGTGGTGTAGCGGCTGGACTGGGCGGGCGTTGTTACCGAGTGGCGCTTTTGGCGTTAACTGCGACCCTTGCATGAGGCGGCGGATTGCATACATCTAAAAGAAATATATTTTGCTGTACAATTTTTTATATAATGAGTGCACAAAATATTTAAATTTATATTTGTATAGCTAAAATAATAATTATATATATATATATATATATATATATATATATATATATATATATATATATATATATATATATATATATATATATATATATATATATATATATATATATATATATATTATATATATATATATATATATATATATATATATATATATATATATATATATATATATATATTAGCATAATGAAGATGTGACGCTGTATCCCGCAGATAGCATGTTAGTTAAAGGGATCATAATTTTACAACGTTCCGTGTGTTACATCAAATTATTTATTTTAAACTAATTTTATTTAATAATCTCTTCATATTACAAAAACGTTCTGTTTAATATTTGATAAAGCTATAATAATTACTCTCACCATGATATAACTTTATATTCTCTTGAATAAAAATTCTATAACGAAATTAATTTTATTTACTTTCAATCATTTTAAAAGGTATAACTTAAAAATTTTAATTAATATTGTTATCTAATTGTCGCCCTAATAATTGTTTTTTTCTCTATTAAAAAGGTATCTTTAATAATAAAATGTAATGACAGAGAAGAAAATAAATTACCTCTTGTTTGGATATATAAATGGGCTTATTAAATATTATCCACACAGCCGTCTCCCAGCATCCAGGGTGTGTGGTGGAGCCCTCATACGTCAAGTATTGCTGAGTGTTCGGCAGTAAAGAGCTGAGTGGTAGATGTTTTATTGGGTAGGAACTACCTGCAAGGGAATTTAGAATGCAAGGTACCTGCAAGATTTTTTTAGCCTTGCGTCATTGCATGGAACTAAACTTAGTACCGACTGGTAGGGACAGCCCAATTTCAAATCATTCTCCCTTTCTTGTATTATGTTAAGAGAAAATAAAGAGAAATGAAAATTAATCAATGTTGTGAATAGCCGGGTTAGATGCCAATGGCATACCAGAAGATGCCTATGGTGTCCATTCGCATCTCACAATAAAGCACGAGTTTATCTATACCAAGTATCACACATTTTATCCAAAAAGAACAAAATAGTAAAGTAAAAAGTATTTTATACTATACAGCTGGAGAGTTGATTTAGTTTAACGCATTAATAAAAATAACTTTTAGCCTGTGGCGCGGGTTCGAGTCCTGCTGCGTTCAAAAATTTTTTTATGTTTTCTTTCAGTACTTTTCTTTAAGTAACCTTAAAGTAAATTATTCGAACGAGAACTTAGTAAATTATTCGAACGAGGTTAAACCTCGTTCGAATAATTTGGAATATATCATATTTTTAATAATTTCGAATTAATCTGGTCAAAGTTCAATTCGAAATGATTAGGAATATGATACATTCGGACAAAAGAGAATAAAACCTTGGTACACATGAGTGTCTTAATATTCTCATAGTTTTTGCTGGCTTCAATTTACAAAAAAAAATTATTGACTCTACATAATTACATACTGTAATATGAATTAAAGTTAAAGCGTCTCACCTCTGAACATAACTTTGTTGAAGGCGCTTGTTATTAGCCTTAATTCTTTATTAGTTGGCTCCCCGATCTAAGTAAAAGGAAATTATAAATGTATGTTTATAAAGCATTTTACTTAAAAAAAAAAACGATTTTTATTTTTTTCTTACATTTCTATTTCAAAGTATCGTTTGAGAAGAATCGTTTGAGAGTTTAAATTGTAGACAGAATTGTCTATAATTTGTCGTTTCAATAGGCATAAACTTACTTGGACCATTAACGAGATGCCCACAATACCCTGTGACTTATGTTGTGCTTCTGACATATTATGGTACAACTCTTTATTGAACCCATATAGTTGAATCTGTACAAAGTATATAAAAAAATATTATAACGAAGATACAACGCGGCATATTATTAAAACAGAAATACAATAATCTTCTGCCGACCCCACTACATGCAAAGTATATGTTCATTAATATATGATTGTAAGCATTTTTTTACTTCACGCTTTATTCCGCACATAGCAGGGTAGACAGGAGGGATCCACAGGAACCGTGGAAACTAAGTGTTAAGATACTCTGTCCTATACCTTCCGCGTTTTAAGGCTTTACATGTTTAGGGGCGGAACTCAATGCCACGTTTGCCTAGTTATAAAAGCGAAGGAAAAGGAAATGATCCATCCTTCCTAAGTGGGAATCGAACCCACAAACTGTCACACTTATAGGCAGACGCTACGCCTCTGCGTCACGACTGGACGGATGCAATCTCAAAACGAGGGCATGTATTTTTAGCTTAGGTGATAGACGAAATGCGGCGATAAGTTCCTCCATTCATTACATAATATCTCCAATTAAGATGGAGAACAGAGAATTGAATACAACGCTTTACGTTGCCACATTAACATAATAATATTAATATATGTATATTTAAAACGGCAGTTTTCTATTTATATATGATAAATAAAACAATTAAAACAAACTAAGCTTATAAGCATATTAATTGACTAAATGAGTTATTATATTAAGTTTATCAATATTCTATAATAGGGATTTGTTGACCGCTTTTAATTAGATGTTTTTTAATTATATTTGTTGTGTTGGTATTTGTTACTGGTAAGCCTTTGTTCTAATTTAATTTATTTTAAATGATTTCATAATTTAAACTTTTATTTTATGCTATTTTGTATATTATGGGGTTAATACATGTTTATTTATCGAATAACCAAAAATAGAGAAAAATCGAAAATCGAAAAAAATACTATAATATATAAAATCAACTAATTAGTCAATTTACATATATTTCCATAATAAGCTAGTAAATTTGTAAAGCACATTATAACAATGTAACTTAACGTATCTAAAATTAGATTTCTCAAGAGCAATTGTTAAACAAGTTTGTTTAAATAGAGTTAAGTCTCAAGTTCGCCCCAAGAGACCAATAACGGCTTGATAATGATAGCGACTTTGAAGTGTTAATTTGCGACAAAGCCAATTGGGATTTGTGCTAGTTTTTGTTGAATTTATTCGTTCATATGCTAGTATGCATACGAGAATAGAAGCATTTGCTATTTATAAGCATTATGTCGTTGTAAATATCGTATTTTTAGATCACTTTTTCAGGAAAGTTCCAACTTTAGTGAGTTCAAGTTCGATGAAAATTATGTTAGAGAAAATTTGAGTTTATTTAAAACTCAAATTTTATCATAAAACTTTTAACTTAACCTCTTTAAGCTTTTAAGTATTTAATAAAAGTAACAAGTAATCTTGTAACTATTATTGTTATTTACAAACAGAATTAAAAATAAGTGCATGCTTTGTCATGTGTACTGTGTACAGTGTGTGTATCTGCATCGTGATAAATGCAATCATATGTACTATATTTCTTCATCTGTTATTTAATTGTAATTGTATTGGAATAACGCCTATAAGCAGAGTACATCTCGTATCAAGGCACTTCAGTTTTCTTAATATTGTGTGAGAACTTAACAAGATTAAAAGTACACTTTCCCAATATTGCCGATAGCTTAAATATAGAAAAAAATTATATTGTTTTAAAAACTTACTTCGCCAGGAAACGTATGATGATCGATCTGGTGTTCTGATCCCCTGTTATCATCGAGTCCATAGTGGAAGTATATTTCTTCGAATTGATATCTGTAGGATAACGGTCCCCCACTTATATTGACTTGATGCTTGCTGTCTTTCTCCACACGAAATACTAGAGATTGCCCGGTATTTTGGAGAACACCGCTGACCTATTAAATGAAAATTGTGTTTATATGAAATATGCTACAATAATAACTATTAAAATTTAACAGCAGGATATAGTGAGCTTAAATAATCTAGGCCTGTTGCCTATATAGTCTCAGATATAAATATCAGATGAAGACTTATTTTTACTATCAATCTTTATCTAGTAGACATTAACTAGTAGTTTACTATCTGTAAGTAATGAATCTGGCCTTTACAGTTGCTATTGAAGTTACAGAATAGTTTATTTTTTAGTTAGTTTAAATTTAATTTTGTAACTTTTATTAAACAGTTTATTTGTTTGGCTAATGAGAGTTTAAATTAATCACATGTATATATATATATATATATATATATATATATATATATATATATATATATATATATATATATATATATATATATATATATATATATATATATATATATATATATATATATATATATATATATATATATATATATATATATATATATATATATATATATATATATATATATATATATATATATATATATATATATTATAATTGTATTACTTATAATTACAAATGTAGAAATGGGATAATAATATGGGAATTTAAATAGAAAAAAATTGTTTAGGATTTCAAAAGAAATTTGAATCGTCATTTATAATAATAATTTGTATCCATTCTGAAATTGAATTTGTATCGAGATCGTTGCCACCCCTCGCTGGGAGATCCTATCAATCAATGGGCACGCCTTGATTAAAACCTGGCAACTTTTGCGCTTTGAACGAGATGACATATTGCTTGATAACACGCGACCGGCGGTTTTGTGAGCTGCTGCTTACTAGAAGTGACTTTTAAATTATATTTGTATCACACTTACATTTTTTTAAATTAAAAAACAAAAAACCGTCGTGGCGCAGAGGCGCAACGTCTGCCTGTAACGCGGCTAACGCGACGGTTACTGGGTTCGATCCCCAGTCGGGGAAGATGGATTTTTCTATTTCCATTTTCTTCGCTCTGGCAACTAAGGCAAAGCGCGGCGTTGAGTTCCGCCACTCAACACGCAATGCCTCGAAAAAACGGCGGAAAGTGGGGACGGAGTAAGCAGGGACTAAGTAACGGAGTGTCTTAACACTAGGTTCATATGGTTCCTGCAGTTCCCTCTGCCTACCCTGCCATGTGCGGGATAAAGCGTGAAGCTAAAAAAAAAAAAAACAATATTATTTGTTATATATTATATATCTTATATTTTTGTAAGATGCAAAATTAGTTTCTATTTATTTCTCCTTGTATTCTACGTTTGTAGTTGTTGTTATTTTTTAAACAACTAAATTGAACTTTATTATATTTCTAATAATACATAAAAATAATAGTTACAATTTAAGTTCAATGAAAAAACTATTTATCTGCTGTGTATACCATTGTAATCAAAGTGAACCTATCGAATGAATATTTTATTCTTCACATTTAACTCTAATTGGAAACTTATCCTAGTACAATAGCATTATATCTAGCAGACAAATCTTTAGTTAACTAAGTTTACCTTAATTTAATGCTTAAATATTTAAGCCCAGCCTGTAAAAAAAACTAAAAAATAATATAAAATATCCATATTATATCTATAATCTCTAAATCCACGTTACAACAACAGGCGTGGTGCCCTTGTGTAACTTTGAAACAGTTTATGTTTAACGTTGTTGATAACTGATAGTACATTAGTCTAACTAGATACCAACGTAGATATTATGAAATGTTTAAATTGCTTCCTCGAATAGTATTTTTATTTTTTACTGTGTTATGAGGTCCTATGTTATGAGGGAGCAATTTTTGAGGTTTCTATGTTATGAGGTCAGTGAACGGTGTGAACGGTGTTATGGCTGTATTTCTATAGTAAACAACTGTAATGTCAATATTAAGATATCGTTAGGAATCTCTTTTAAAAAGAGACATAGCTTCTTGGTTGATAAAAACTATATAAGAGATGAAATGATGTCAACTGCCACTGTTGCAAGCATGCAACGGTCCTTCCTAGAAGGGAGTCTCCTTCTAGACTATGTAATATTTTTCTTAAGTAATTTATGTCAATTAATGCAATTACTCAGAATCTCGTGTCCGAATACCCTCAAAACATACGTCTACGTGTGTTTCAATGTTGTTATTTAAATAAAACCAACCACTTAGTTTTTTTAACAACACATATTCAAATCGTTAAAATAATTTTGCATATGATTTTGAATGAATATGGATATAAATTTCAAATTGAAATTTTAAACGTTCGTATTGATTTTTATTTGTTTATTTTTAGGGGAAATGTTTATTAAATTTTAAAACATCGTATATTGTAACTGTTTTTCAAAAAGCTTTATTTTATTTATAAAAATAGAATAGGAATAAATGATGTATGTAAATATTATTTCGTTCTACATTACATTTTAAGAGATATTAAAATAATATTGAACCTAAATCAAATTAACGACGGTTCCATATATTGTCGTATATATATTACATTTTTTTGTCTCCACGCTTTATGCCGCGCATGGCAGGGTAGGCAGAGGAAACTGCAGGAACCATGCGAAGAAAATGGAAATAGAAAAATCCATCTTCCCCGAGTGGGAATCAAACCCACAAACCGTCGCGTTTACAGGTTGACGCTACGCCACGACGGTCCTCAATTAATTTGGATATTAAGTAAAAGTATATAATAATATAAATAACAACCGTTATCTATTAACAAGTAGTTGAAATCAAAAAGCTTATTAATTTTATGTTAAACCTAAACCTAATTTATATACCCATTTGAACTCCAGTAAACTCTAGTTTGGAACAGAGCGGCCTTGTGTCGTAATATGAATATTATGAGCATGTAAATTCATTTAGTCTGTGCACTACGTAATATATTCTGCGATAGGCTATCTGCGTCCGGTTACTTTTTGCTACTCCAGTGTTGCGACTTTTGGCTGGTTTATAGCGTTAGTAAGTTATATGTAATATAAATATTGTATATAATATATTTTATGTTTACGAGTATATGTAGTTTATTTAAATGTTATTTTTAAGTTTAGGTAACGTGATAGTGGTTGGTCAAATAAAATTGTATATGGGATATATAAAAATTTGAATTCCACAGAATTATATAAATTTAGAAAAATGATTAGTGTCAGAAAATTATTTCTTTTATCACGCATGAGATGAAAATATTGAATACTAATAAAGCTGAAGAGTTTGTATTAATTAAAATTCAAACCATAGTAATCCAGTAATATTGAACTAGGCTATTAAATTTGTTTTTAAATTATTGAAATTGCATACTGACCTTTATCTATTCTTTTATTTATGTTTTCAAAATAATAATATAATATTGAGTCAAATGGAATTAATTTGGGTAGAAAGTAGAGAACGGACTCTATTCAATGCGTTCTATTAAATAAAAATATAATTTCCTCTCAAATGATTTCTTGTTTTTACTCGTATTGTGATTTTGTACAATTAGAGTTTTATTGAACATTTTCATAGTTAAGTCACATGTAAAGTGACGTGAAATAAAGCCTAATCTGCCTAATTTTTTACTGTGAAAAAGTGCAATAAGCTTATAATATTAAAATAATGACTAAATAATGACTCTCAGTAATATTTTAAATAAGTAGCCAGAGCCAAGGGCTGTGCATATCTATAGCATGTTAAGAAAATTTGTTTTATTCGAAAGAATATAATCGGCAAAAAGATGTTATGATGTTTTATCTTTTATCAGTAGGCTAAAATATTTAAATACATAAATACCCGTTCTTACATCAAAACTAAAAATTATTCTAGAAACATTCATTAAGCATAAGCTAACATCGATCATTCGTGATAACATTTCTCGTTATCATAATAAAGTTCATTTATGTATGCAAAGTTGTCGCATAAAGTGTAGGCTATCGCAGCTTACGGCGCTACGGCGGGATTAAAGTCGTTGCAATGTTAATACGTTACTGATTCTGTGAATACCCCGAACAAAAAAAAATCTTGTTTTGTATTTACTTGTTTTGTTGTAGTCAAAGCTTAGTGAGCTTTTGTGACTTGATATATTTATTTATACAGTTTATTTGGTATACCAATGAAATAAATACAACAACTTATAAGCGAAGATAGATTTTCAGGACAGATTTAGACACAAGTACAAATTACAGTAAATTACAGAATTCGTGTATTCAAGTTTTTAGTTAGAAAATAGTAGATAAGTATAAAAAGTTAAATCATTTATCATCAATCATGAAAGGTTAGTATAGAGCTAAAGATGGAAAAAGTATTTACTAAAACATCAAAATTTGAACGCAACATGATTTAAAATGTTTTCAAGAGGCGCGTGTTCAAATCCGCTGCGCTCTAATTCTTTCATGTTTTCTTTAAATTATATATGCGTTTATTTTTATAACTTTTTACTTTTTATGATAAATATATCGAATCTTGCTTTCTATTTTCAACTTGGTTTTATTTTTTAACAGAAAATAATAATCTATCATCTCCAACGATAACAACAATGTCTTAACCAGAATCTCACCTTGTGCTTATCAAATTGTATATCTCGTAGCCACGGATCAAACAGTAGCTTATCTGGTTCGATGTTGACTGGGCTCTGCCTCCGTCCCTTGTTGCACATGCTCCATTGTGGGTTGATAAGACCCCAGAATCCTGGACCTGAGGAAGTGGAAGTATTTTTATTATTTTTATGTTGTGTATAAAAAATAAAAATATTCTTTATAAAATATATATTATATACTTTTATGTATAATATGTAATTTATAAAACATATATTTTTTATAAAATATTGCTTATAGTATGTTTCAAGATAACTAAGGTCAATACTCTGTGCCTTGCTTTTCTTTCGAAAAATAAACAACTGTGTGTTGATTGACGTATGTCAATGTCACTCTTTGTTCTACCAGAAAGTACAAATTAACGAAACATTCATTATCCCTGAACTGTATATAACATCAGATGCTGACTAACTACGCCATAATAGACTCAGTACAAAAATCACTATTTATATTTAATATTGGTACTACTTAGAATCGTTCTCTTCGTCACTTTAATTTTTATTATTCTGTACTTTGGTTTGCAAGTTTGGATGTATAACGTATTTATATATGTATAAGTATTTGTATATATATTTTCTCTTGTACTTATATTTTTATCTTTTTTTGCTTTTTTATCATAACTTTTTATAATAATTTTTGTTACATACTGCGTACTATACTCCTATACATACTACTCTCATTAATAGATCCTAGAATGTGGTTGCCTGAAAGAGATCAATTGTAGTAGATAAGGCCGGCATTGTACATAAGTTATTTAAAACATATAATTGAGTTTATTTTGTTACGGGTTGTGTGCAATCAAGTATTAGGTATTATTATTATTAAAATTACTTAAGTTTGATATTTTTGGAAATAGCAATTAACTTCTGACTGTTATCGATGGTTGTGTGTTCGATTCCCACTTAGAGGAATAAATTACATTACGAGTAATTTCTTTACAAAACAATTTGTCGCGTTTGGTTTCGCCATATAAGACGCCATGTCTTCCAAAATTGAGCAGAGATTAGTTTTATTTTTGTATTTTATATAGGTATTTTAATATAGTTTCAATATACTTAAGTGATATAACATATATACATTTACATATATACAAATATAACTAATAGTATATAACCAATACATTAGTATAACGACACAGATATAACAAATGGTGTGTGAAGTAAGGCGGTCGTTAGTCAACGACTGAGTAATGATTGCGATAAAATCTTAACTGTCACAATCATTAGTGTGGTATTAACATGACACTTGATGATACAGTGGCCCTATCGGTGCTTTAATAATTCATTAGACATTACTATGAAGTACTATTGGAAATTACTTACTAACTGCTTCAGGTGCTTTATTTTGTCTGGACGTCGTTACTGAAATTTCGTGCTTTTAAAAGCATTTAATAAGAAGAGTGTGATATCAGTTATTCTCATATTTTACATTAGTCTCTATAATAGTGGAAATGTTCACTTCAGATAACGATTTTGTATATTTTTTTTCATAATAATAACTGCTTCACTGTTTTTATGTCCAATTAGAGAAATCAATGTTTCACAAAATCATTGAAACAATTAACGATTGATAATATTAACGATTGACAACACTAACCTTACAAGATTGAAGTAAACAAATAAACGAATATATAATTCAAAATAGTGATGAAATAGTATAATGGTATGTACCAGAAGACATCACTATGACATACAGCAATGTAGACTTAACTGCGTCGGACGTTTGGCTGAAACGAGGTGATCTTTTTCCGTTAGACTATTAGAGCAGTTAGCGACCGTTATTCAGAAAAGTGCATATTATAAATATAAGCCACAGCTGGAAAACGATATAGATATAGAATATATTGGGATAGTAGTACTGACCGACGAAACGGTATATTATAACCGACCAGATATAACAATTTATAGCAAAACCCATAATTTAGTTAAATTTATTAATAGTTAGAACATAGATATTTAAAAAAAACAAAGCATATCTCGCTATTGAAGTTAAAACGCTGTGACGTTCATATACTTCATCGTATCGTATCATATACTTCTCATGCTACCTTTTAGTTATAATCTCTTACGCCGAGCTTTGTAAGTAGAGCGGTGTTAAAAAGCGAGTGAAGTTAATAAAAATAACTTCGTATTTCGAGTGAAAATAATCAATAAGAACTGTTGTTTCAATCAGTAAAGTTATTTTTAATATTTAAGCATTTACGGTTTTTTTTTTAATTTATAAATTATTTTAGATAAAGAAACGTAACTCAATAATATATGTATGTACTTCTCTAGAAAGTGCTATATTGTGCCTTTGCCTTATCTACCTTGTATTGCATGAGAGTGAATAAATATATGTATGTATATATATATATATATATATATATATATATATATATATATATATATATATATATATATATATATATATATATATATATATATATATATATATATATATATATATATATATATATATATATATATATATATATATATATATATATATATATATATATATATATATATATATATATATATATATATATATATATATATATATATATATATATATATATATATATATATATATATATATATATATATATATATATATATATAGCTTGTAGTGAATTTATAAAAAAATGACTTAGTATACTTTTTATCCAAAACTCTACTCATCTAAAGTTTCCAGCACATTATAATAAAAATCTACATACAATAAATAATAATTATCATAAATTATTTGTTACCATAAAATAAAATAAAAATAAATAACTGTACTTAATTGAAAATTATTGGCTTGATGCTTGACTGAAAATCTGAACCATCGCTGTTTCATTTACAAATTTAAAATTATTTTTACTGCCTAAAATATTGAGCGGATGCAATATTAAGAGGACGTCAAATATTTGTTCTTTCAACTTAAAAACTTTTTATGATTTATTTTGTATACATTATATGATTTATACGAAGTTACAATTTATACATATTAATATGTTATATAAATATTTGGGCGGTAATTTAGCCATTAGATATTTCTTTGTACGTTTTCATGTATACGATATATAAGGGACCGTCGTGGCGCAGAGGCGCAACGTCTGCATGTAACGCGTCGGTTTCTCTGTTCGATTCCCCCCCGACTGGGAATCGAACAGAGAAACCGTCGATTTTCTATTTTCACTTTCTTCGCTCTGGCAACTAGGTAAAACACGGCGTTGAGTACCGCCACTCAACACGCAATGTCTCAAAAGGCGGAAAGTGGAGACGGAGAAAGCAGCTAAGCAAACGGAGTGTTTTAACACTATGTTCCTATAGTTCCTGCAGTTCCCTCTGCCTATCCTGCTATGTGCGGGATCAAGAGTAAAGCTATAAAAAAAATAAACTAGTAACTACATCGCTTTAACAAATATTATTAATACTCATTTATTATTCGATTTTTCTTATAAAAATAACATAACTATTTTTCCGTTCAATACATAGCAAGAGTGTCAAGACTGCATCTTTCACTTTCCTCCCAAATTTAAGACAATTCTTAATGAGTGGTGGAAACCATAGCTGCAGTCTTCCCATTAAATTGCGTTTAGAGTGAAATAAATTAGCAAAATAGGCAGAATAAACATAGTGTTAAGACACTCCGTCCTTTGCTTTCCGCCTTTCGAGACATAGTGTGTTGAGTGATGGAACCCAACGCAGCGTTTTATTTTGTTATCAAAATGAATATTTTTTTCCCGAATTAAATCGCACTATTATACATATATAACAAAATTCATTGATTAAATAACCTTATGTTTATATGAAAAGATTTAGTTAACCGTCATACAACATAATACAACAATACGTATCAAATTTCATAGGCGAATGACTCGCTATTGGGGATAGTTTTAAGCGATGACGAGTCGAAATTCTCGTTACTCAAATATAAAAGGCTATTGAATACTGTCAGTGATAATATTGAATGGGAGTTTGGGGTACCGCAAAATTTGCCCATCGCAACGCACTGAGTCGTGCGTAATGTAATGTTGGTGCTAGTTCACGTTGTACTCCTGTGTTTAAATATATATGTGTACTGTCGTGGCATAGAGGCGTAGCGTAAATGCGACGGTTTATGGGTTCGATTCCCATGAGGGGAAGATAGATTTTTCTATTTCCATTTTCTTCGCTCTGTATATTAGGTAAAGCGCGGCGTTGAGTTCCGCCATGCTTCGAAAAAGGCGTAAAACAGGTTACACTAGTTTGTAGTAGGTATATAGTTTTGTATCACGTTTTTAAAAACACATATTTACATATCGTAAAGCTATTGTTTTTAAAAATTTTAAAATGTAGATGCCATATTTGATTTAATTTAATTTTTAGCTTAAGTTTCGGGTGGAATTACAGTTTTAGAGCTAAGGTTTATAAATATATGTACCTAATTGTTCCAAATATTTCTAAATTCAATTATAAAAGCATGTACCATACAAATTAACTACAAAAGCACATTTTATTTAACAATTTACTTTAGTATATTCTTATATTTCCTCAAACAGTCTTTTGAACAATTTCACTAATTAAATGCAATATGTACTATGACAATGGACACGCGCTCTACGTAATGTTAGGGTACCATTGCTACACTATCGGGTACGGCCGGCCGGTCATTACCATTACATTAGCCGAATTTTTGTCATTCTATGTAATGAGTATTGCTGGTTATAATAGAGTTAAACTATTTTGATTAAGTCATTAGTATTATAGATTATTAATAATAAGATAATATAATATAAAATAAATTTAAATAAGAACTGTGCCCTAGAAGCGTATTAATGTAATTTGTATAAAAACATTGGTATAAAAACTAAAACATTGTACGTATTATGTAAAAATAAATAGTTATTTGTTTAAATTGTTTATTAAATCCAATTTTTAAATACCAATTCCTATACTTACATGATTTAAGTTATTTAAAGTGAATGGTGGTTACAAGTTACGTTCGGTTTAATTAAGTTGCTTACACCTTAGGCAAAATAAAACTCTCTGCATAATGTTAAGACACTAAGTTCACCGCTTTCTCCCTTTTCAGATATTGTATGTATAGTGGCAGAACTCAACGCAAACCTTTGTCTTGTTAGTGTACCGATGTTAATGAAAATAACTTATTTTTTTCTACTGGGAATTGAATTTTCAACTGTTGTTATTGCTGTTAGTCAGCTAACTTAAGTTATATATAAAGCTCTAGTACTCTTATGCATAATAAATGAAATGGTTTTTTATTTTTCTATAAAAATACAATTAAATATTTTGGCCTAAAACACCTACTTTGTAGTGAATTTATAAAAAGATAAAAAGTAAAGTAGGATCGAATCATTGGCACGAGCTATTCCACATAATGATGCGGGCAAGCGTATCATTAAGATGGTATCAGTATCATTGCAGTATCATTACCCAGTTGTTGATCGGTTTTTCGAGTAGCTTTGTTAACCAAATAATAGTATTTAAGGTTTCTTTTTACGGGAAACGTTGTAAATTTTATGAGTTACCTACTTTTTATGAGTTACGTATTTTTTGACGTAAATCTATCTATAATTTTCTGGCTTAAAAATTAAAGTAGATTATTAAAACTATAATTATAATATCAATTTAAGCTTGTGAACTTAGAAAGAATATATCTACCAGGTATGTACTAAAAGGATTCAGGCCAATTTCAACGATTACTGATAAAGTTTCAGATAGTAAGATAGTAGACCTGGAAGGCTGATAGTTATTAAATATGTGTTTATCTGTTTTGATTTGTCTATCTGAGACATGTGAAGCAAAATTTGTTGTTTATCTATCCGATAAGGATCATATTTCCTATTTGGGACTTTATCAGAAAATAGTGAAAGTTGACCTCAGTGTATAGTAATATATATCTGATAATAAATAATATGTACCTGATATGCCGTCGTACGTCCACCATTCCTCCCAGCTACCTGATATATCTAAAAAAAAAGAATTAGGTAAAATAAGGAGCAAATTATCGAAAAAAAAAATTCTATTATTTTCATTAATAGAAAAAAACCAACTGATAAATGGTTCTCGTATAAGATTTGCATTTGTTCAAAACAACACTAGTGCTAAAAAGTTCATTAAACAGGATTTGAATCTCTATCGTTTTTATAATTAATTAATATATGAAATACAAAATTACCTTTGACAGTTATACAGAGAATCGTCAGCGTAAATAAACATTGGTGCATCGTGAAGATGCCGTCACGCAGGCCCCCGCATTTGGAAATTTACAGCTGTAACAAAATATATGTTATAAAATCTTTTCAAATTAAAGAATATATAGTAAGTCTTTAAAAAAATATGTCATACATTTATTATGATTTTTGTATTTACAGTATATTTGATTATTTTTCCTAAATTTTAAATTATTGTACAGCACAATCAATCTAAGAATATGAAACTAAATTAATACTTAAATTATATTATAATTGTGAGTAAATGTACTTTATTCGTTCGTCGAATTTCATTTAATTTTAATAAATATAATAGGATTCTCACAAAATTAAATTAAAACAATTGATGATACTTTTTCAGCATTACACTGTATCACGCACACATTGGAAAGAACAGGGTAATATTACTCTATGAAGAGTAATTTCACCTGAAAATATGTAATTTCTCAGGCAGAATTTATAAAAAAAGAGTTATGTAATTAAAAAAAAAACACAGTAATTATCCCGAATTAACGTATCTCAGATTGCGTTCGTTCTAAGATAAGAATTTCTTTCGGGGATTCCTGCTTTATGGCGCTTGTTGGTAGTTAGCTTATCTTCACTCTAACGATAGGCCTTTACTCGGTTTTTGCAAAGTACGTAATAAATTGCAATTGTAAGTTGGCTTTGTTTCTAGAGGTGAATCGTAATTATGTGGCTTAAAGTGACTGAATTATTTACTTTTGTAATTTTTTTTCTAGTTATAAGAATATCATGTTCTAGTTACTTAATATCACCTTAGTTAAATATTTAATATTTATTGTTTATTTTAAAATTCAGACAATGATGCTGTGGTCCAGAATACATCCATTAAATTTACTAAATAAAAAACTGTGTTTTTTTGTCCTAAGCATGACTTCATAAAACATTCTAGCAATTTAAAACCATTATTTATAAAAAAGAGCCCAAAGAGAACTCATCTTGTATATCAACCAAAAGAAAATATTATAATTACAAACACAAAAGAATATAACAATGTTTCATTATTTAATATTAATATGATCTAAATATTACAAAGATTTCAAACTTAAATATCCAAATTCCAAAATAAACAAAATCAGAGAGCATTTATGTTTCTTTGCCACCCTACATCTACTCGTATTAGTCTCCCCACGGCTCCACGCTGGCGGGCGTTCGCGATGTCTGCATCCACTTGCTTGCTTACAATTTCATTTATTTATGACAATAACATTTTAGGCACTTATATTTTAAGATATCTATGATATTTTATGTTAATATTTGTCTTTTACGGGTTAAATAGGAACAAAAACTAAAGTTAATTATTTTTTGTTTTTAACTTACAGTTCATTTTAAAGATTACAAAACTAAATTTGATTCTTATTTTAAATGAACAAATGGAATGAAATTTGTTTAAAAAAAATAGCCTCCTCGGAGCAATGCCTCGAAAAAGTGGCAAGCTGGAAAAAGAGTGTTAACATTACTTCCTGCGTTTCCCTCCATATACACTGCTACTAACAGGATAAAGCGAGATTTAATACAAAAAAATAACTCAGAACCTTTGGATAGTAATATATTTTATTACTTTTTCTAATAATAGCGAAATACTATCTAACTCTTTATAATCCTAAGCGGATAATACAGATATATTATTAAATCTTTATCACTTTAAAGATTGATAATCCTTCTAAGAAAATTTAAAATCACAATTATTCAATTGAATAATATAGTAACAACTACACTACAATGGCTTGATAGCTTTTTCTCCCTCGGAATCAATCGCAACCGATCTCCCCAGGCGCCAGTTAGTCGGGCGCCAGGGGTAGGACTACCCCTGAGATAGCTACTATATAAGAAGCGTTATAGCGTGCCGATATTCCACATATACATATAATAAAATAACATTATTATTATTTTTAAAAGCTTTTAAAAATAATTAATTCGTTTGTTATTGGCTTAAATAATACTATTAATATTTCATTTTGTAAATAAAAATAATAATTCCTAAACGCCCTATAAAATATACACAAATGCAATAGAAAAATTAAAATTAAATTTGTTAATTATCAAATTGTACAAAAGGCGGCCTTATTGTTATTTATAAGTCTCTGCATAACAACCTTAATGCAGAAGAAATAACAAAATTGAAAAAGGGTTAAATTTCCAATAATATTTATATAACCTATTTAAATAAATTGAGAAATATATACCTTATAATACAAAAGAAATAATTATTTATACATAAACATATAAAAAGGTTAAATATCTATATTATATTTATAATAATTCAATTGTAGTAATTTTATTTAACATTTGATATAATAATGCTAATTTTAATTAGTTTTTATTTTCGGAGGCCGTCGTGACTCAGCGTAAGCGTCTGCCTGTTAACGCGACGGTTTGTGGGTTCGATTCCCGCTCGGGGAAGATGGATTTTTCTATTTCCACTTTCTTCGCCCTGGAAACTAGGCAAAGCGCGACGTTGAGTTCCGCCACTCAACATGCAATGCCTCGAAAAAAGGCGGAAAGTGGGGACGGAGACAATTTGGTTCAATTCCCATATGGGGAGAATGGATTATTTCATTTCCATTTTCTCAGCTCGTGCAACCGTGACGTCGAGTTCCGCCACTCATCATGCGACGCCTCGAAAGTGGAAAACGGGGAACGGAGTGTCTTAACACAAGGTTCCACAGTTCTGTGGTTGACTTTGCCTATACTGCTATAAGCGGGATAAGCGTGAAAATTAGTGCTGTTTTATTGAGGACCGTCGTGGCGCAGAGGCGCAACGTCTGCCTGTAACGCAACTAACACGACGGTTTCTAGGTTCGATCCCCAGTCGGGGAAGATGGATTATTCTATTTCCATTTTCTTCGCTCTGGCAACTAAGGCAAAGCGCGGCGTTGAGTTCCGCCACTCAACACGCAATGCCTCGAAAACGGCGGAAAGCGGGGACGGAGTAAGCAGGGACTAAGTAACGGAGTGTCTTAACACTAGGTTCTTATGGTTCCTGCAGTTCCCTCTGCCTACCCTGCCATGTGCGGGATAAAAGCGTGAAGTTATAATACCTGGAATTGTAAATTTTGTAGCAAAGCATTATTTTTACTTTTAATCGTCTGTGGACTCGCTATCACCTTTGTAACATATTTTTCTTTGAAAAGTCAAATGAAAATGTTTTTATGTTAGTAAATTTAATATTGCGTTGGTTCTTACATACTGGTCTCCACGATACAAGTCTCCTAATGTGGGGTCCAAAGATAATCAAAAGTTTTAAAATTGCTGAAACCATAATGCACCTCAACCAATGGAAAACATTGTAATAGTTTAAGTTAAGTTTAAGAAGGTACAATTAACCTTCTATATGTATACGTTTTAATCTATTATGTAAGCATTGTGTTTTTTCAATAAAGTTTATTATTATTATTATTATAGTAAATAGAGTAATTGAAATATATATAAAAATGTATTTTTATTTAAATATGTAAAAGGTATATAGTACATGACATTTTTGTTAAATGAGCGTAAAAGGAATGATGTGATAAAAACAAATGTATAATGTACTGTTGAAAATATTTGCAATTTTTTATTTACTTTACCATTCTACGGATCTTTAAGAACGTGAACAAGCTTTAAGAATGCGGAAACCAATAGCAACCCATCTCCATAGCATGGAATTGAATCTATAGATCATATACTAAAGTCACACACTGCCTCAATTTTTACTCGATGTACAAATTGTCTGACAGACATCTAGTAGTATCTTTAATAAGACTTAATATCAATACTGAAGGTGCACTATATTATCCACACGCATCGTCTGTATGCATAGCTCAAATACGTATGTTTGAGGTCAAACGCAACATACACAACATTCCCCGAGTGGGATTTGAACCGACCACCGTCACGTGTGGCGTCCCGCAATTCCATAATCAAGACAATTTCTATATCAAATGCAAAAAATATGCATATACGCTATATGTCATTGTATTTATTGTAGAACAGATCCAGTGTTCAGATAAGACTACGTTATCCATTTACTTAGGAGTAGCGTAGCCATACAAGAATGTAGAAATTAAACAAACTTACAAATGCACCGATAAGTACATAACTTTTTAATGTTTTTGTTATGAAAGATATTTAAATTTCCTTTTTTACTTAATACATTCAAAACAATATTGAATTTCATATCTCATCATAACAACCTAACAAATGGCTCATTAAAGGAACTTTTACATAACAGAAAAGTATTGTGGAAGGCATAAATCTAAAAAAACTTATGTTCATACCAAATAAGTGCTTAAGTATAGGTAATAGAGCTTAAAATTCTATAATAACAAAAGTCGTTAAAAGCGTACGCATTCAAACCGGAAGTTAACAGCGGCTCGTAGACAAAGCTCGTTCTTTGCCGGATGTGGGTGTATCTACAGACTGATAAGTCAGTTGTTATTTTTAGTATTAATGGATTTTTTTTTGTAGTAAATACTATTGTTTTTGTGTTTATAGGAATTTTATATATAAGAAATAGATTCAAATTTATATATTTTTGTACATGAAAAGAATTATACACATTGCTATATTACAAAAAAATGAACTTAAATGAAATTTACGGCAACAAAGCCTACTAGACGTAACAAACCAACACAAACGAAAATTGGAATTTGGATCCGAACCCACGTCACACATAAAAACATAATAAATATTAATTGATAATTTAAAAATCTTTGGCGAAAAAGCATACGTTACATGTTATTATGAAAAGGCCAAATATCTGTACTAGTTGTGGGAGACAGCGTGTCGCGACGCAGCGGCGCCACGGACCACCTAACTGCCAGAGAATAGTATATAATAAAGATTATAATTTAAATAGATATTATAGTATGTTATAGCTAATGAGGTAATACAAACTAACTAATTCTAAATCTGATTTAATAATAATAATATACGAAAAACCACACTACTTGTCAATATTTTCTTGAATAAAATTTTGATGTTATTGTTGTTTTTATCCCGCACATGGCTGAGCGATAATTCATCTTGTATAAATAAGCACTACGAAAAATTGTTAAAAACGGATAGAAAATTTAATTGGACTAAAGTTAATTGGACTCGAACCCGCACCTCTTGGATATCGTCCACCAAGAGGCCTGTGTTTGAGTATAGTTCTATGTAATGTGCTATGCTATTTTAAATGTAAAAAATAAGAAAATCCTCTCAATGAGTGTGTAGCGTTTCGTTGCATTTGCAAGAGGTCACCCTGTATTCACTTTGTTTTTATTATGATTACAACGCTTGGTGCAAACTATACTGACAGTCTATTTTCTTATAAAAAATATTTTCTGTTTATCGTTTGAAAGTAAATAAAAATAACTTCAAACTAGTTAGATAGAAAACTAGTAATTATTTTTATTTTATTTCCCATTTCCTTATTTTGGGCGGTAGACTCTAAAACTTTAAAAAAATTATAAAATTTTACTCCATATACGTGAATTGACAATATTATCCGGTTTTCACGCTATTTCTAATATGCCCTGCTCTCAAAAGATCCAATACATTTGTCAGATCCAACCAGAACTGTATCGGATTTCCCTTTACAAATAAAGTATGTGGCTAGATGTCACACCGTTAGAATTTTTATTACAAAAATATTATAAGAAATGTAGAATATTAAAATCCTATTTAAATATTTAATAGTCGTTTAAATTGTATAAATCAAGAAATAAGAGATGAATATCTAAAACTTCAGCAAATATATCTGTAGGTTTTCTGCTAAAAATATAAATTCTAAAAATATACTCTAATTCATTTGTATTTTTTTAACTGCACTCTTTATCCCAGTCATAGCAAGATAGTCTAGGGAACCACAGGAATCATAGGAACCTTACCTATCTTCTTTCCCCGCATGTTCGCCATTCGAGGTATTTATGTATTGCGTGGCGTAACTCAACGCCGCACTTTGTCTAGTTGTAAGAGCGAATAAAATTAAAATCTATCTTCCCCGAGTTTGAATCGAACCCATAAACCCTTACGTAAATGACGTAAACAATAAAAGATCTCAATAGAGAATTATCTTGATATTTGGTTCTCACGTATCCCGCTGTATACGGGAAAAAGCGTGAAGCTACAAAAAAGAACCAAATATATAATACGATTATCACTTATGTTAAATCTGACTTACAAGTCTTTCTACGTACGGTCTAATGCGGTAGCGAGTACAGTTAATTTAGTTGAGTGGATTTGCCCTGCATTGTCATCGCTTGTTTATCGTCACACAACCGTTAATGGTATTAAACTTTAGATTATTGTATTCACTTTCTAACAATACAAGGTTTTTGGTAAATTTCTTATTTAAAATGACAATAGTAACTGTTTTGAAAAACGTTTAATTTCTTTATTAGAAGCTACATACATTATAGTTTAAATTAAATCG